>CAJQZJ010004763.1:874793-906183 GCA_907164525.1 Lophiomys imhausi
CCCATGCTCATGGATAGGTAAGATCAACATAATAAAAATGGCTATTCTATCAAAAGCAATATATAGATTCAATGCAATTTCTATCAAAATACCAACACAATTCTTTATAGACTTGGAAAAAGCTATACTCAACTTCATATGGAACAACAAAAAGCCCAGAAGAGTTAATCAATCCTGTACAATAAAAAAGCATCTGGAGGTATCACCATCCCAGATTTCAAGCTGTACTACAGAGCAATAATAATAAAAACAGCATGGTACTGGTATAGAAACAGACCAGTGGATCAATGGAATCGAATTGAAGAACCAAACGTGGACCCACACACCTATGGCCAACTAATCTTTGACAAAGAAGCCAAAACCGCACAATAGAAGAAGGACAGCATCTGCAACAAATGTTGCTGGTCCAACTGGATGTTCACTTGTAAAAGAATGAAATTAGACCCATACCTATTACCTTGTACAAAACTTAATTCCAAGTGGATCAAAGACCTTAACATAAGGCCAGCCACACTAAAGATACTAGAATAAAAAGTAGGAGAAATCCTCGAACTCATTGGCACAGGTGACAACTTCCTGAACAGAACACCAACAGCTCAGGACCTGAGATCAACAATCAATAAATTGGACCTCATGAAACTGAAAAGCTTCTGAAACTGAAAAGGCAAAAGACACTGTCATTCGAACAAAACCGCAGCCTACAGACTGGGAGAAAATCTTCACCAACCCCACATCTGATAGAGGGCTATTATCTAAAATCTACAAAGAACTCAAGAAACTAAATGCCAAGAAACCAAATAATCCAATCAAAAAATGGGAGATGGAGCTAAATAGAGAATTCACAAAGGAGGAATCCCTAATGGCCGAGAATCACCTGAAGAAATGCTCAACATCCTTAATCATCAGAGAAATGCAACTCAAGATGACCCTGAGATTCCATCTAACACCTGTCAGATTGGCTAAGATAAAGAGCTCAAATGACAGCACATGCTGGCGAGGGTGTGGAGAAAGGGGAACCCTACTCCATTGCTGGTGGGAGTGCAGACTTGTGCAACCACTATGGAGGTCTGTCTGGAGATATCTTAGAGACCTTGGAATAACTTTGCCTCAGGACGCAGCCATACCACTTCTGGGTATACACCCAAAGGACACTTCAAGGAGACATAGGGAAGTCTCCTTATCTATGTTCATAGCAGCCTTATTTGTAATAGCTAGAAATTGGAAACAACCCAGATGTCCCTCAACTGAAGAATGGATTAAAAAATTGTGGTACATCTATACAACGGAATATTACTCAGCTAACAGAAACAATGAAATCATGCAATTTGCAACCAAATGGATGGATCTAGAGAAGCTCATCCTGAGTGAGCTAACCCAGACTCAGAAGGATGCACATGGCATCTATTCACTCATAGTAGGATTTTAGCTATATCGTACAGGATATCTGTACTACAACCAACACACCAAAAGGAACATGGACATAATTTTTTTTTCGCTTTTCATTTCTTTTTCTTTTTCCCTTCCCTCGTTTTTTCTCTTTCTTTTTCCTCTCTTTTTTTGTTGTTGTTCTTTGTTTTTGTGGGTTTGTGTGTCTGTGGGTTTTTTTTTTTCATTTTCCCCCGTAGCAAGGAGACACCTTTCACTGGCAATACTGCCTCGTAGGCCCCCGGTGTATGAAGAGGCTCTCGGCCCTCATATGACTCCTGATCTGTGGTGAGTGACTGGTATGCGCTGACACTCCACCCCAGAGGATCAAGATGGAAGGTTCAGGGAGTAGAGCATGGGAGGGTGGGGCTGGGAAGCAGGAAAAGAGGACAATATGTCGAGGATGTAACCTGTAGCAACAAACAAACAAATTTACTAATTAAAAAAAAAAGCAGGTAACAACGTTAAAACACTGTAAGTAAATAAAGGACACAGCCATTCAACCTGGTTTTATGAACCTCCAAGTGTCAAAAAAACATAGAGCTAAGGTAAAATACAGGAGACATGTGATGTTAACCCATGCCTTTAACTTCAGCAGAGATGGGATGAACACCACAGAGTTAGTGGACTTATAAATTCTAGAGTTACAGGGAAAAGGGTGATGGGTGTACACACCCTTAATTCCATCATTCAAGAAGAGTACACCATTAACCCCAACACACTAGAGACAGAAACAGGCAGATATCAGAGCTCAAGGTCAGCCTGATACAAAACAAACTCTAAATAAAGAAAAACTTCGATCCAGGAGTGGTGGAACATATCTTTAATCCCCTCAGATGGGAACCACAGGTCTCGGATCCAATAATTAGAATGCAGAGACACACACATAGGATTTGGAAGGACCTAAGTTTAAAAGCTACTTACAAAAGGCCCACACAACACAAACAAATTGTCCTTCGAGACCTCAAAATATATACACTAAAGCTGGTTTAGCTCTAAAATAACAAAATAATTTCTTCTTTAAACCAGATTGAAAGATAACACTTTATATATTGTCAAAAACCAAATTTGCTTCAGGAGAAATATTACCTACCCCCCCCCCCCAAAAAAAAGAGGGCGATTGTCCCTGAGTGAGGATTAGGGCACGGCTCTGTTCTAATCTTTCCAGGAGAATCAAAGCATCCATTCAAGGAAACCAGGGACAACTGGACAACGGAAACCTCAGCAGAAATCAGAATCAGACACCATAAGAAGACGAGTGACCCAGATGATTCAGCCTGACAGACTCCCTCAATAACTGTCTCCATCAAAAGCCTACAACCACAACAACTCAATATCGCTAAGACCGTTCAGCTCTACACAATGCCCCAGCCAGAACCTCAGTAAAGCCTGGAAGTTCAGCTTCTGCCTACAAACTCCTTAGGACATCTAAAGAGCTGAGAATAGAAGGACTGAACATAAAAGGATTGTATTAACATTTTTAACCATTTTTCCATTTTGGTTTGGGCCCCAAACAGGTTTACTATGACCCAAATCAGCAGGAAGTCATTTTAAGGGAGCAACGTCCCATACCCAGAGGGTGGGGAGGGTGTTTCTCCGCCCCCCCCCCTTTTTTGGTTATTTGAAGGACAACTGAAAACTCTGTTATTTAGGGGAAGAGATTACAAGTTGTTAAATGGTCCTGTTTAATGGGTTTTGGAGGTTAGACCCAGGGTATTCCTTCTTACCCTTTTCTGTATCCTTCTTTATCTCCTATGTAGGAATGCACAGACTTGAGAAAAATTGAGACATAGACAGCACAGGAAGGATCAAGAAGAAGGGTCACATTATTGAATATACCCTTATACCCTTGTATATTGATACAAAATTAGTAGTATATTTGGCTAAAGTGGTATTGACCATTGTTTATTGTGCAAAAATAAGATTGTATTGGTCTACGTCGGTATTGATATTTGTATATTGATACAAAATTAAGATTATAGTTGGCCACAATGGCGTTGACCCTTGTATATGGACGCAGTATTAAGATTGTATTGGGCCGCATAGGCATTGATCTTTGTATATTGATATAAAATTAAGAGTATATTTAGCCACATTTGAATAGATCTTTGTATATTGATACAAAATTAAAGGTAACGCTTCCTAATGGTATCGTACCTAGAGATACTTAAAAATAAAATGTGAAGCTCTGGCCTCTTGATACCAACCGTCTTAAAATGTTTAGGATAGTTAAGAGAAACAAACTCCTAGTCATGCATGCAGGTCACCTTGTTAGCTACTATGACAGTCTATCACAGATATTCTCTAAGCTACTCAGTAATCAAGTTGTTAAGAGACAAGCAACATTTGCTTATCTAAATACAAGAGATAGATAGGGCATGTTCAAAAACCCAAAGAGATCTGCAGAATATGGCATTCAAAGAGGTGGTCTTAAATTAAGATTTTTTTTGATATTGTGACATATCAGCTCCTGACAGAACCCCCTATTCTACTCCAAGTAGAAGATAAGCATCGAAGAATCTCCAGTGTGAGATGGTTGAATTAGTGGCAAGCCTATCTCTTGGCATGTAAAAACTCCTTGCTTCAACTGCAGACAGACTGTTGTCCAAAAAGGACAAAACTTGGTAGCAGGGAAGTCGACAGCCTAGCTCTGTCAAGACAGGGTAGGTTAGTCCTTCATAATCCCTGCTCTACAATAAATGTCTGTCAGAGAAACAGGACCAAAAGGCTGAAGACTGATGTAGGAATGTATGGAGAGAAAATGGGAACTGTCCAGGTAGTCACTGGTTTGTCATTTCTTAGTATTGGAAGCTGCAGGCCCTGCACTTCCTATATAATCAGATATATTTATCCTTCTCAGCTCTCTGAGGTGGTTGAAGAGTAGACAGCTTCAGTCTCATAGCTAAATTTTGAGTTGTTTAGGAATCAACAGGGAGTTCTAGATCTAAGAAGATGGTTATAATAGTGATGCAAGTTAGTATGAAAACTAAGTCAGTTATAGAACTTTAAACTCATGGAGATGGTTAGAAGGTAGAAGGTTAACGTCAGGGGCCAAAATATATGAACTGGACATTGGGAAGGTATACTACTGGGCCATTTAACTCTCATAAATGTGGCATATTTAATTCTGCTGTTTTGTATAGAATTTACTGTTATAATAGAAAGAACTATTTGTTGGAATGAAAAGAGAAGCTGTTGGGGGGGGAGAGGGTGGAAGGGTGGGACAGGAAGGGGGGAATAGGGAAGGGTATGTGACTGAGATGTAACTTGAAGAAAAAAAAATAATAATAAAAAAAGAATTGTGTTGATATTTTGATAGGAATTGCATTGAATCTATACATTGCTTTTGGTAGGATAGCCATTTTTATTATGTTGATCTTACCTATCCATGAGCATGGGAGATCTTTCCATCTTCTAAAGGCCTCCTCCATTTCTTTCTTCAGGGGCTTGAAGTTCTTGTTGTATAGGTCCTTTACTTGCTTGGTTAGAGTTACCCCCAGGTATTTTATGGTGTTTGTGGCTATTGTGAAGGGGGTTGTTTCCCTTATTTCTTTCTCGGTATGTTTGTTGTATAAAGAAGGGCTTCTGATTTTTTTGATAATTTTGTATCCAGCCACCTTGCTGAAGTTGTTTATCAGCTGTAAGAGTTCTTTGGTGGAGTTTTTGGGGTCGCTTATGTATACTGACATATCATCTGTGAATAGGGATAATTTGACTTCTTCATTTCCAATTTTTATCCCTTTGATCTCCTTTAGTTGTCTTATTGCTCGAACAAGGACTTCAAGTACTATATTGAAGCGATATGGTGAAAGTGGACATCCTTGTCTTGTCCCTGAGTTTAGAGGAAATGCTTCAAGCCTCTCTCCATTTAATTTGAAGTTGGCCACTGGCTTGCTGTATATTGCCTTTATTATTTCTAGGTATGGTCCTTGTATGCCCGTTATCTCCTGAGCTTTTAGCATGAAGGGGTGTTGGATTTTGTCAAATGCTTTTTCTGCATCTAGCGAGATTATCATGTGGTTTTTTTCTTTCATCTTGTTTATGTGGTGAATTACATTGATAGATTTTCTTATATTGAAACATCCCTGCATCCCTGGGATGAAGCCTAATTGATCATGGTGTATGATACTTTTGATGTGTTCTTGAATTCGGTTTGCTAGTATTTTATTAAGTATCTTTGCCTCTATGTTCATGATTGAGATTGGTCTGAAGTTCTCTTTCTTTGTTGGGTCTTTGTGTGGCCTAGGAATCAGAATGACAGTGGCCTCATAGAATGAGTTTGGCAGTGCTCTTTCTGTTTGTATGTGGTGGAAGCGTTTGAAAAGTAATGGTGTTAGTTCATCTTTGAAGGTCCGGTAGAATTCCGTGCTAAAGCCGTTTGGCCTTGGCTTTTTTTCGGTTGGGAGATTATTAATGACTTTCTATTTCCTTGGGTGTTATTGGGCTGTTTAAGCTGTTAATCTGACTTTGATTTAGTTTTGTTAGGTGAAATTTATCAAGGAAATTGCCCAATTCGCTTAGGTTTTCAAATTTAGTGGAATATAGATTTTTAAAGTAATGCCCAAATATTTTCTGGATCTCCTCAATGCTGTTGTTATTTCTCCCTTTTCATTTCTAATTTTGTTGACTTGGGTTCTTTCCCTTTGCCTTTTAGTTAATTTGGCTAGGGGTCTGTCTATTTTGTTGATTTTCTCAAAGAACCAACTCTTGGTTTCATTGATTCTTTGTATTGTTCTTTTTGATTCTAATTTGTTGATTTCAGCCCTAAGTTTGATGATTTCCTGCATTCTGCTCTTCTTGGGAGTGTTTGCTTCTTTTTTTTTCCCAATTCACCCAGCTTAGCGGTTAATTCACTAATATGAGCTGTCACAATTTTCTTTTTGAATGCACTTAGTGCTATGAACTTTCCTTGTATCACAGCTTTCAATGTATCCCATAGGCTTGGGTATGTTTTGTCTTCATTGTCGTTGGATTTAAGAAGCCTTTGATTTCCTTCTTTATTTCTTCCCTGACCCAGTGGTCATCCAGTAAGGAGCTGTTCAATTTCCATGTGTGTGTAGGCTTTCTGTTGATTCTTTTGCTGTTGAAGACCCGCTTTATTCTGTGGTGGTCTGATAAGATACAAGGTGTTATTTCAATTTTCTTGTATCTATTGAGACTAACTTTGTGTCCAACTATGTGGTCGATTTTGGAGAAGGTTCCGTGAGGTGCTGAGAATAAGGTGTATTCCTTTGTGTTTGGGTGAAATGTTCTGTAGATATCTGTTAGGTCCATTTGTTTCATGATCTCGGTTAGACTCAATATTTCTCTGTTTGTCTTCTGTCTTGTTGATCTGTCCATTGTTGTGAGTGGGGTGTTGAAGTCTCCCACTACTAATGTGTTGTGATCGACGTGCACTTTAAGTTTTAGAAGTGTTTCTTTTACGAAAGTAGGTGCCTTTGTATTTGGGGCATAGATGTTCAGTATTGAGATTTCCTCTTGATGAATATTCTCTTTAATGAGTATATAGTGCCCTTCTTTGTCTTTTTTCATTAACTTCAGTTGGAAGTCTGTTTTGTTTGATAATAGGATGGCTACTCCAGCTTGCTTCCTGGGTCCATTTGCTTGGAAACCTTTTCCCAGCCCTTTACTCTGAGGTAGTGTCTATCTTTGGTAGTGAGATGTGACTCTTGTATACAGCAAAAGGAAGGTTCTTGCTTGCAGATCCACTCTGTAAACCTATGTCTTTTTATTGGGGAGTTGAGTCCATTGATGTTGATGGATATTAGTGACCTGGGGTTGTTATTTACCGTTAGTTTGGTATAGGTGATGGTCCTGTGTCTCTTTTGGTTTAGTTGCTGAGGGGTTTTCTATTCCCTTTGTTTTCTTGGGTGGAGTTTTCTTCTCTGGGTTGGGATTTTCCTTCTAGGATTTTCTGTAGGGCTGGGTTTGTGGGTAGATATTGTTTAAATTTGATTTTGTCATGGAATATCTTGTTTTCTCCATCTATGTTGATAGAGAGATTTTCTGGGTAAAGTAGTCTGGCTGGGCACCTATGATCTCTCAGGACTTGTAGTATATCTGACCAGGCCCTTCTAGCTTTTAAAGTTTCTGAGGAGAAGTCAGGTGTAATTCTGATGGGTCTGCCATTGTATGTGACTTGACCTTTTTCTCTTACAGCTTTTAGTATTCTTTCTTTGTTCTGTACATTTGGTGTTTCAATTATTATGTGGCGAGAGGAGTTTCTTTTCTGATCTAATCTGTTTGGTGTTCTATAAGCCTCTTGGATTTTTATTGGCATCTCTTTTTTCAGGTTTGGGAAGTTTTCCTCTATGATTTTGTTGAAGATATTTCCTGGACCTTGGAGTCGGGAGTCCTCTCTTTCCTCTATACCTATAATTCTTAGGTTCCGTCTTTTCCTTGATTCCTTGATTTATTGGATGTTGTGGGTGAGAGATTTTTTAGCCTTCTCATTTTCTTTGGATGTTGTACTGATTTCTTCCATCGAATCTTCCATGCCTGAGATCCTGTCTTCCATATCTTGCATCCTATTTTTGATTGTCCTATCCGTAGTTCCTGTTCTCATCCCTTGATTCTCCACTTCCTCTTTGAACTCTGACTGTGTTTTCTTTATTGTTTCTATTTCTATTTTCATGTCTTGTATGGTTTTGTTCGTTTTGTACATTTCCTTCTCCCGCTTGCTTGTTTTTGTATGAAAATCCTTCATTGCTCTGTCCATTTCCTGTTCAAGCTCTGTCACCTTGGCTTGGAGCTCTTTAATGGTGTTGTTCCTTGTTTTGTCTTGTAAAATTGTGGCTTCTTTGAATTCCTTCATAGATTTCAGTTCTTCTTGAAGGGACTCTATCACTTTCCATAATGCAGAATTGTCATCATTTTCATGTGTTTCTGTTGGTTTGAGGTCATCCGAATTGGATGAGCTAGGAAAATTCTGCGTTGTTGGAGTCATATTTCCTTGATTTCTATTTTTTCTTGGAACTTTGGCCATTGGATGCGTTTAGCTGTCTGTTCTTTTCGTTTTCTGTGTTTGGATCCACAGGGGATGCTTAGGTGCAGGGGACGAGTTACTTGGCTATCTGTCGTTGCTTACAGGGGGATCTCAGGATCCCTGTGGTTTTAATCGCCTGAAGCGCTGTAAGCTGGTGCAGCCTATTCCCAGTTTGTGAGTAATGGACCAGGAGTGTTTCACTGCTCCCAATTCAGACTTCTCTGTGTTGCACTCTGAGTTATCAGCCTGTAATGGTTCTGATGGTATGAACCTGTTTGCCCAGGCACAGATTCTGTGGGCTTTGTTTGTCATCACAGAGGCTGACAGGTTCTGGCTTCACAGCTAATATGTCTGGATTTTCCAGAATACATCTATGGTCCCCTGACTTCTGTTTTCTCACTAGGCTTCTCACCACAGGCCTGACCCCTGTGCCTGGTTCCCTCCCTGTCTGCCCCGCCACGGGGGCGCGGGGCCCCAGCCCCTCCCACCACCTGAGCGGTCTCCCTCCCTAGCTGCTCAGCTGTGGGTGCACGGAGCCCCAGATCCTCCCGCCGCCTGAGTTGGCCTCCCTCCCCAGCAGCTCAGCCGTGGGTGTGCGGATCCCTGGTCCCGCCTGCCGCCTGTGCCGGGCTCCCTCCCCAGTTGCACTGCCTGTGGGTGTGTGGGGATTCTGCCCTGCCTGCGCCGGGCTCCCTCCCCAGCTGCGCTGCCGTAGTTGCGCAGGGATTCGGCCTCTCCCACCCGCCTGAGCCTGCTTCCCACCCTGATTACTTTGCCCGCCGGCTTCCCGCTCTCTGGGAACCTCTGCATCTGGAGCGGCAGCAGACCACCCGCCGAGCTCCCTGTTTCTTCCTTGCTAAGACTTCCACTATCCCGCAAAGTTTCTTAAGTGGTTATAAGGTCTTCCTGAGGTGTGGGATCCCAGTAGGGTAGTGGGCGATCGCCATGTGGCCTCTGATTCTGCCCGCTGTGAGTTGGGGTCGATCTTACCAGGCACCTCTCCAAATGGGGGTTCCCAAATCCCGGATTTATTGGCTTCCGTGTCTGCGAGAGATGGGGGGAGAGCCTTACCCTGGGACTTTTAACAGTCCCTTGGGAGCTGTGAATGTTCCCATGGGGGTCTAGCCCCTCCGGTTTTTGCACAGTGTCCAATAACTCTGTGGTTCTTATGGCTCTTTTTTCCCCGCGTTCAAAATGCGTCAGTGTAGTTCGCCGCCATCTTGCCCCCCCCCCCTTTTTAACCTTCTTATCTAAGATCTTTCATTAGTTTGCGGAGATTCTCAAACTTTGCCTTGCTCTCCTCCACTTACTTCTTTTCTTCCTCCTCCTGTGGTATCTCCAGGCCCTCCTTAGTCTCTGAGACCAGTCTTTTCCCATCAAATTCCTTGAGCTGCTGCACACAGTACTCGTCAGTAGGCTCAGTCATATGCACCACCCCAAAGCCCTGCTTCTGTACATGCTCCACAAAGGCAGAGTTGGCCACCTGCTCTTTCCTCTCACCAGTGATATAATGGATGGACTTCTGTGTCTCCTTCATGTGAGAGACATGCTCTGACAGGGAAGTCATCTCTTCTCCAGACTGAGAGCTGTGATAGCAGAGGAGCTCAGAGAGGTGCCAATTGTTAGTGGGATCTTCATGGATTCCAAGCTTTAAATTCTTGTAGAACATCTCATAAAATTTCTTGTAATTCTTAGTTTTCAGCCAACTCAGAGAAGAGCTCAAGGCACTTCTTCAGAATGGTTTTGCAGATGACCTTCAGGATCTTGCTCTGTTGGCACATTTCTCAGGAGATGGTCGGAAGCGGTTTCTCAGAGTCAACCCCGCCACCAATAAAGTTGAGGTTCTCAGATACTCACA
This sequence comes from Lophiomys imhausi, assembly GCA_907164525.1. Lineage (NCBI taxonomy): Eukaryota > Metazoa > Chordata > Mammalia > Rodentia > Muridae > Lophiomys > Lophiomys imhausi. The sequence goes on from CAJQZJ010004763.1 coordinate 885,062, forward strand.
TATTAGCTCTTCACAGCTGTCCATGACAAACACTTGACAGAAATACAGTTTGATGTTATTTTTCTTGTTCTCAAAAATGTTAAAGGGAGCTAGCTCATCAAGGAATAGAGAGGGATGCCCTGAATTCCAACTGACCTTCTATAAAGAAGTACTTTACTGTCAAGTGGTCTTCCCAGTCATTGGTGAGGCTCTAATAGAATTCACTATATTCCTCTTCATTGATTTCATCAGGGTTACTTGCACAAGTAAACGTTGGTGGTTTGAATAGGAAATGCCCTTATAAACTCATGTTTTTGGATGCTTGACCCATAGGGACTGGCACTGGTAGGAGGTGTGACTTTTTTGGAGTAGATGTGGCCTTGTTGGAGGAAGTGTGTCATTGTGGAGGTGGTCTTTGAAGTTTCCAATGCTTAGCTACATCCAGTATAGAACAGTCTCCTTCTGATGCTTACAGTTCAAGATGTAGAACTCTCAGCTCCTTCTCTAGTACCATGCCTCCATGCATGTCAACATATTTCCCACCATAATAAAACCTCAAAACTGTAAGCCAGCCCCAATTCCTTTATAAGAATTGCTGTGGTCATGGTGTCTCTTCACAGTAATAAAACCCTAACTAAGACATAGACTTAGCTTTATTCAACTCTTTCTGATCAATGCATTTCTCTATAATCTTCCTTGTTTTCTTATCTTTGCCACTGTCATCGTACTCCTCATCTTATCCCACATCTTCAATCTTAAGCTTCTCTTCATCATCCTTATCTTCCTCCTATTTCTGTTCCTCTGCCTCTTCATCACTGATATTCTCTCATTTCTTCTCCAAATAGAGAGTGATGGAAAAGCCCATGAACTGTGAGTGCATCTTCCCCACTTCTTTGACCCTCCTCTGCTCTACGAATTCTGTCTGGCCTTTGAGGTGAAGTATCACTTTGGTAACCTGGCCAATGAGCTCACTCTGGTCTGCATGAAATGTGCAGGATCCACCAGCAGAAGGCTCCCAGCCACACTGCTCATCATCATTGTGCTTGGTGATCACCACCACTTTCTCTGCCATGAGACAGGCTGAACAGAATCCAATTCCAAACTGACCAATCATGGAGATGTCTGCACCAGCCTGGAGAACCTCCAGACATAGCAATGGTTTCCAAGTTATTTATGAGATCAACCTTATCTAGCCAATGGCTGTGTCCACCAAAGTCAGCATGTGCTCCTGAGGTTTGGGAATAAACCTTTAACTCAGATGGGTCTGTGAGGCTCTCAAAGTGAATCTTATCCAATGCATCAGAAGCATTAGAGATTAATTCCCAAAGGAAATTTTCCTTGTTTGAATAGAAAGTATTGATGATGAGGAGCAAGAGCTGAGCAATTCTGCTTAAAAGACAAAGGTCTCCACCTATTCTTCTCTATGGTGCACTTCCTCAGGCATCTTGGAAGGAAAGACAAGTAAAAGTACTGAGCAGAGTGGACCCAGACCCTGTGCAATGTGCATGCCAAGCCCAGGCTGTGTGTGCTAATTCAAGAAAGCCACTCTCTTCCTTTTCTTGGCTCATGTGAAACGTCAGGGTCATGGTTCTAGGAAGTCCCCCATATCACACATACGTAACCATAGCTGGTTACATCACATCCCAAAGCCTATTATCTTTGTTTGCTTCCTGTTGAAGCTCTTGCCCAGCTACTTCTCCTTATTCAAACATTTTCAATTTCAGTGTTTCTTTACTGGTGATTATTTATAATACAATATCCTTTAAAAATCATATTTCATGCAAAAATATTCTGGAGCATCCTAATCACCTCAAAACCTATTTAATAACATATAATCATTTAATTTTTTTTCTACAGAATGCTCTCCAAAAACTGAAACACAATGCATGGGAAGTACTTTTTTGGGAAGTAAAAGCATTCCTGTGTGCCCAGGAACTTGTATTATGCCTCACCTATAGTAAACATTCTTTTAAAATTAATTGGTTAATAATGAAAACAATGTTCTGATTATCAATATTATGAAGGAATGAAGTGAATAGGTACTAAGAGTAAGAAGCACGTTTTCATTGACAATATCCCTTTTGAAGGGAGGAAGTGGGATTGCAGAATAGACTTTTATTAAAAATATGCTTAAAATTGTTAAATGAAAACAAAAGAAAAGATATTTTCCAGAAGTATATTTTCATAATCTCATGGTAAAGTCTTAATTTATGTAAAGCTTTGATCCTCACTTTTACTCCCACTTGGGTGTCTAAATTATCAAATTAATGGTCCCCAAATTATGATGAATTACAACACTTCATGCTTATTTTAAGTGCTAAGGAAAACATTATTCTGCATTGACTAGGGAGTAGGGCTGACAGCCTAATTTAATTGGTACTTTGGGGTTAAAGAGCCAGCAAACCACACGGCTCACAATCAAACCCAAAGGAGAACTGGAGTGTGGTAGGCTTTTTGACATTCGGATATTTTATTTAATTGACAAAACTTTGTTCTACTCATCAAGCATCTTTCCAGCAATCTTACTCGTGTCTTTCATCAGCTTTGTGGGTCACCTGTATTCTCTAATTTATGTCCCCTTAATCCCTCCCCAGAGTACAATAGTCCAGTCTATTTCCCTATGTCATCTCCTACCTTAGCCTTCATGTTCTGAACACCTCAGTAGTGGTTGCATTCCACTGCCTTAATCCTGGCTTGTATTTCTAGGTCAAGTTGCTTATTTTGAGTCTATCATCTATGTAAGCAACATCTGTTCAAAATCAAGGATTAGTATGTTGATATGTTTGGGGGTATTATTCATATTACTATTACAGATCTCTGTTAATTATGAGGAAGTTTAAGAAAAGGAAGAAAGCAACTCACTAATGACAAAAAGTGCTGTTGGTGGAATATTTCTTTACTTTCTTGACATTCTAGTTTTGGCCCAGAAAATAAGGACAATGATGCCCAGATAAATAATCTATCTTCAGGTCTGAAAATCCAGACTCGTTCATGAAGAAGAAAGTTTTGCAATTAATGAACACCCAGGAAGATACAGTTGATAGCCCCTTTACAACAAGCTGTCGCTTTAAGAAGGAACCGGCTCTGTTTTAAGTGCATGGAATTTTCAAGAAGAAATAAACCCAACAGCATGAGAAAAAGCATCCATTCTGTAAAGGGCATGGAGATGAGTCCTGGCAACCACTACAGGGCAACAACGAACGGCTCTAGCCATCCAATCACTGTAACACAGTGTCAGTGTGGGGCTCTTGTAATTTCTGGAGATGGGGTTGATGATACTGATGCAGTCAATTTGCAGCTAGAGGAAAGAATTTGCTGCAAGGGAAGAAGTCGATGGATACAGGAGTTTGATATATTAAGAAATAAGAAACCAACTGTGGCTAGCACTTTTGTCATTCTGCTGCAGAGGTAAAAATCAGAAACTTGTGTTTACACACTGTTGGTGGCATTCTCACTGAAAAGACCTCTAGCTGTGACAGTTACTAAGTGCCTCTTCCCTGAGAGGAAATGTGAACCAAGTGATAACCCAACCTTTCAGACAGTTGTCTCTCTTTAAGGAAACTGTGTTGGGGAGGTGAAACTGAAATTTAATTATCAATTGTATTTATTAATAAGTATAAACTGTAAGATTAGGCCAGCTGGGCAGCTGGCAGCCTGGCAGAGCAGCCAGCAACCTGGAAGGATATCAGCCAGTGGGCCTGGACTGCCTTAACCAGCGGCCTGATTTGTCCTGTGAAAAAGCCCTGGGCCACGGGTGGCCTTCACCACCTGTAACCTAAACTCTGTTAACTAATATAAATTGTTATATTAGGCTAGTAGAATTGCCAGTGGCTTGGCAGGAGATTCACTGGAGCTCAGCGGGAGGCTGATGGCCCTGGATTGCTTGAACTGACAGCCTATAAACCAATACACCAAGACCTTTTAATGTTTCAATGCTTAGCCCTTATCTGGGCAGACTCTCAATTAGCTAATCTAAATTAACCCGGACCACCTAATCCCAAAGTGCCATGTGCCTGTTATTACCTTCCAAAGTCCTCAAACATGTCTATCTGCTTCCATGGCTCCTGGCAGAAAGAGAGATTCCTCTGTGTAAAACGCAGGATTCCTGTTTTAATCTCAGGATGTCCCACCTTCCTACACTCTTTCTGCCCAGCTAATTGGCCGTCAGTGACTTTTATTAACCAATCAAGAGAATGCCTCAGAAAGGGCAGTAACGAGATCTCAGCATTGAAATCAGCCTATCAGAACCAATGTTATTAGGCCTTCCCCAATAGGGGTGTGTCAAGATTGATTACTCAGAGATAAGATCAGAAAGAATGAAAACTTTCTTACTTGACAATATGTTTTTGTAAATGGGTAGACAAAGTTAGTGGTTGGCAAAGTTAGAATACAGATGACACTTACAGAGAGAGAGGTTTGTATGTATCTTCAACAAAACAGTGACAACACTAGAGTGAATTGTAAGTGTACACAATGTTATTTTTAAGCACTGATGTTAAGATTTTTAGGAATATAACTTTGCATTGAAGTGGATAGAAAACATGAGCAGGTTTAAAATACACTGGTCCTCCCTAGTACAGGTTTTTCTCTCTGGGCTCAATACTCCACTGTCAAGTACAATATAGAAAGTATCAAAAGGAAAATGTATTATAATCCTTCTATGTAATCACTAATTGGTATTATTAATCATTTACCATCCTGACTTATCAACTTATCTAAGTATATATAAGTAAAAACTGACAGTCTATCACAGATATTCTCTTAGCTACTCAGAAATCAAGTTGTTAAGAGACAAGCAACATTTGCTTATCTAAATACAAGAGATAGATAGGGCATGTTCAAAGACCCCAAGAGATCTGCAGAATATGGCATTCAAAGATGTTGTCTTAAATTAAGATTTTTTTGATATCGAGACATATCAGCTCCTGACAGCACCTCCTAGTCTACTCCAAGTAGAAGATGAGCATCGAAGAATCTCCAGTGTGAGATGATTGAATTAGTGGCAAGCCTATCTCTTGGCATGAAAAACCCCTTGCTTCAACTGTAGACAGACTGCTGTCCAAAAAGGACAAAACTTGGTAGCAGGGAAGTCGACAGCCTAGCTCTGCCAAGAAAGGGTGGGTAAGTCCTTCATAATTCCTGCTCTACAATCAATGTCTGTCAGAGAAACGGGACCAAAAGGCTGAAGATTGATGCTGTAATGTATGGAGAGAAAACAGGAACTGTCCAGACAGCCACTGATATGTCATTTCTTAGTTTTGGATGATGCAGGCCCTGCACTTCCTACATAATCAGATATATTTATCCCTCTCAGGTCTCTGAGGTGGTTGAAGAATAGATAGCTAGAGTCTCATAGTTAAATTTTGAGTTGTTTAGGAATCAAGAGGGTGTTCTGGATCTAAAAAGATGTTTTTAAAATAGTGATGCAAGTTAGTATGAAAGCTGAGTCAGATATAGAACTTTAAACTCATGTTGATGGTTAGATGGTAGAATGTTAAAGTCAGGGGCCAAATATGTATGGACTGGACATTGGGAATGTATGCTGGGCCATTTAACTCTCATAAATGTGGTATATTTATTTCTGTTGTTTTGTATAGTATTTACTGTTATAAGAGAAGGAACCATTTGTTGGACTGAAAGGGGGAGCTGTTGGGGGGAAAAAAGTGGAAGGGTGGGACAGGAAGGGGGAGTAGGGAAGGGATTGTGACTGAGATGTAACTTGAAGAAATAAAAAAATAAAGTGTAAAAAAAAAACTGTAGTAGATATTAGATTGGTACTCTCTATGGTTTCTAATAGACGTTTTAGGATTTATTCTCATGGATAAGAAGGGGCTACTATTATACATAATTATATATTTTATATGTAATATACATATTTTTGCATATGGTGTCTATGCAATCTTCAAAAATGTCCTGTGATCTTCTAAGAGAAGAAGCAGGCTTTGGAGTAAGTTTTAAAACTGAAATCCACTTTTGTACTTTAAGAGTCTGTGTCTTCAAAGGCACGCATGTACACATGTGTACAATAATGCAGAGCTCACTGGTGTAACTAAGTCTTATTTCTAGGGCTGCTAACGATGGGTCTGGATTTTGTTGTTTATGACATCATCACGTAAAAATACCCCATATGCTAATCACTATGTGAAAGTTTAGCAAAGTTAATGGCATTTGATCTCAAAACACTGATGCTTTAACCCCATAGGAAATGCTCTTTCTCTTAACAAAACACCCTTCCTTGATCCCCTGCAAAGACTTACTCTTTCCTAAGTATTGTATTTCTGAAAATATTATCCAAAAAACTTGTGGCCACTTCAGCTTAAACTCTACTTCACTGAAGTTTCTGGGTAACCAATCCTTCATAGATGGCAACTCGATTATCAACATATTATTTCATGCACTGGCTTAAATCATTTGCTTTATCATTCCAAATTTGGAAAACTTAACTTCAAATGATGAAATTTAAAAAATTATCATGTAAGAGATAAATGCTTTCTAAAGCTTTCTCATATTTCACTTAATGACTTTTACCCAGGAAATGGGAAATTTAATGTTTTTCTGTGACATTTGATATTCATAGTATTCCAAAAAACGCTGTGAAAGACAGTTTCTGAGTAGAAATATCTGGTTCTTTTTGAAGAAGGAACAGAGGAACATGGAAACTATGTATTAGTACTACACTTTCAAATTGATCATCACCTTGTCTGCAATTTTGGTAAGGTCATAGTTTAGTGATTTTTATAATTTGTTTGTTAGGCTCTGAGATAATTCTTTAGGTATTTCTCAGTCTATAAAACAGGCAAGAACACAAGCTCCATTCACGTTTGAGGAGAAGGGCATGGAATATTTAGAAACCTGTGTAATCTCTCTTTGGCCTGGCCTATTTCTAAATTAGAGCAGAAGTAGGAAAAACGTTTCAGATGGAATTGAAAATCACTCTACCATATACGGACTAAGCCTAGAGTCTGGGTAAAATGCAATATTAAAAGTTGCATACCTTTACGTCTCTGTTCTTCTATCTCTGTCAAGCAATTCCCTTTCTAGAAGTTTACTTTTGGTGTCCTGTTCTTACAGGAGGAAGGGTTAGTGAAACAGAGAAACACAGAATAGGATAATAAAGGCTACAAACTGCAGGCCACTTAAGTGTAAAGATAGCCTAAGTGAAGAGGGCATATAAGGAGAAGCTCTGTGAAACCTATGCAAGAGCAAGCCCAGAGCTTTCACTTCCTCCAGCAAAGCCTAGCCCTGGCCTTGTGGCCTGAGCCGCTGGACTCCATTTCCGGCAACCTCGGGGGCGCAGTCCCCAGGGTAGGAAACAACCTCCAGGGCCACAGACCATCAGAGCTCAAGGTCTGCAGGGGAAGTTGCAGTCAGGGCCCACCGCGGCAGTTCCCAGGCCTCTGGCTCCAACCTCCAGCAATGCTTCCTGTGGCTTCTGGCTCTAGGGGCAGCAGCCAGGACCTGCGCCAGGCTGGCCTAACGCCTCCAGGTGGGTGGTCTTATGTTTGTCAGGGCTTGGGGTGGCCAGCACAAGATGACTGTGGAGCCCTTCAGAGATTAAAGGCCATCAGTAGACAGTTTGTTCTAAAGACACCAAGACCAGGGTGTCTTTAAACGTGGGTTCTCTGTTTTCTCCTCCACTTTAACTCTTGTACTGCTCTAATGGGGTCTTTAACCCAGAAGATGGGATGGCATTTCCTGTTCTACCAGCTTCCAACACCTGCCTGTGCAACTTCCAAAGAGCCAGAACTTCTCCTGAGTGCTCCAGGAGGTGCCCAGTCCTTTCTAAAATCACTTTGCACACAATGTACAAGCTAGATCTCATCTGAAAGGTATATAAATGGAACAAATGCCTCATTTGTAGCATCCTTGCCCTTCCACCTGGCTCATACCAACCTGCATAGAAGCACCTCCTGAGAAAAAGGAAAGGAGTCAATTTGGTTGAATATGTCAGTGAGTTTACTTTCAAATGAATGTTAAGGCGGTGGCTATGAGTTTCTTTTGGTTTTATTTTCAAATGCATTTGTGGGTCCTAGAACAAGCATTAAAAATGGTTAGCTTTGGTAAAGAAATTTCACCAGAATATTAATATTATAGGAGATGTTCCTGACCAGATACGAAGCAAGAAATTATAGCCTAAAAATATTTTAATTTACTAAAAAGAATAAAATTCCTCATAGCATTTTTTTTAACTGTAGGATGCTTTGAGTTTTAGAGTGTGATTATGTTAATAAATGTGAACGGTTGCTTTTTAGTTAAAGAGGGGAATGTATAACGATGGAAGATGAACTGAGATGGGTTGGAGGCAGTGAGGTGGAGACACCATGTCGTTTTAAATGCTGGACTCTGGCATTCTTGAGCACAGTAGAGCCCAGGGTCTGTGGCAAGGTAGCCTCTGCAAGCAAACACACAGAAACCATCACTCTTTTGGACCCTGAGCAAGTGACCTCTTTTGTAATTTTAGTTTGACAATTGAGTTGATCAGTATATGCCGATGCTGCCTTTTTTTTTTTTTTTCTTTTTCCACTGAATCTCAAAGTAGTTCATGGAAACGGTGGTTGTTCTGAGCAACATGGGTGATATGGAAAAAACTTCTGTGTTCTGCTGTGTATTCTTGCACCTCCATTGTGGTTCTCCTCATTTCCTTCGTCCTTCTAAATGCAGTATTTATCACTCCCGTCAGTAATTTCCCTATGGACATGAAAGTTTCCCCTGCAATGAGTAATATTTGGACCTAATCCAATTCCATTCCATCTGTGCAAGTAGTCGTCTGAGTAAACCAGTTCTCTTTCTATTAGTTGAATTTATTTTTGTACAGGTTTCTTCGTAGTTACAACACATACGGCAGTCTCACCCTCATCCTCCGCCTACCCATCACCCCATCTTTCTCACCCCCTCCACACAAACCTGTCATGCTCACGTCTACTGCTTTCATTGTGTGATCCACAGATTAATCAGGTCTCATGTGTCCATGAGTTTAAAGCTATCCTTGGTGGCTGGTAATTCACAAGACAGTGACTCCCCAGCTCCCAGAAGGAGGAGTGGCTCACAGGCCTCTTTACCTCTTAATGTTGTTTGTTAAGTGGAGACTATTTATGTGAGAACTTTTTCTCACCACAGAGTTGGTTTCAGGTTACTGTGGTACAGGGGAGCTCAGGTGGTTCAACTTCACCCCTTCTGAGGAAAGAAAACTGCTCTTCAGAGATATTTCCCATGTTCACACAATCAATAAGTACCAAGGCCATCCAATCAACAGCTTGCCAGTTGCCATGTGTCTCCTCAGTAAGTTTTTATAGCAAGCAGTAAGTGTGAAGTGGTAAACATGTTTGGACAGCCATGAAGACATTACTTGTAATGACCACATCTGCACAGCCTGCCATCAGAGTTGTATTCACCATTAAGTCTCCAATTAGTCCTTCAGTGGCAGACGGCAAGTTTTAATAACCACTGCTGAAGCAGAGTATACAACATGTACAATGAACGGAAATGCGATTTAGAAGTGTCTTTTGATTTGTATTTACCTAGATATAATTTAATAATGTCAGAAATGGGATCCTTTCTCTGTTTCATTCTAAAGCTAATGCTTTTTAGGGTTTTTTTTAAAAACTGCTGATGCCAGGTGGCAGTGGCACACGCCTTTAATCCCAGCACTCGGGAGGCAGAGGCAGGTGGATCTCTGAGAGTTCAAGGCCAGCCTGCTCTATAGAACAACTTCCAAGACAGACAGGACTGCATAAAGAAACCTTGTCTTGAGAGACAGACAGAGAGATATATACAGACATAGCAAAAACAAAACAAAGAACAAACCAAATCCTAAACAAAAGCAAACCAGACCAAAAGCCTGCTACCTTCCTTAGGAGCTGTTCATTAAAGTCCAAATTATTTATCTGATACTTAAAAAAAAAATTAGCTGGTATTATTTGTTATGTGATACCTGTGAAAACAGAAAACATTAAAGATTAGGTATATTCCTACCCTCCATGTGCTAAATACTTAGCCACAGCTTTCCTGGAGCATGGCTGCCTAAATCTATCCCTCTAACTCAAGAGGATTCACAGCTCTTTCTGCAACTTTAATCTGTAATTTGTCCTACTAAGCAAATTCCTGGTTCCTCTCTGGTACCAGGCAGAACTTTCTTTAGAGTAGATTCAAAAGGTTCTGATTAGGTCACCTGGGAAGAAGGAAACCCTTGCAGTATATGGCTACATAGTACAGGATAACTATCCTACAACCCACAGACCCAAAGGAACAGGAACCGAGCATAACTATCCTAGGAAGAAACTTCACCCAGCAGCAGATCAAAACAGATGCTGAGACATTAGGTGGAGCTCTGGGGGTCCTGTATAAGAGAGGGAGGAGGAATAGAGTACCCAGAGGAGAAAAGAACAGCACATGGAGATCAACAGAACTAATCACTCTAGACCCCTAGAGGCTTATAGAGACTGAAACACTAACCAAAAGAAGAAAAATGTTTAGACTAGACCTAGACTCCCCCCCCCCTACAAATATAGATGATAGGCAACTTGGTCTTCATACAGATCCCTTAGCAAGTGGAGGGAGGGTATGATATCTGTCATGGACTCTGTTCCCTGTTAGTGGAACACCTTAACCTAGCTGGGCTGCCATGTTGGGAAGCTCTTAGCCCTCATGTGACTGATGAACTGAGGAGAAGGATAGGAGGGAGAGGGAGAAAAGGGTGGGAGAATGGAACCCCAGGAGGAGAGGAGGGTGCTATGATCGAGATGTAACTTGAATAAATGTTGAAAAAGTAAAAGGAAACCCCCTTAGAAGGTTTTCACTTAAGTATGACAAAATTCAGTAATATGTAATTACTAAAGAGGTTAGGCCCAGGCATCTGATGTTAGGGTGACACTAGGATACCAGACCTTTTCTGCCACATGGACTTTCTGAGCACTGTCCCCTGGTGATGCCTCCAGATGCAGACTGTCTCAGATCCAGCTTCCTGACGGACCCTAACTGAGAATATGGGTAATCCTTTTCAGCTCTTTATTAAAAAGCAGAATCTGGAAAAACAGTAACACACATTTGCAAGTTGCTTTTGAGAATGAAAAGAGAAAATGCAAGTGACATCCTTCTTCGGGTGCCACAGATGTTGCTGTAATTCTTAGATGATTGTTTAATAGTGCTGTATGTATCTATTTAAAAGATGTTTCTGCTGGGCATCATGGACAGGCTATTAATACTGACCCATAGTAGGCTGAGGTAAGAGGCAAGCCTGGGCTACCTAAGAGATTCCAGGGCACCCTGAGTTACAGGATGAAACCCTGTCTCGAACAGAAAAACAAAAAAGATGAAAGTGTACATCGAGAAGCCTTTTCATCTGGTTTGGTAGACAACTTAGTGACTAAGCAATTTGAGAAATGGAAAAATTAGCAGACAAGACTTCTTCTGTGAGACACTACCACGTCTGTGAGGAAATAAATGCTTAGCTCTTCTAGGAAAAGAAGCAGAGGAATCCACAATGAGAAGATGGATTCAAAGAGTGTGAAACTGGGACAGTTTTCACAAAATTAAAACAAATTTAATAAGTCAAAATGAGTGCATGATCTACTTTCCCTTCTAATAGAGTACCAGTTGTAACCCAATTTAACTAATATATAATATAGGTGAAAGTAAGTTTCTAAAATTCTGGAATATTTTAAATACCACAGATATTTTAAATTGTTTGAAGAGAAATAATCTAGTTTCTCAAAACATTTACTGTTGGTTTAATAAAATCCCAACACGAGTGAGACAGAGACAGGCAGATCAATTTGAATTCACGGCTAGCCTGGTCAACTTAGTGAGATCCAGGGGAGCTAGGGCTACAGAGTGAGACTGTCTTTAAAAACAAAAAGACCTATCTACAGTAAGGAGCATGGTTGTTGGGGGAAGGGATAGTGGCTCAGTGGCTCAGTGGGTAAAGCCACTTGCCACCAAATCTAGTGACCTGAGTTTGATATCTAGAACCCATCTTTGGAGTCCATCAAGTTATTCTCTGTTCTCCATACACACGAACCATGTCACATGCATGCAATGTACATGTGCAGAGGCACACTCTAAATCTCTAAAAATGGAAGTAAAGACCACCATAAGCTGTATATGTTAACAGTTTACCTGGTTGTAACCTAACCCTCTGAGTTGCATTTGTTATTTTATTACATTACTATTAGGTTGTCAAATGTCTTTCAATTATTTGGGAAACAGCTATGAAATAAGAATAAGGAGGAAAATATCAACGAGGCATCCTTGTTGAAACATAAGTTGTATTTGATGTCATATGAATTTAACTTCTAATTATATAAAATGGCATCTACATTTTAATGCTGACATTCAGACGGCCCAGGTGATGAAAACTGATACTGTATGGGATTAACTGTGTCCCTCAGAGAAAAACAATAGACTTTCACACTATACGAATTCCTTTGTTGGTTCAAAGCATCACACACTAAAATCTTCCAGTAAATAAATAAAAATAAACAAACAAACAAAACTTTCATAGTTGTGACTAGTAATTTCTCAGGCCTTCTAGCCTTTCCTGAGCTTTTCTTTGTACATGATTCATTAGAGTAAGTTTGTTTTATAATACTGGCTATCGTAGCTTCCTTTTTTTAATTCTCCTCTGCCTTGTGTGTTTGCACATTGGCAGCTCCCATTCCTCCATTTTACATGATCTGAGCCAAAAAGTGCTAACTGTTCCTGACTAGGGATTCCATCTGTCCCCCTTCCTTCTCTTCCTTCCTCTTCCTCTTTCCTCCCATTCCTTCCACCTCCACTTCCATCCTCCTCCTCTCTATTCTCCTTCTCATCATCCTCTTCCCCATCCTTTTCTTTGTTCTTCTTTATAGTTACATACAGTCTGAAGACAAAGCTTTATTCTTTTCTCAAAATCATCATTCCCATTAATTTTTATTCCATGTTTATAACTAACATTCAGAGGAATAAAATAGTATTAGAAAAGCTTGCAAATTCTGGCCTTTCAATATCTATTTAAAAGTCCTATGAAGTGGACATCAAGTTACCTTGATCAGTATCAAGACACTAGCATCTACTTTGAACAATAGCTCATGTTGTTCAGTTTAATTCTATGAATATATTGTACTTGATTATTCATGTTTTTTGATCAGTGAAAACTTTTTAAACCATGAAAATGAAAACTTTTAAGCCCTAAGATGACATGTTTTGGGGAGAACTGATGAAGCACACAAAGTATGGTTATAAGTCACTCAACGTAAAACTGTGACTGTCTTGTCACTGTTCAAATAATCTATAAGGTTTATGCATTTTAAAAAAAAATTGTTTGGTCACATTTTCTTGGGTTTAAATAGACAGATTTAAATATTTAGAGATAAGTGGGTTTTAATAAAGTGAGGGAAGAGATATAAGAATTGTGATGGTAGTGAGACTTTATGGGTTTATGGGTTCTAACATTACTAGGGGACAAAAATCTCACAACAAACTCCTGATCCTCTGGCTCTTACAATATTTCTGCCCCCTCTTCTACAATGTTTCTTGAGCCTCATGTGTGAGATGGTTTTGTAGAAGCATAAGTCAGTTTTTCAGTGCCAAACAATCACCCCCTGAAAACATAAATACAAGTAGCATTATACTGATATAACGGGTTATATTTAGGAATATATATGTATATACACATGTGTATATGATAACAATTAGTGAAAAAAAGAGGCCATGAATTTGAAAGAGAGTAGGGAAGAGTATTTGGAGAGAGTAATGTGAAGAGAGAAATGTTATATAATTATAAAGTTATATGTTATAATTATGTAATTATAATACATGTTATATATTATAATTATGTAATTATAATAAATTATAATTACATTATAATTTTTAAAACCCCACAAATAAACAGAAAGAAAATAACTGTGATGGTGAGCTTTCCCAACTTGACACAACCCAGAATACTGTAGGGAGATTCTAAGTGAAGGCTTGTTTAAGTTGGGTTGGCCTGTGGGAGATTGTCTTAAGTCAGTTGATGTGAGAAGAAAGACCCTAGGCATGAAGTTCTAGACTGTATAAGAGTAGAGAAAGAGAGCTGAGCCCCAGAAAGCAAGAGAACATGTGTGTGTGTGTGTATATATATATATATTCATTTATCTCTGCTCTTAATGTGGCTTACTGAAGTTCCTACCCTGACTTTCTCCCAATGATGGGCTGTAACCTAAAATCATAAGCTGAAATAAACCTCTTTTCACCTCCAAGGCTAATGATATAGAAAACTAAAAGAATCATGAAAGTGTAATTCATTTCAGTGGAAAGGACCAACACAGTGGAATATGGGAGAACTTCAAGGTTGAAGCTTGAGTAATATTTAGGTTGAGATGTCAAGTAACTGGTTTCATATTAAGGTCATATATATCAGAAAGGTAGTGTAAGCTAGAGTTAGAAAATTGGGGAAAATATGGTATTTGGGCTGCCAACTTTTTATCACTGTGGCAAATACTCAAGAGAAAACTTATAAGGAGAAAAGACTTATTTTTGACTCATAGTTCCAAAGGTTCCATCCACATATGGTTGGGCGCACAGCCTATATCTTGTAGTGTACTCCTTACTTTTTCCTTTGATAGTTTCAGAGTTTCAAATCTTATGTTGAGTTCCTTGATCCATTTGTAATTCATTGTCTTTTTTAGAGGTGAAAGATAAAGATCTAGTTTCATTCTTCTTCGTGTAGATGTACAGCATTCCCAGCATCATTTGTTGAAGATGCTGTCTTTTCTCAACTATGGGTGTTTGTTTGCTTGCTTGCTTGTTTTGACATCTTCATTAAAAATTAGATGAATGCAAGGGAAAGGACATCACAGCCGGTATAAGAGAATCTACTACTGATGCTTTGCTAAATAAGCATGCAGTTAAACGGCCTTCTGAGTATGTATGTTTATATGCATACATTCATAGTTAGTTTATACTCATAGTTCTTAACCCTAGAAAAGCCTTATTTGGGGGTGAGCGGTGATCAAAGCAATGGCTCAAAACATGAGAAAGTGCTGATAACAATAGCCCTAAATGGAGAATCGAAATCATGGACTCCAAAGCCTGAGGATGTTGAAGAAGAGGAAATGAAAAGACAGGCATGTAGGATGCAGAAGAACACTACAAATTGCTTTCTTCTGGATATCACATGGCCATTGTAATCATGAGCACACAGCAGCTGTGACCATCTGCAGAAGATATGAAAGGAGGAATAAAAAGGAAGAAAAGGGTCAGAAGGATTGGGGTGGGGACAAAAGAGGACAACGGGAGTGAGGGAATTGTGATTGTAATACCTTGTTTGCTAATAAGAAACTATCACAAATTATAAACATCGATAAAATGAAAGGAAGTTAAAGGAGATGGATAATAGTGTTAGTATGGCTTAAAGTTAACAGATTAAGTCTGAGAACACATCTACTGACTTAGTGACTTTGGCAAGGAATCAAACAGTGATGTCTCAATGCTCTCAGAACAGTGGGTTGAAGAGTAAACTGCAGGTGAGAAAATGGCAGTGGGTAATGGGGGCTGCTTTTACAGTACAGGGAAAGGCTCCCAAAATAGCCAGGACTGGGCATCAGCATCAGGAAAATGTCTCTGGGAGGCCTTGCAAAGACCCCCAGAGTATATTTCTGTAGTTAATTGGTATTTATTTTTGCTGATTGAATTGAAATATAAAAAACACAGGAAAATATTTGATCAACTACTACTAGTCCATTGCCAGGCTGTAATTTGAGTGTGGCTATCACTCCAATATCCATCTCAATAAATCCAGAGGTGTGGAAATTTTAAAAAGGTATTTCATTTATATCTTTAAAATCTTAAAAAAATTTTTAATGTTTATTTATTATTTCAAGTTATATCTCCATCACAGTCTCCTCTCTTCACCCCTGCAGCCCCACCCTTCTTCCCTCTCCCCCTTCTACCAGAACTTATAATTCTTTTTGTTTAATAATTAGGCTATAATTATAAAAATTATAAGGTATAACATACATTTCCAATGTCAAGTCCATACATATTTTGCAACTGATATTAATATAATATTTATATATCTCCATGAGTTTAAAGTTCAATGTGGCTCCACTACTCAAAAGCTGCTAGAATCCTATCAAAGGCAATCTTCCCCTAAAAA
The DNA here is from genome assembly GCA_907164525.1 of Lophiomys imhausi. Lineage (NCBI taxonomy): Eukaryota > Metazoa > Chordata > Mammalia > Rodentia > Muridae > Lophiomys > Lophiomys imhausi. Next base: position 901,155 of record CAJQZJ010004763.1, read on the forward strand.
CATTTTCAGAAAGAATTTCTTCAGTTCTATAAGGGATCTATTTTGGTAACTAACTAGGCTTTCTCATATGTCTAAGTACTCTTGTCTCACAGTTATCCTTACTCTTTTGTTTTCTTCCTTGATTCTGGAACTCCTTTTCCCATTTCCTACCTCTTTTTCCTTGGAGTGTGGGTGTGGGTGTGGGTGTGTTTGTATGTGTGGTTGTGGGTGTGGTTGTGTGGAAGGTGATGGTGTAGTGTGGTGTGTGTGTGGTATGTGTTTGTGGGTGTATGGGTGTGCATGTGTGTGAGATGTGTGTGTGTGGTGAGGGACTTACTTGGGCAGACTAATTACTCCATAGCTGTATTTTCTATAGATAATCTCCTCCTGTTCATCCAGTTTAGAGTCCATGCACCATCGGTTCTATTTCTCCTTCTCACAGGCTGCAGCTCCTCAGTACTTCTTTTTCTACCACAATCACTTGATCAGGAGCTACAGTTCTGGATAAACCCCTAACCCCTTCAACTGTATTCATTCACTGCATCTGAATTTAAGAGATGAATAGTGTTTCCTAAATGTTCCATAATGGAAATGAGAATTAATCTGAACATGTACAGCATACATGAATAAGGTCTAAAGGCATTTGTTTAAGAACTTTAAAGATAAATCCCAAGTCTGGGTCCAATGACAATAGAATAGAATAATGCGCATTTGTTATTCAAATTATTATTGTTATCTTATTTTTATATATAAAAAGTTTGTATTCAAAAATACTCATTTGTTGAAGTCAATGATTATGTGTTTAGGCAAATCTTGTTACATGGTATAATAAGAGATTATAATAAAAGACAGAACAAAATTGTATTCCTCCAAAAGTAATTATATTGCTGTTTTCCTATGAGCCAGAATGATATAACCATGTGAATTCCCTACCTGTTGATGGGCACAAACCCCTCTGCTGTGTGGCTCAGCACCATAATCACTACACTTGTAGCCATTAAAAACTTGAAAAGTGGCTTTCTTAAGTTGGAATATGTCATAAACATTAAACAAAAGCTTTCAAAGACAACACAAAAATAAAAGGTGCTCTCTCCCACTAATTTTTACATGTTGAAATCACACTGAATTCATTGGTTTAAATAAACATGCAATTCATCAAATTAAACTCCTTCCCTCCTGCTTTACTGAGCCATGAGGCTGAAGATAGATGCTCTAATGTATGGAAAGAAATTGGGGACTGTCCAGGCAGCCAGTTGTCTGTCATTTCTTAGTTTTGGAAGCTGCTGGCTCTGCACTTCCTGTATAATCAGATATATTGATCCTTCTCAGGTCTCTGATGTGGTTGAAGACTAGATAGTTATAGTCTCACAGTTAAATTTTAAGTTTTTTAGGAATTAAAAGAATGTTCTAGGTCTAAGAAGACGTTTTTACATCAGTAATGCAAGTTAGGATGGAAACTGAGTTAGGTATAGAACTTCAAACTCATGGAGATAGATGGATAATAGAATATTAATATCAGTTGCCAAATATGTATGGAATGGACATTGTGAATGTATGTTATACCTTATAATTTTCATAATTGTGGTCTAGCTATCCAAAAAATAGTAATTACGAGTTTTGGAGAAGGGGGAGAGGTTGAAAGAATGGGGCTGGGAGGGGTGGAGGGAGAGGACTGGGGTGGAGATGTAACTTGAAGTAATAAATAAACATTAAAAATACTCATTCATTTTAAATGATAATTAAGCCCCATATATATTCATATGTTTTGGATAATTTACTGGTGTCTATATTTATTTATATTGATTCAAATGTGGGATCTGCACACATTTGACTGAGCAATGTTTTATACCTATTTTAAAAATGCATTTTTTATATCTGAACCAATTACCACACACTTTATAGGAATCTCATAATTAAATGCAACTCAGTGTGTAAATTGTCCTCAGCATGCATAGCAGTTGCTTAGCAAATGACAAATATTTCTTTGATCATGGGATAGTGATCAGCTCTTTTATCATAAGGAATGTGTTTATGTGACCCATTTTCAGTACTTATGTGCCATGAGTATATATGAGTCTGAGTACTGAGGTTTTTTATATAAATATTTTTTCATGTTATCCTGAATATTTTTTCTTATTACTTTGTTGAGCATAAGAATTTCTCAAACATATATAACTCAACTGTTCACTAAAAATGGAATTTCATAAAACCTATCATCTGCCCCTGAACATACTGTGCAGAATTGTGTTTATAGTCAAGGAAAATAGTGAATATGTCAAGTTTCTTGTTTGGTAATACAATTATATTAAGATACAATTTTTAAAAAAGAATGTAGTTTCACTTGTAATTTTTGGAGAAAACAGACTATGTTGTTTATTTATCATCCCCTGTCATATTGAAACAATGGGGTGGAAACAGTCGCCTCAGAGCTTAAGGACATTAGAACCAATGTATTCCTAATGTCAAACTTCAAGCAAAAACAAATGTTGATAGAGTTGTACAGGTCAGTTAAGGATTATTTAGATAATATCCATAATAATTAATTCCATAGAGGGTATAAAATACAGAACATAATGTAGATCTTTGAAGACCAAAAGGATAATAAAAAGTTTCCTTAAAACATTTCTTTTTTGAGTAACATGTGAATAATTAGGAAGAATTAGTTTGAGAAAACCAGGCCAGCTCTTGTGTTTCATCAGTGGGAACAAGTCTGTTGAGAAATTACCAGTCAAAATGTGTTATGTTTCTGCTCTGTGGAAAAACAGAAGATTCATCAAAATGCCTGTTGTTCTTATTTTCAGAGATTCATGATTTCATGAGCCTTTGTCTTTTTTTTTAAATTTTGTGCATGACATGAGTGTGTCTCTTAGTTGTGGACACTTAATAACCCTAGTACAAGAACATTCTCTCTCTCTCTTTCACACACACACACACACACACACACACACACACACACACACACACACTCCATAAAATAAAAGAAGATATTTCAATCCTCAGAGCATAACTGGTACTGTGTAATTGATATGGATGTGACTATGTAGGCAGCCATGCTGGACATTTCAAAAGGTGACCCATACTTTCCTATCTGATTATGAAGGCCTGAAACATTTTAACTCATATTTCCAGGGCTTTACTCATTAAGGCTCTGTCCTTGAAACTGTATTCTGTAACAGATATGTTCCTTATAATGAGGATGCTGTGGTGTACTAAGTCTTAAATAATCGTATGTTAGGATGCTCTGATCTAAGAAATTGTGCAACTAGTGATGCTTCTACAGTTTCCTTTAACCCAGAGTGTCAGGATCATGTTTGAGTGTAGATGCATTGTTATTATAACACTGATAGATAAATGTTATTTTCTGCAAGGTTGTCATCTTTCTTAAATGGCAAATAATTTTTCAGAGGAAGCTACTTTCTCCAACAGATCTGAGGCTCAGCCATTGTTCTTTTCTTCAGTACTGGGCATAATATTATAATGTAAATACAATTCTTATCCCTTCTCATCTGTCACATTTTGCTTGAGAGGGAAGAAAGCTTAAAATAGGAATGAAAGCCATGATGGTGGTGGGTTAGGGGAGAGGATATTGACTGGCTAATAAGTACATTATTTTCGGCAGAGTTATCATCTTTCTTAAGTGGCAAATAGTTTTTCAGAGGAGACTTCTTTCTGCCACAGATCTGAGACTCAGCCATTGTTTTCTTCAGCACTGGGCATACTGTGGGCACACACACTATTTTAGGCCTAATTCCTTAGTGAGAAGGTACATCAACTCAAAGATGAAAATTAGAAGACAATGCTGTGTTAAGGAACATGAGTCCTGAAAATGAAAAAAACAAGGGAAGTATATTAGGTATCTTGAATATCAAAAAGTATTTGGGGATATATGTTTATGCACATGGTGTTTAACATGCATATATCTGAACCCTATCATCAAATGATTTTTCAGGGATTTTCACAGTATACTGTATAATCCTGCCACTGTGTCCATAATCATATAAGATCTGTAGCATATCATCATTTAAAAAACAAGATTTCATTCACTAAGACATTCTAAAATTAAGACAGTGTGATTAGAGTGCCCACAAGCAGCTTGTTTCTTTGTTAGAAATGTTTGTCACTAACCACATTTTTGAAGAGAATATATGGGCCATTAAGAGCCACTCCAGTCAATTATTGTAATCTTTTCCTACCTAAAATAGTTTCAGCTAATTACTGCAATAAATTTAGGAAGATAATACATTTTATGTTTTGTAGGTTAACTTAACAGGCCATGTAGATGCAACTTAATACAACAATAACCTTTATTTCTTCAAATAGAGTGGATACTCCTTAAATGAGGCTGAGGATTCTGCCTTCAGTTCTGTAGAGATAACCACATTCACAGAGTCACAGCTAGCCAGTAAGAGTGACAGAGCATAGCTAATTACATTCATGAAAATGAGTAAAGTTGGAGTCATTTCTGCCCCTCCCCCCTTTGCGGTATCTTGAGTTCCATATTTCTGAATATTCTTAGAATTCTGACTTTTCCTCATTTGGTTAATCTTTTTGAAATTGTTTTTTTTATATATAGAAAAACTTCATTTGATTATGAAACAGTTTTTTAAAAAAAGAAAGAAAATAATGATGCCTTTAGCACCAAGATAATTTAAGCATTTCTCAATAGTAAATTAACACAACCTGAAAATAAATATGTCAGTTGTTTTTTATTAAGATATGTTTAACCTTTTACTACAACACAATTTTTACCAATTAGGGATATATTACAGGGTAAATAAAGAACAAATGGATAGAGTTGAAATGCAAACTAATGGTTATGCAAGCCGGTCATTCAGTTAGGTACTATGACAGCCTATTATAGTTACTTTCTAAGCTAATCAGAAATAAACCGGCAAGAGACAAGCAACATCTGCTTACCCTAATATAAGAGATAGATAGGGCCTCTTCAAAAACCTCAAGAGATCTGCAGAATATGGCATTCAAAGATGTTTTCGTAACTTTACATTTTTTTATATCAAGACATATCAACTCCTGACAGCACCCCCTATTC
>CAJQZJ010004763.1:906583-933585 GCA_907164525.1 Lophiomys imhausi
TAAAGTCAGGTACCAAATACATATGGACTGGTCATTGGGAATGTACGTTAAGCCATATAACCCTCATAACTGTGGCCTAATTACCTCTGTTATACTGTATTGTATTTGTTATTATAAGAGAAAGAGCCATTTGTTGGACTGAAAGGGGAAACTGTAGGGGGAAATAATATATACCTTAAACTTAAAAGAAAAAAAAAAAGGAAGAGGATGGGGGGTTGAGGGTGGGAGGGTGGGACTGGAGGGGCAATAGGGAGGGGACTGCGATTGAGATATAACTTGAAGAAATAAAAAATAAAGAAAAACACATACACACACACACGGAAAAAAAAAAGAAAAACAAATGAAATCTAGTAACCTGCATTATTTAGAATATTAGCATATTTTACTTTTATTTTTCTAAAATATGTGAATCAGGAGCATAACAGAAAATGCATAGTAACAATATATGTTAGGAAACACCCATAGTCTGTATAGTGTAAGTCTTAAATTTCATGTATTTTTTAGTTTAATTTAAATGATATATTTACTGTGCTGGCCCTGTGGCTAAAATTCAGGACCTTGCTTATGCTAGGCACATGCTGTACGAGTGAGCTAAATCCTAGAATCTCTGTTTTAATGGGTTCAGCCTTGTAGCTTTAATCTAAGTAATATTTGTTTGCCTAGATACTTTAAAGTTACATTTGTATGGCTGTTTGCTAAAATATCATCCAAAAGCAGAAAATCCACAACAGCTTATCCCACAAAAGAAAAAAAAAGTCCATCATATAAAATAAGTATTCACTAATCTAAAGATGATGGAATCTCTTTAAATAGCATGGAAAACATGTTTGGCATTGGATCAAATGCTGCCTCTGTCATTAACGACCTTCACCCCTTACAATCATCACACTTCTCTGATTCCCAGGAGCTGTTGTGTGCTGAGGATCACATTATTTGTTCATGATGGTGCTCAGTTCATTTTGGTGATTGAACTGATACATTTTAAAAGAAAAATGGTATAAAAGTGAAATGGTTTTTAGATTTGTGGAGTTGATATTTATGAGAACAAGCGGACTAAAGACTATAGCTTCATATTGGGTACTTACATATTGCTTATTTATTCTTATAGGATTTATTTATTTATATTTAGTCTTTCATCTTCTTTGTAGGAATGTAATCCTCATGTGCCAGGCTTAAATGAAATAAGGATGGGACAATGTGAGCAGTTCTGTTTCATTTTGTCTTCACCATAACTCAAATGACTTGAAGGCTTACAAAGGTCTGAATTATTCAGTGATGAGAACTTGTTAGTAGGGGAGAGTAGCAGCTACGTGTTTTCTCCTAAGCCAGGGCATAACTTCTGCTGCATGGCTACTCTCCCAAGAAAGTCACCACTTCTTTCTAGGGGCAGTTGCCAGCACCGTCCCTTGAGGGTCATACTTCACTAGCCTCAGTCATTCTCATGACCTCTTCCCCAGACTTGGATTAATCAGCCCTTCTCTTCTTAGTCATGGGCTTTCTGTTAAAGCAGAAGAGAGTCCCTGGGATGATTAAATGTGTAAATGCAGTCATTACCAAGGTCAATGACCTTGACTTGTTACCCTGCCTCTGATGACCTGAATTTGATCCCTGGTCCCACATGGTGGAAAGAAAGAACCAATACCTACAAGTTGTCATCTGATCTCCACATGTGTACCTCCTTCCAAGAAAAAGGAAAAAAAGAAAGGAATACCCATCAATTGATTTTAAATGTTCATATCTATTTACTTATTAAACTTAATTTTATTATATATTTATATATATATATATATATCACCCCATTTGCCTTTATGTTTCCCCTCCAGTGAGTTCCTTTGCTCCCTTAATCAGTTTCAGTTCTACTTTCATGGTGTACATACATACATGATTTTATGTATCTATTTAAAACCTAGAACCACATACAAGAGAAAACTTTTGATATTTGTCTAAGACTAGTTGAACTTAATAATGATTATAACCAGTTGTATCCATTTTCCCAAAAATGTCATAACTTCATTCTTGGAGCATTCACATATACAGATTGAAAACCAAATGCTGTTGAAAGCTAAAGACAGGCTCTGGTTATGGTAGCTCCCTCTTTCCTCTGTGATGCTGGAGATCTTGCAGTCACAGGAAAACTAGAACACAGATGGTCCCTGTAAGGATCAGGGCTGGGAATATATTCTAAGGGGATGAACTTTCTCCTTCTACAACTCTCCATCACTGTCTCTGAAGTTTGTATCTCATCCACAAATGTTTTCAAAAAACATTTTCCCTCTCCAAGGGATTGAGATGCATCTTCACTTAGTGCCTACACATGTGAGACACAGGAAAAAAAATGCTCTAATGGTTTATCTCTTCTAATTCTTACGACTATGAGATTGTGTAGGCGGGGGAAATAGGTACAGGAGGTTCTTTATTTGCTTCAGGTCATAAGGATGAGGTAATAGAGCTAGCCTAGAATCGAGGGCAGCCTGAATCCAAGACCTTGACCTGATTATCAGTTTGTTGCTGAAATATACTCATTTCATTCTCACACAAATATATACACATGTACATATCAGGAAGTTACTCTGCCCATCTGGACTTTAAAATTTTTCAAGTAATTAGTACTTGTTGTAATAGGAAAGTATTTGATGTACAAGATGATATTGTTAACTAAATGAACATTATCATGGGGACATTCTTTACAAGAACCAATAAACAGAGCTTCCAAATGATTATTGCAAAACAAGTTTTGTTTTCTCAAAATGCTTGTAAGTGAATAAGGTAACAGAAAGAGCTACACTGAAGTGCTAGGGAAAAAAAAACATGTTTTTAATGATGGCCATTGGGGTATTTAAAATCATCAGAATTGTAATACAGATGTGATTAAAACACGCTGTAAAATGTTAGTAATAAAGACTCCTTTAGAAACCCACTGTTTCTAATTTGCATCTGCCTAATGTTTGGCATCCTCAAAGGAATTTCCAAACCCCTACTAATTGACTCTTAGAAAATCCTTCTAAAGTATCATTTGCTTTGACTAAATGGGAAATCTAAACAATGATCATTTAAGCTATTTAATCAGCGTTCTCCTGCAAACACTGAAGAGCAGCAGCAAGCATGCTGAATATGTGTCTCTTTTATTCAAAAGGCTTGAAGGCAGGGGCCAAATGAACTAGAGCTAAGGAAGTGTTCAGATGGTTGGTGTGCTAGACAAAGTAGCTCCAAATCTAACGGTATGCTAGTCATAGAACCCCTAAATCTAATAGTGTGTTAGACAGAGAACTTCCAGATCTAATGGTGTGCTAGACATAAAACACCCAAATCTAATGATGAACTAGATAGAGAATTCCCTTCCTGGTTCTGGGAATATGTCTGGTTGTGGCAAAGGAAGATCAAGGCTACAGACAAGGTGAAGATTGCCAACAGCTGCCTTTGAGTGTGAGAGTTCTCACACACTGTCTGGAAGGGCCTACAGTAATCACAATGTCCTCAAAAGTACAAGAAGAAAAAGAGCCAGAGGACTGACTGCCTAAGAAGGACTTGAGAAAATGTTCCTGGCTTGAAGACAGAAGTTGGGCCCTGAGCCGTGAATAGTGATGTCTTCTAAAAGTTAGCAAATGTCATTAAGTGGATTCTTTCCTGAGGCCTCCAGAATAAGCTTAACCTTGCCAATTGTTGATTGTAGCCTTCGAGTCCCTTTGGCTTACTATAACAGCTGGGAAGATAATAAATCTGTTACTACTCCATATTTGGAAGTTTGTGCAGCAGTAATTGGAAACTAAAACAAATCTCTCAAAAGTTGTGAACTCCACAAAGAGGGTGGAGCTAGTATGAATAATAGATACAACTTGCCCATCAAGCATTCATATTCCAGTCTGGGTACAAAACTGAACCATGAAGAAATAAGCTTTGATAAAACATAAAGAACAGATCAATGAAACTCTTAAAGTCAATTTGGCAAGATACATTATGGAAAGATTTTCATGGAATTCACAATGTTTTAATGTTCAGATATAAAGAAAGGCCTATTACCCTGGCTGGCTCATAATGTATGAAACCACATGGGTATAATTTTTGTGTCATATTATAAAACTAATACATGTACAGTATAGACTAGCTAATAATATAAGAGTATAATATCCCACATTCACCAGTAAAAAATAAATATTGAAAACACTTGTCATAAAGTTTAAGAACACACACACATATTATATTGCCAATGGTCTCTAATCTTCAATTTACATTTTAATTCATGGTATATTTTTAGGGTAATTTTTTAAATGTCAAAATTTAAAAGCATAGGGATGCTTTTCAAAACTTGGTATTTATAAACTTTAAATATTTTTAATTTGGCAATTGTTCAATACAACATTTTTTGATATGTGAGGACATAACAATATTTCTTCTTCCAAGACAACTTTATACTAACAGTAGGCTGAATAAGTTGAGAATTTTCCTTACCCACAGGTTTATTCTTCCTTTAATTTCTGAGACAAGTTCTCACTATATAACCTAGTTTCCTGTGAGCTTGTAATCTCTGCCTCAGATTCCACAGTGCTGATAGTGTTGATTATAAGCATTGAACACCATTATTGCTTCCCTCAGTCTTATGATTATATGAATTAAAATGAATGAGTGTAGCATATTAATGCATATCAACTTGTTTCTTTTTTATAATATATAACTTGCTTTAAAGGCGAAAATTGTGCTTTATTATCTTTGTACCTCTTAAGCCTGAAAATTGTCTTTCTTTATGATAATTAAAATAGAGTAACTAAAAACATATATTGAACTGGTAAATATATTTTATCATTGCAGTACCTATGGACAATTATAAATTACCCTACTTTACTTTAAAATACTTGATCTGAGAGTCCAGATGAAAAACAAAGACAATGAGATGTTAGAATGATAAGGGTGAGAGTTAGGAAAGAGGAAGAAAGATTAGACCCCTAAATATGACTGTGTGAAGTATTCCAGTGTTCAGTAAAAAAAAATACACTGCATTGTTTGATCCTTAATATTTCCAGATAACCATATATAACTCTTTTAAATATTTTATTTTATTTACTTATATATGTGTTTCTATGCTTAAGTGTCTGTAGGTACTCAAATTGTCTAGGAGGGTCTGTATGTCCTAGAGCTAGAGGTACAGGTGATCGTGAGCCACTGAATGAAGGTACTGGGAAATGAAGTCAGAGTCAGGTTCTCTGGAAAAGTAGCATATGTTCTCACCTACTGAGCCATCTCGCCAGTTCGTGCATGATTCTTGAAATAGGTGTGTGTGTGTGTGTGTGTGTGTGTTTCTGTTCATTTTTCTTTCATAAAAAGTCTCATTCCCTACCTAGGCTCTTCTCTAAATTACTATGAAGCCCAGAATGGCCCCAGATTGATGTAGATCTTCTTCCCTCAGTTTCATTAGTGATGGAATTATACATGTGAGCTCCCACTTTTAGCTTATTGATATTTTTTTTATTTTGATTATAACTGTAAACTATATTAATGTAGGTTAGTTTAGGTGATAAAATTTTAAATACTAATTCTATCTTTTTTTCTCTAAACTCAAATATAAACGTATACTTAGGAAAATATTCAATACTGTATATAGCTAGCAATTTGTGCTGTGCTGAAATATTAAATAGGCAGTCATATTCAATACCTGAAATGGATAATTAAAATAATTTAAGAACAAATTTAGTCTTGGTTTGGTGGCACATACCTGTAATCCCAGAATTTAGGGTTCATGGAGATAGGGATATTGCTGTTTCCAGACTATCTTGGGCTATATAAAGTGAGCCTGTATCACAAAAAAAAGTTCAGCAAACATACAAAGAATAACTTGAAAGCTTTTATTTTGATATGTTCTTACTACTGCTCTGTCCTGAAAGCTTTTATGAGAGAAAGCTTGCATACTTGCTAGACAGCATCTTATATATTTTAATAGAAAGAAGAAAATTATGAACATTTGTAATATTTATTTCTGGTTCTTCCTATTCTGAAGTACTTCTTTGCCCACAGGTCCACTTTGTTTTTTTTCATAAAAAGCATACATAGGTTTCATTGTATCATGAACATGTAAATGTCAGATATTAATGCAAGCAGACACATCAGGACTTTCCAATGCTTGATTCATTTAGTACTAGAGATTTTAGTAGTCAATAGTCATGCACAAAATAATACCTCAAAGAACAACTTTAGATTTTAAACTGTGGATTATGACCAGGTTCGTTGCTATGTGTCTATTGTAATTTTGTATGATGCATGGAGTGTGGCTATTTGTAGTACTAAGAATAAATCTTCATAAATGTTATGCTGAAATAATACATTTACAATTAATTTTTACTTAATCGCATATTTACTATACCCTAAAATCTCTTCTCATCATTCACCATCTATCTTACCTTTTTATACACTTTTCACTTGAGAATTCTGATCTAGATTTCAAATATGTTTCAAGTATGTAAGTAGGTGATGTGGCCTTCATTTGACAAAATCACATTAGTAAACTAAGATAAAATTTGAGTAATAAATTCATTTAATGAGCTGAATAAAAAACATACATTGAATCATCTAATAAATACATCATCTTTTCACACAGGAGAGACTAAGATTTTTTTTCTTCTCTTCTGTGGACAACTTTAAGAAATTAAGAACTATGTCTAAAATCATCCAGCATGGTACAAAGAATATTATGTTAATTAAGATGTCTATGGTTTCTCTTATACCTGAATGGACTTAGAATTACCAGAGTGCATCTTTAGTTCTTTTCTGGGCCTTTCACCTGGAAAATACAGTTCTTAAGTAGTTTTCAAGGTGTGTGTAAAACAAGAGGATCTTGTCCATATTGTTGGATAGAATGGATGTAAGCTGGTGTGGGAGTGGTTGCAGTCAACTGCTGTCCCAGGAAGAAAGGAATTTCTAGAATTTTCAGTGTTTGGAACAGTTGTTGTCCTGAAGTCTTGTTTACTCTGAACATCAACCCCAGGGAGCCTTAGGGAAATTCTGTGGGTGAGAGGAGACACACTTTGCCAGTTTGCCATTTCTCTTCTGGTTAAAAATGATGAAGGTGCTGCAGAAATTGGAATGAGTCTTATTTTTGTTGGCTTTGCCTGAATAAATGTATAGATGCTCATCCACACTTTGTTTCTGTATGTATTTGTTTTCTAGTATGTAACTTTCCAAAGTATTCTTCAGTCTTCACCATCCTCTTAAATCTCTGATTTACATAATTGGGAAGTAATTTTTTGCAGAAGGTTCGGAAAAGGTTATTCTTGATCAGTAATGAGTTTTTAAGATGACAAGTACAATTCTCCACATAGCAAAACTCTTGGAAGACATCACTATCAAAGCAGTAATCAAGAGTTTGCTTATATAATTTCAAGGTCTTTTGGGAGTTTCGGGTCATGGATGCTATTATACCTTGGCAATGATGGCTTAGTCTAAAAAAACATTCATTTACATGCTAAATCTGCCAAGTTCATGAAAGGATTTTAGGAAGGAAGAAAAGTGATTTGATCATTTTTCTAAAATCATGATCCTCTCTCTCTCTCTCTCTCTCTCTCTCTCTCTCTCTCTCTCTCTCCCTCTCCCTCTCTCCCTGTCTGTCTCTTATTTCCCATTACTTTCACCACATTGTGCTTTGGAGAGAATAGAATGAATTGAGGATGAAGGGAAAATAAAAAAGAACAAGAGACTGCCAACAGTTTTCTCTTCTCAGAAATAACACAAAAGACATGGAATTAGCCGTGCATCCAATTTGTTCTTTTTTAATCTCAGCAAATTATCCTGTGCTGCTGTCTACTTGGAAGGGAATGAAATTTTATTTCAGTTTGTATTAACATTGCTTGCACTGTGGTTTGGTAGTTGAACCATCCTGTAACACTAGAGTATGCAAGATTAGTTGTTGCTCATGGTCCGAACTTAGATATGTTTCTTAAGCTTTTTAGAAATTCTTAAGCTTTTTAAAAACTTTAAACTTGTATTTTCAAGTTTAAAATTTTTGGCTTTTAAATTTAAATTTAAAATGTTTGAGTTAAAATATTACAAAAACCTGTAATGTCATGAATACTCTAAAAGCACACTGTAATGTTCATTTAGAAGTTCTTTGTATGTTATTATCATCAAATAGATTTTGGTGTGGTTATTTTGAAACGTGGCTCATCTGAAATCAAATGTTAGACCTTTTCCCTGAAAGAAATCAGGTGATTGTATGGTAACAAGGCATATATTGAGTTAATTAGAAACTCTAAGAAATGAGACAAATAAATAAGGGAGAAAGGGAAAACAAATATATTGATGTACATTTATGTATTAAGAAAATGGAATCTACGAAAAGAGGCCTCCTAATTAGACGAATATACCTACCTATCCAGCATAGGGACTTCCGACCATAGGGCAATGGCTGTGATGCACTCATGCCCACACCTGGTGTAGAATATAATGTGACAACTGTAGTAGGAATAGGAGGTGGAATACTGTTTATAAGCTTATTTTGTAGCTGAATCATGATATATTTTCCATGGCTTTATCACCACAATAAAAAACAACTTTGAACAGTAATTTGTCTGTACTGCAAAATAAAATTATAAGCATGATACAAGATCCTTAACATGCATCAGTTTAAGGGCAAGATATTAGACTTTACATTTATCCTTGGCCAGACTTTCCAGTTGGAATTTTAAGATGTGATTTTTGATTTTTAAATTGTACAAGTCATTATCTACTGAAACATTTCAAGAAACTTCAGCTCTCTGAAGTCAAATTCAGATAGGTGTATAGTAGGATAATATGGATACTTAAAAATTAATAGAATTTAAATATATCCTGTATTCTATAGTGACTTAAGTGTTCTATTAGAACTCCTAAAGATGAAATGTTTAATCTTATATTTTTTATTAATTTTTATTAGACTTGGTTCTATAGCAAAAAATGTTAAAGCATAACCTTTACAAATAAAATTGTCTTTACTGTGTACCTACCAAGAGGGTCTTAGAAATCTATGTTTACAAACCAATAGTCATGTAAATTTAATCTTGATAGTACTTCTGTTAAATATCTTAAGAACATCAGCCCTAAATTCTATATAATTATATGTTTCTTTCTTTCTTTCTTTTTTGTTGTTGTTGTTTGTTTTGTTTTTCAAGACAGGATTTCTCTATGTATACCTGGCTGTCCTGGACTCACTTTGTAGACCAATCTAGCATTGAACTCACCGAAATCCAACTACCTCTGCCTCCCAAGTGCTGGGATTAAAGGTGTGTGCCACCACACCTGACAATTACAGACAGCTGTAAACTGTCATGTGGGTGCTGGGATTTGAACCCAGGTCCTTTGGAAAAGCAGTCAGTGCTCTTAACCGCTGAGCCATCTCTCCAGCCCCCATATGTTTTTCTTTTCTTAAAATGTTTGTTTGTTTGTTTGTGGAATGGACTTTGTCACAGGGCAAGGAATTTGTGAGATGAATTTTCCTAGAACCATATAAAACCTACATGACTCTGATCCTATTGTAGCCTCTACTGTAACATTAACAAATTTTCAGTAAGCATTTGCTGATCAACAGTGTAGTCACAGGCTTGGACACTCACAAAGGAAACTAGGAAATATGAGTTCACATCAAATTTGCCTTTATATAAACCACAGAGGACATAAGAAAGTCATTATATGGAAGAATGTAATGTAAAAGCTTATGTTTCGCAGTGTGTTTCTTATTCAGTAACCTTGTTTGGGTATTTAATTCTGAAATTAAATAGGTATACTCCTTTTCCAATCTTTTCCTTCTTTTGTTCAGTGTAGATTCATAGTCAAGCCAGGCCATACTTTCTTCAAAGCAGAGAGAATGACCAGATCAAAGTGTGCAAAGTGCTGTTTAACTAAACTGTTTTCCTTCCATCATTCTCTTTAAGAGACATTATGGATAGGTGCATAATATAAGGGATACTCACTTTTTAATTTTTCTTCAGAAATTAATGTCAAGCATCTCCCTCTTTTCCCCTTCCTACAGGTTATGTAATCTTCCCAGCTGAGGCTACAGGTGTACACTGAGGAACAGTACAGAGGCAGTAAGAGTTAATTTCATGGGAATGTGAATTCCACGTCTGTGGTACTAACTTTTCTCATCAAGATTGTACTCATTTTATATTCTATTTTGTAATAGAATATAGTTATTCATAACTAAATAATTTATTTCTCTAGTTGCCAGCTAGACAACATAAATCCTGTGTAGGTAGAAATTAATCTCTATGAGGACTCAATAGGAACTCATAAGTTAGTTTTTAAAAAGAGGTCATCAGAAAAATTAGGCAGGTATCCCTTTAGAATCTGCGGAATAACTATTGCAGAACTCTGGTAAGTTGCTTAAAACTTTATGAAACATTGTTGGAAGAACAAATCCCACATTCTCCAGTGATGGGGTAGTCTTTAATACGATCTGAATGTATGGAAGAGCCCTTGTGACTATCAGTCTTATTCATAACTGGTATGCTTCCTATGGTCTTCTGCCATATTGTGTTTCACCCCAGTAGTGTACATATCAAACTTCTGGCTTCTAGAGAGCTTGCTGGTAAGGAGGAACTGCATATTTCAACATGATTTAGCCTTCACTTTAAAGCATAAATATTTCATATACCATGGTATCTCAGGAACTGCCTATATCATTATGCTTGCATAATGATATGCAATAATACTTAAATTTCATCAATTATATGTTTTGTATCTTATATGAAATGACATATATAATATATCAATGTGGTCAATATTTCTACCGATTTTATTATGATAGAAAACATTGTTATTAGTTAAGTTAGTGATAAATTACTTGGTATTGCTGCCAGGGATTGAAAACTTATTATTTTATCTAGGTTATTAATATTATAAAATTTAATTATCTGAGTGTATTTGTTATATACCATAATCGAGGTCATAAGTTCTATCACTAGTATCACAAAAAAGTAAGTTAAAATACTCATAGGACATATCCATGGGCCCCAGTGGAACCATGATTAGATAGCTATAAGGGAAGATGTCATTTATCATTAAGATGGATTTCATACGTTCTTATTCCTACCACTATGATATTTTGTGATTTTAAGAATTTGAGTCAATTGAAAATACTGAGTAATTATCACTAGAAAATATTTATGGGGATTTTACTGAGGGGATTCTTCTTTTTACTGCATATATAGGTGCCTGTCAGTATGGGAAGGCTTAGTGGGTGCTCAAGAGATCCACGAATAGAGCAGTGCTTTGTCAAAATGGCGTCCTCTTCCATCAGTCAGTGGCTTCTGAGTCTAAACATTGGTCGAAGAGTCTCCAAAGGTGGGAGAGATGACTCAGTGTTTAAGAGGACTTGCTGCTCTTCTAGAAGAGTCTCCGAAATTGCATTCAATAACTACAGTCATTTTGTTTTCTATACTCAAATGTAGAATTGTTTTATTTATAAAGATGAAGTAGAAACTTGATGGGCATACACCTTTGTTTTCATTTTATAGACCATCAAGTCACTACAATTCTTATTGGGGGTAAGAAACTTTGATATTTAGTCTCTAGTTATTAATGGCACTATCTGTGTGCTACCGACATGCACTACCTTATTCCCTACTCACATCAAAAAGTTCAATGCAAGAGTCTTATCATAATTCTTGTACTTGTGTTTGAAAGGACAAAAACCTCAATATTTTCATGGATGGACATTTTAATGTTTTGTTGAAAAAGCTAGAACATTATAGAAAGGAGGTTAGCTAACTACAGGCAAGCATGGGAACCATCCAGTGTCCTGTTAGTTCTTTACTTGTGAGCTAGAATTCCTTTGACACCTTTAAAGTATTAAAGGGAAGAAGGCTAGAAGGAAGAATGGGAAAAGAAGAGAGGAGAGATCTTATGTGGTCCACCAAACCCAAAGTATTTACCATCTAACTCTTTAGAGGAAGTCTGACTGCGATAACTGTGTTTATCACAACAGGAAACTTCTGGCATTTCAGATTCAGTGGGGCTATCAGACTGTTCATGCCATCTGTGTACTTGAAATACCATTTAGCTTTTGAATGCCATATAAGTACACCCCTATTGAAACAGTCATATATTCAGGTTCATACATAGCTTTTTTTCATTCTAATAACCCTTAAAAAGTCACCCCACCCATACTTCTCGGGCTCTCACATTGTTAAGAGTCAGGAATAATTTCTGAGTGTCAGGTGATTTTTGTAGAATAGCCTCAATGTGAGCAGGTGCACAGCAACAGAGAAAGCCCCAGAGCTTCAAAAGCAGAAGGAAGAAGTGAGGTACTGTAGAACTCACAACTAATAGCTGTAGCTGGTGGTCCAGGGAGATGTGAGATATATATCTGTAGTGTTAACTGCACAGACTTATGCAAATTATAGAAGAAACACGAGGCACTCTTGCTTCTGAATGAACAGACTTTCTTGGAGGAGAAATATGAGCTAGTGTCTCACCATCTTAATACCTATAGAAAATCTAGTTTTCATCTCCTGTAATGCAGAAAAATACTATTACAGAGTTGAAATATAAAACTGCTTCAACTGTGTTTACTGCATAACTGAAATAAAGGTATGTGCACATGTACTGAACTTCTCAGAAAAACAAAACACCACACCCATGTTCTACAAGGCCAATTGATTAGAACTTCATGATTGTAAAAAGCTGAAATGTTACAGATATAGAGACAAAATTATCATTAGTCTCCTTTAGAGCAATCTATAGTCTACTTTTTAAAAAGTGTGTGTGTGTGTGTTTGTGTGTGCATGTGTGTGCCTGCATGTGTACATACATATGTGCATGTATGGTGGGTGTGTGCATGTGTGAGTGCATGGTGCATGCATGGTGCATACCACGAGTGCATGTGGTGTGCATGTGTGTGCGGTATGCGTGCTTATGGTGTGTGTGGTGTGTGTGCGTGCATATGGATAGGCATGTGTGCACGTGTAGTGTGTGTGTGCACTGATCAGAGGACAATGTTTAGGTGTTAGTTTTCCTGAGAATTCCTTGTAGAATCCTGATGTAGAGTTCCGATCATCAGTGCTCTCATGTAAACACTAGAACATCTCTGACCGCACAGCCCACTATATCTAACTAGTATCCTTTTGTGTATGTGAAAAACCACTTGAACACATTCCTAGTAGATTGTCAGTGCTCACCAATCCCAGAACTAAGCATATGATCAGATATCTACAGCCTGTATCTTCTCTGTTTTCTGTAATCTACCTACCTGCTGCCTGCACTGATTTACTTGCTATTGTCTTGCCTCACAAAGATCTTTCTCTTTTGTGATGATAAAAAGCTTTATAAATGACTTCTTTTTTTGGAACATGTCATTCAGGTAACCTAAATCCATGTTCTTGGGTCTTTCGGCTCAGTATAACTACCTCTTACTCCCTTTGAAATGAACTTATAATCATGCACATTAATGAACTATGTTGCATTAATGTGCATGATTATAACAACATGAAGTATCAGGGCTATAACTTTATTTTATCACTTTCTAACTTTTTCCATGGATCTAACAGGGCCTTGCTCATGCTAGGCAAGCACTCAATCACTGAGCAATATCCCTAGACCTTCTATTTTTCTTCTTTTTTGCCAGAGAAAAGAGTACAGTTTCGGAAATTAGAATCCTGCAATATTGTCCCATTATGTATAATGAAACCATGGATTGAGACTGGATCTCATTCAAAAGGAAGAAAAGTGTCTATTTGAAGCTGAGCTTCAAGAAAAGAGTTTTGATTTATGTTTGGCCTCATTCTTTTTGATATATGCATATTTTCTGTATAAACACAATTATTAACATATATATTTTAATACAAAGTTTCTTCCAGATTAAAAATTCATTATACTGCTTTATAAGACAAATGAGACATTATTGAATATGACAGAATACTTCATAATAAGTCAAAAGTTAATATGGCTTTCTTTTGTTTTTGAAAGACAATTTGTTAGGATAAAGAAACTGTCTCCAGGCATGAGTGTGGCATGGCTGTTACCTACCCTGGAGGACAGAATGTGACTGTGAGACTGACTGCTGGATCACTGCAGAAATAAGCCAAACAGAGAGTGATGACTAAGTCTAAGATGATATGAATTAGCCTAGTACCACTTCCCACTAGGCAAAGAGGATGGGTCTTAGCATGTTCACCTGGGAATTGCTAGTCACTTCCCATACTTATACTTGCTTCAGATCGTGGGTGGTACCATCATATGTAAAAGGAAGAAGCTTGTCTAGAGAAGAGACTGTACAGTCCAACTACTCTGAGGCCACTGTCATGGGACTTTTTGGTGATGCAACTGGTCTTGAGTCACACTCTTTCCTGTAAGTAACAGCTCACCCATGCTGTTTGTTACTGTGCAGTCACCCATAACTCATTGCTTCACTAAACTAGGCTTGGATGGATTATTAATTTGCTCTTTTATCTCTGTTCCACTTTTAGTTTATGTATAAATTTGTTCATAACTCTCCAGTAAGTCACATGACACTGTTGCACGATGCTTTCATTGCTTTTATATCAATAGATTTGACACTGACTTACATCTTCAGTCTTCAGTAGTAATGTTCTTTGATTATGTTATAGATGTCCAAGAATGACATTTGTATTTCTATGAACTATGTTCATCATTTATTATTTAATTTCCCAACCTATAAAACCTATAAAAGTTGGCTAATCTTTAAAATAGTATTCCTTAAATAAGGAGAGTAATGATGTAAACTTGATTGAGTTCAAATGTGTAAAATGTGAGTATATTGCCTCCAAATTCATCTGGATAACTCATGGATAATTCTTGTTGGATTTACAACCTATGTATTACTGTAGTATGCCCTTCTCTAAGACAAAGTTCAAGAGTGTCATAGATATGAATACAGCTTCTATTAATTTTTGGTTGTGGACTCAACTCAGTTTCCTATTAAAAGAACCAAAGGCAGTACAAAGGTTACTGATCCTTTTGGTGGCTGTGACAAGTTCCCCTCTGGGAGCAATCATCAGTAACTGAAGCAGACTGTCTCTGCTCCCCTTGAAAGGGTTAAATGAATAAGTTCAGGAGCTAGTTCAAGTTCAGCAGGATTCAGGATACTGGGGCTGGACCCCTCTTTCAATAGCCTGTAAACACAGTGTCAATTTTTGTCAACCTATGCAGATATGTTTGTGAAACCTGGGATTTGGAGATCTTAAAGAATGGGACAGACTATAGTCTATGCTGTAGATAATCTTACTCCACTTTCAGTGTACTTTTATACAGGAATATAAAAGAGAGGACAATGATCCAAGGAAGGTTGTTTGAGTTCATAAAAAAAACATGAAAGTTTCTTTTTCTCAGAAAGTCATGTAAATAAACACCTGTAAGGACACACTAAATGTTAACAGAGCAGCTCTTTCCCAGAACTTTCTCAGGACAGAGCAATTTAAACACAATGCCTGGAATGCACTACAGATTATATCTGGGAAAGTAAGAAAGTAAGGCAGGACAACACTCAGCATGTCCTTTCACCAGTTTGAGTTCTAGAGCTATGTTCCAACATCCAACAAGAATAAGCATGTTTTATAAATTGAATGGAAATGTTTAATACAGGAGACATGAAATCACACCCAAGAACAATCCAGGGAACAAAATGCACTTGAGGTAAAAGGCCCTCTACTTTTTTTCCTGGACCCTCTCTCATAGTTCCCCAAGGCATTGTTCACCATGGGTCATTCTTTTGACTGTTTTCCTACAAACAACGAATAGTACCATAGGTTGTCCTTGGTCCTGTCACTCTTCTGAAGAATGTGTGTTATCTCTGGATGTATTGAACTATCCTAAATTACTACCTAAATCTGACTTTAAGAGTGCTATAGATTCCTGTCCATCAGGAGGCTTTGCATCACTGCCCCCTTCCTGTAAGACTCATTTCAAACAGGCCTATCAGGAACCTGGACAGGGAAAAGTTTCTAAGAAAAAGCTACATGTTCTAGAGATTTAAAAAATTACATAACACCTGAAAAAACTGCAGATTAGAACAGTAACAGCTTCAGACATTGTACACTCTCACCTCTTGAGAGTGTTATATGAAATAAACTCTAGTCTGGGTGACTTGTCTGAGTTCTTTCCCAGAGATCACAGTGGAGGGAGCTGAGTGGAGACCTGGTGACAGTAGGGGATGTTAACTATTTAGTTTCATATTGAGGACCCAGAAATTCTCAATAAATAATAACTGAGAAAATTAAATACCAAATGACTTACAGGATTTCATCTACCTGGAAGAAAGAAATGATACTTAATGCTAGTTCTCTGTCTTCTAAAAATTAACATAAAGAGGTTATTGACAAAGTACAAATCAAACTGAAATAAAAATGTCTGCTGGGGCAAACCCTGAAGCAGTGGGTACAGACTACTCCTTCCCCTCTGACCCCCACTTCCCTGGCACCATCTCTGCCTGCAACCCCAGACCTATGCAGCCATCTGTGACCCCCAGGTGAGGCTCTTCCCTGAATCCCTCACTTGCTTGGCTGCACAGGTAAACCCTACAGATGTGAGGTCTGCCTCTTGTCCTCCATGCCAAAACCCCCAGGTGCCATCTCTACTTGTAACCCCAGACCAAGGCAGCCAGCCATCAGGAACCACCAGGTGAGGCTCCTCTCTCAATCTCGTGCTTGCCTGGGTGTGGAGGAAAACCCTATAGTGGTGCAGTCTCCCCTTGCTCTCCTAGGCACCATGTATACCTGAAACCCTAGACCTAGGTGGGCATCTGGAACCACCAGAAGCCAACTGACATCCGAACCCATCAGAGGCTGTAAAACATGAGAGATTATCAATTCTCCCTGTATTCCCAGAGACCTGCTGCCATCCAGGCCTACCAGCTCACCTGCAATCCCAGAGTCCTACTACCATCAAGGACCACTAGGCCTACCAACTCCAGGAACAACCAAATGGCTAAAGGATGGTTTAGGAACACAAACAAAAAACTCAGGGCCATATGGCAACACAAGAACTCAGCTATCCTACTACAGCAAGCCCTGGATAGCCTAACACACCTGATGTACAAGAAAATGACCTTAAATTTGATGTTATGAAGATGATAAAGGACTTAAAAGAGGAAATGAATAAATCCCTCAAAGAAATTCAGGAAAATACAAAGAGGTGAAGAAAATGAATAAATCTGTTTAAGAAATACAGGAAAAAATAATCAAGAAGGAGAAGAATCTCAAAGATCTGAAAATGAAAGTAGGAACAATAAAGAAAACACAAAATGAGGCAATCCTGGAGATGGAAAACCTGGTAATGAGAACAGGAACTACAGACACAAGCATCACCAACAGAATACATGAGATGGAAGAGAGAATCTCAGGGCTAGAGGATACAATTGAAGAAATCGATACATTGGTCAAAGAAAATATTAAATCAAAAAGTTCCTGACACAAAAATATTCAAGAAACTTGGGACACTATGAAAAGACCAAACCTGAGAATAATAGGAATAGAAGAAGAAGAGGACTCTCAGCTCCAAGACCCAGAAAATATTTTCAACAAAATCATAGAAGAAAATTTCCCCAACCTAAAGAAAGAGATGCTTATAAACATACGATAAGCTTATAGAACGCCAAATAGATTGAAGCAAAAAAGAAATTCCTCCCACATCATAATAAAAACACTGAATGTACAGAACAAAGAAAGAATATTAAAAGCTTCAAGGGAAAAAGGCCAAGTAACATATAAAAGCAGACCTATCAGAATTACACCTGACTTCTCAACAGAGATTCTTAAAGCCAGAAGGGCTTGGGCAGATATCATGCAGACCCTATGAGACCACAGATGTCAACCCAAACTATTATACCCAGCAAAAATTCTTAATCACCATAGATGGAGAAAACAAGATATTCCATGACAAAACCAAATTTAAACAATACCTATCTAAAACCCTACCTACAGAAGGTACTCAAAGGAAAACTCCAACCCAAGGAGGCTATCTCTCTCTCTCTCTCTCTCTCTCTCTCTCTCTCTCTCTCTCTGTCTGTCTCCTACCACTAACATCAAAATAAGAAGAATTAACAATCATTGGTCATTAATATCTCTCAACATCAATGGACTCAATTCCCCAATAAAAAGACACAGGCTAACAGAATGGATTTGAAAACAGGATCCATCATTCTGCTGCATTTGAGAAACATACCTCACCAACAAAGATAGGCATTATCTCAAGGTAAAGGGCTGAGAAAAGGTTTTACAAGCAAACAGACCCAAGAAGCAAGCAGGAGTAGCCATTCTGGTATCGAGTAAAATAGACTTTCAACAAACTTTCAACTAAAATTAAAAGAGATGGGGAAGGGCACTTCATACTTATTAAAGGAAAAATCCACTAAGTTGAAATCTCAATTCTGAACATTTATGCCCCAAATTCAAGGGCACCCTCATTCATAAAAGAAATTAGTAAATTACTACACCTTAAGTCATACATCGATCCCCACAAATTTACAGTGGGAGACTTCAACCCACTCTTACCAGTGGACAGATCATTGAGACAGAAACTAAATAGAGAAATAATGAAACTACAAGACATCATGAATCAAATAGACCTAAGAGATAACTACATAATATTTCATCCAAACACAAAAGAATATACCTTCTTCTCAGCATCTCACAGAACCTTCCCCAAAATTGACCATATACTTGGTCACAAAGCAAACCTCAACAGATAAAATAAAGTTGAAATAACCACTTGTATTTTACTAGATCACCAGGGATTAAAACTGGACCTCAACTACAACAGAAACAACAGAAAGTCTACAAACTCATGGAAACTGAACATCTCGCTACTCAATGACCACTGTGTCAGGGAAGAAATAAATTAAAAACTTTCTAGAATTCAATGAAAATGAAGGCACAGCATACCTAAGCCTATGGGACACAATGAAAGCAGCACTGAGAGGAAAGCTCATAGCACCAAGTGTCTTCATAAAGAAACTGGAGAGATCTCATACTAGAAATTTAAAAGCACACCTGAATGCTCGATTACAGAGAGAAGCAAACATGCCTGTGAGGAGGAGTAGATGGAAGGAAATAAACTCAGAGCTGAAATCAATATATTAGAAACAAAGAAATTTAACAAAAAAATTAAAATACTAATTATTGTTTGTGCATTTTGATGTTAGCTATTATTTGTTGAGCCTGTCTTCTGTCTTCTGTTATGTATGAATTTACATCACTTATTGCATGGGACAAATTCTCTATGATACTTAATCTCAACTTGCAATTAATGACATCAATTTCTACATTATTATGATCATATACATTGACACCACTGCCTCAAACAATATATGTTTATTTCACTTTCTATTACAACTTTTGTTTTGATTTTCTTTTATGTAATTAATTTTACTTAAGTTTTTTTAATGTATATGAAAAATCTTATAATGCACTTGTTTTTAAGTTTTAAAAAATCTTTTCATATCTGTCAACCTTCTATGATTGACATTCACACTCAGGTTTTTAAATAGCACTGATGTAATCATCTTAATTTATGTGGATCCTATTCCCCAAACCCACTTGCTGTAAGTTTGATCATTCTCAGAGAATAATGACGAGATCCATCCCCAAACTTGCTTTAGCTACATTTCTTTAATTTTCATGTACATTACATTGTAGTTCATATGCATTATAAAACAGAGTATATTAAATTTTTATACTTGTGATCACTTTTTTACCTAAGACATTTTTCCATCACTCCAGCTATTTAGTACATAGGTCTATAAGATAGTATAAAAATTAAATATTTATTAATAATAAATCATAAGGACATTTCTTTAATTCTTCAATATATGTATATATAATGATTTTTATCATTTATTACAGACTATCAAATCTGCATGCTAATCAATGTGTTTATTTTTACATAAAGAATTAATTATCAGCTGAATAATTGATACTTGGGACACAGAGAATCTTACTGTTTTTGGAGTTTGATATTCTATAATCACCAATTCTGAGAATACCACAGGAAAAAAATGACAGGTTAATATTTGAGAAATTTGAAAAAAAATTGAAATTTTGTTCTAGTGACAAGCTAAAATGTACCAAGTAGCATTCATGACATTGAAGTCAGCAGCTTAAATAGTAATTTTTAAAATTAGTCATTCTAACCCAGTACACCTCAAAGTTATATTAATTTAACATGTACACTAGGAATATCAGTATTAAATATTAAAAGGCTGATCTCTATAATTAAGCCTTATGTTTCTACAGGACCAGATGGCTTTGTAATGAACAGTTCATAACATACTGTAGTCTGAAATCTAAGCTGTAATGTTTCAAGTAGTGTGCATTGACTTTTCATGATGTGACAGTGTACACAGTACAAAATGTGTCTGCTGTGTGTTCAGAACCAAGTCTACAGTGATGATGCACAGTGAAATCTAGGAATATGTAGCCAAAAACAGCTTGGTTTCAGTATGAATTTGATGTGGAATTGGATTTTGGTTGCCAAGAGTTCAGAAACCTCTTAACTCTTGCCATTTTGTTGCAACCCTCTCATAAAGTGTCCTGAACCAGAGTCTAAGACACTGACATCAAAGCTATGCAAATGAGCTAATTTCTCTCTGTGTATATATTTATGTAACCCCTACCCAGATCGAGAGAGTGATTCCCGAACTCCACCAGGCTTCCTCATCCTTATCCACTAGCCCTTGTCTCAAATACACTTACCTATGTCCAATGGATTAGATCCTACTGCTGTGTGTGCTCTTGATTACTGCCCTCAGTGTTGTCTTTAGATTTATCCACGTTGCACATAGCCATGGCCCATCCCTGCTCATTGTTGTACAGTGTGGTATTTTATAGTATCAGTATGCTAGGAGAATTCGCCTTTGAGAACTAACTTATAATTCACGGTGATCTGTTGAAATTGCTCTGAAGAAATTACATCCATGTTCTGTTTCCCCTTGTGGGTGACTCACTTTTTCTTTCTTGTCATAGAAAGACATTTTATAATAACCATTAAACTGAGGTCAATTTAATCAAGGTTTGCTTCCTTTAAAAGTTTTCTTTTTCATTTGTACTCCATTGGTTCATAGAGATGGGACCTTATATTTATTATTCCAAGAGTTTTTTAAAAATAGTAAAAATCTAGGGCAGGTGAGATGGTTCAGTGGGTAAGAATTCTTTCCATGTAAGACTGGCAACCTGAGTTTGATCCAAATTCCCAGATCCCATGGTAGAATGAGAGAACCGAGTTCTGAAAGTGGTCTTCTCATTGCCATACTATGTGTATGCCATCCACATACATAAAACACACACACACATGCACGCACATGCACACACACACATTCACATAAATAAAATAGTTTAGTTTTAATCTTAAAATATCTTTATAACTGTTATTAGCATTTGTTAAGTAAACATAATAATGGGGTTTCATTACAACATTTTTATAAAGTATGTAACACATTTTGATCTCATTTATCCACTGTTCTCAACCCTTCTACCTCCCCCACTGACCCCCTTCCCCTTAGCAGCTAAACCACTTCTACTTCTGAATATTATATTTGCATTATGTGTGGTATAAGCACAGGTATATGTGATGCATATATGTGCTCACATGGATATGGTCACATGTGCATATAGGTGAGCTTATACATGTATGCATTTGTGTGTGGAGATCAGAGGTTATGGAAGATGCTTTTCTCAATAGTTTTCCACCTCAGAAGGTCTCTTATTGAAGCTTAAGCTCACAGGCTCAGCTAGATTGACTAGTCCTTGAGTTCTAGGGATCTGCATGTCTCCAAGGCAGGGGCTAAAGATCCTGCTTCCAGCTTATTTTTTGAATGTGGTGTTTTGGAAATCAGGTCCTCATGGTTGCACGGCAGGCAAGTTATCAACTGAGCTATCTCTGAAACCCCTTTACAATGACTTAGTGTAACCTTTTTTCATCTCTACCTCAAGATTTTGTGCCATCCATACATTGAATCGTTTTTCTTTTTGCTTTAATCCACTCTATCATTTTCCTACAATGTTTTCATTTCATTGTTTTTAAACATTTGGTATAAAGCATCCAGCTTTGTTTCAGGTTGGAAACCAAAATGTTCCCAATTTCTAAACTGGTTAGTAGTTTTAAAACTTTACCTCAATAATGTATTCTTTGTGTTTGTTTGTTTTAGAAAATAAAGTTGTATTTGTGCACAGTCACTTCTGTTTGTAGCCCATTGTCTGTGTCTGCCTATGCTATAGTGTGCTGACTTGAGTAGCTATAATTAAGGCAGGTCTCATTGCCTGCAAAGTGTACATACATATATGTACACACGTTGCTTCATTTTTATAATATGTATGTAAATATTTCTTATAGCACATCTCAGTTTCTACTAGCCATATATCAAATGCTCGGCGCAGATGGCTAGTAACAATTATATTGGACAACACCCCCAAACACACACACACACACACACACACACACACACACACACACACACACGTATTGCAGTGCTTGGAATCTAAGCCAGGGCCTCATGCATGCCATACAAGAGCTGTATCCTTGAGCTGCTCCTGGCCCGGGCAGAATTTACAGCTCTAAATGGCTGTAAATGTTCTTACTGGCCTAAAGAATGTTATATCTTAGTAGTTTTTTTAATCTGCATGATTGTTAGTATAGTAACATTTTACAATACTGGAATCTGCTATAAGAAAATTAGCATGTTTCCTAAGCACTGTATTACAAGTTTCAAAGATATTATAACCTGATGTTAGCCTTTCAACTATAAGAAAAATGAAACCCTTTTTTTCTTTTTTTAGGAAATGCAAAAGATATCCTACTGATATATGAAGAAGATGCTGAGGAATGGGCTCTGTACTTGAGAGAAATATTTACACATGTTGTTGAAAGAGAAGCAATTCTGTTATATCCCTTGTGGAGTTTCTCTCCTTCGCATCTGGATTTGCTAAACTTAAATGCTTACAGATGTAAACTTCTGATATTATCTAATAGTCTACTTAAAGACCTGATGCCGAGGACATATCAGTTTCTGGAGAAGATTCTTCATTCGCCAGAAAATGTAGTGACTCTGCTTTGTGGGATGGAGAGCTCAGGTCCTTTCTATCAATTACTAAATATCCCCAGAAGCAGATGGGAGATCTCAACAGAGCAGGAGCCCGAAGACTACATCTGTGTCATCAGAGAGATCTTAGACAGAGGTAGGAATACCAAATCTTCTTTGTTGGTTTCAAATGTTTATTTGCATATGCTTTGTAATGTAAAATCTGGAGAGATAGCCCAGTGGTTAAGAGCACTGGCTACTTGCTTTTTCTAGAGGACTCTAGTTCAATTCCCTGAACCTACATGACAGTTTACTAGTCTGTAACTTCAATTCCAGGGGATCCAACACCCTCTTCTGGTCTCAGTAGGGACCAGACAAACTTGTGGTACATAGTTACACAAGCAAACAATATACAGAAAATGACATTTTTAAGTTATTACTTCAAGTCACATCTCCATCACAGTGTCTTCTTTCCACCCCTCCCAGTCCCACCCTCCCACCCACTCTACCCCCTATCCCTTCCATCCCACTCCTCTGGAGTGGAGTGTCCCCCGCCCCAGTTAAGTAGTCATATGAGGGCCAAGAGCCTCCTCATGCACTGGGGGCCTACAAGGCAGCACCACTAGGGCAAAGTATCTCTGCAATTTAAAATTTTAAAGTTTCATTTAAGCCTATAAACAGCTGGTATCAGGGTATGATCAGAACATACATAGATGCCAGTTTCACCAAACAATATTCTGTTTTGTGCACAAAATGCAGTAAAGTTCTTCATTTTTATCTTTATTCCAGTTAAAGCTTATCATTTGTTCTAAAATTGGATAATGCATACATTTATTCCTTCAGGCAACTTGGATAAGACTGTACCGGTACAGGAAAGTTATGCCGTGCTGTGTGCCAGTTTGTTTCTGGCATAAACATCTGGCATAACCAGTGAAGCCACCACTGCTGCTATCTACCCTCATGTTGTTACTAGCCAACAACAGTCCAAAGTTTGAAGGCTTGAGCTAAAACTGTAGAGCTTGTGTTGTTCTTCTAATCGCATGGTATTTTTTATTACAGAATGAAACACTTATTTTCATTTTAAATGACAAATTCTATTTTAAGCGAGTCATGATAAAGAGAACAGAAAACAGATTCCCGTTCATCAGCTAATTGCATGCCTGTGCGGTTGTCAGATTCTGACATTGATGCCGTTGAAAGGCCTCCCTCTGCAGTTCTCTGCTGTGTCACAGGCTGCAATGTTTAGTTACCTCCTTGGTTTCTCAATCTATACGTGGCTTGCAACACCCAGCTTTGTAGCCATGGTTTTACCTCTTACAAGGAAAGGGTGGAGTTATTATTTCATACTGTCAGTATCAGGTGTCAAGTTTGGATCTTCTTCTTGGAACATAATTCTTCATTCTCTAGAGATGCCCTCATTCACAGGCCATGTCTCTACTTTAGTTCCTTAATGGGACAAATGTCACTTCTTTAGCATATGACTATTCATCCAACTCAGTAAGTTACTGCTCTTTATGGTTAGGGCTTTTCAGATCTCTCAGAATAAGTACTGACTGGCTGTTTCTCCCAGTTAACCCACATTTGCCTGTAAAACTCATCATTTAACTTTTGTCCTCATGAACTATGACTTTGTCATCCAGTCCTACTGTAGTTACTGACATTCTTCATCAGAGCAGCAATGCAGCCCCAACCTGTGGTGTCCTTCAGCCAGTTCCAAGCATGGGTTATGCAAATGCTGGAGTTCTGTAAATGCAGGGAGCAACTTCTGTCTCTTCTCAATATCCTCAACAAAGTGACTCTCTGACACTCTGCACTTTGGTACCACAGGATCTTAAACCAAACAACACACAACCAAAATCCCTGTTGGTTTTTTTTTATGCTGACCTTTAAAAATTCAATATGTTTTTGTGTTTATATGTGTAGTATGAGCACACGTTTGTGTAGGCCATGTGCACATATATGTGCAGGCAGGAGACCAACATCAAGTGTTTCCCTCTAACATTCTTATTTTTTGAGACAGCATGTCTTATTAAACCAAAATTCATCAATTTAGCTTGTTAGCTGATTAGAACCAGAAGTCTTCCTGGGTCCACCCTCACTCCCAGGGCTGGGATAACAGATATAACCTGCTATGCATAAGTTTTATGTGGATACTGAAGTCCAAACTCCAAACCTCATGTTTGTGTGTCCGGCACATTACTGACTAAACCATTTCCCCAACCCTCAAACTGAGTATTTTCAAAGCCTGTTTTAGTTATCTGTTATTCCACGGCAGCTTTCTATAAACCTTAGCTATTTAAAACCATAAATGAGGATTGTATACCAGTTAATAAAGTTATAAGACTGCAGTCAAGGCATCCAGAGCTGTAAATATCTGAAGTTCTTGTGTGTGTGTGTGTGTGTGTGTGTGTGCCTGTTTGTGTATGTATATATATATATATATGTATATGTATATGTGTGTGTGTATTTGTCTATATGTGTGAGTTTGTATATATGTGTGTGTTTGGCTTTGTGTATATGCATGTGTCTATGTGTGTACGTGTGTGTATACAGGTACGTTTTTGTGTGTATGCATGTGCATAAGTGTGTATGTTTGTATATATGTATGTGTGTGTATGTATATATGTGTGCTTGACTATGTGTGTGTGTGTTTGTGTATATAGGTATGCATGTGTGTATGTAGTTACATGTCTGTGTGTGTGCATGTATGAGTGTGTAGAGAGATCTTGGAATGGCGCTTTCACTGTTGGTTGGCTAAAAGTCACCCATGATAGATTCTTGAAGGAAGCCCCTTGGAAGCAATACTTTCAAATTCTACCATGTTCAAAACCTTTATCTATTGCTTTACACTTTAAGTACAATTTGACTGAGGACAATATTATTCATGTTATTCTTTATTCTGCCACTATAGATTATTTTTTTATCTGTCTGCTGAGTAAAGGAAACTTTAATAGTAGATCATCTTAGTGGTTCACTATTATGCCCTTCCAGCACTTCCTGCTCTGGATTACTTACCCTAGGAACATGCTTTCTGGCTTTGGTTTTCACCATTTCCTCACATTTTATTTCAGAAGCAGTTTCTTGAGTTAAAAATTAAATTTTTATCTTATCTCATCATTATGGTTTTATTTTTCAAGAACAAATTTTAAGTATTTATGGGATTGATTTTTACTGTGATGCACTCCTCTTGTTCTAATTCTTTCTGACTTTCTCATATCTAATTCACTTAATTTGTATCCTTAACAGTTGCTACTTCCTTTTCAGGAGTCTCACTTTCTCTTTATTACTTCAAACTTTCTTTTAATTTTTATTGTAATTTTCCTTTGCTCATCCATTCGGCTTGAATACTTTCATCTTCTGATCTTGTCTTGGCTACCTTTCCTTGACACCTTGAACTTCTGTATTATAAAAACCAATTTAAAATATCAATATTCATTACATATCAACGCTCATGGTGAAATGTTTGACAACAGTAATTCTACTGGATCTTCTCACTCACTTTCTCTTCTTTCTTCTCTCAGTCCTTTTCCAGGACATTAATCTTCTTAATTTTTCAGAAAAAATATAATTGGAAATTTATGAGGAAATCAAAATAAAATGCATATAGATAGACGACACAATATTAATATCAGTTGCTAAATACTTATGGACTGGATATTGGGAATGTATGCTATATCCCATAATTTTCATAATTGTGACCTAATTATTCTTATTGTTTTGTATTGCATTTACTGTGTTAAGAAAAAGAGCCTGTTATTGAACTAAAGAGTGGGCTGTTGGGGAGAAAAAAGATACACCTTAAATTAAAAAACAACAACAAAAAGCAGATAGGAGGGTGAGAGGGGAAGAGGGTAGGAGGGGGGTTCAGGAGGGGAAGGAGGGAGAGGACTTTGACTGAGATGTAACTTGAAGAAATAAATAAATGTTGAAAGAAAGAAGGAAGGAAGAAAGGAAGGAAGGAGAGAGAGAGAAAGAGAAAGAAAGAAAGAAAGAAAGAAAGAAAGAAAGAAAGAAAGAAAGA
>CAJQZJ010004763.1:933595-952322 GCA_907164525.1 Lophiomys imhausi
AGAAAGAAAGAAAGAAAGAAAGAAAGAAAGAAAGAAAGAAAGAAAGAAAGAAAGAAAGAAAGAAAGAAAGAAAGAAGAGAGAGAGAGAAAGAAAGAAAGAAAGAAAGAAAGAAAGAAAGAAAGAAAGAAAGAAAGAAAGAAAGAAATTCATACAAATTATGACTATTGCATGTTACTTCTCCCCATGAGGCAGAACAGTAAGGACTGATGGCAAAATTATAAGTGATTCCTCACACCCATCATTTCCATTTTCTCTGAATAACTTTCATTAGGCCATGTGTGTGTGTGTGTGTCTGTATGTGTGTGTCTGTGTGTGTGTATGTGTGTATGTGTGTGTGTCTGTGTGTGTATGTGTGTCTGTATGTGTGTCTGTGGGTCTGTGTGTGTGTGTCTGTGTATGTGTCTGTGTGTGTGTCTGTATGTGCATCTGCGTGTGTGTCTGTGTGTGTGTGTCTGTGTGTATGTGTGTCTTTGTGTGTCTCTCTGTGTATGTTTTGTTCTGTCTGTCTGTCTGTCTCTCTAGGTGCATGCTCACCATAATGATTATGTAGAGTTCAGATGACAACTTTTTAGAGCTGAAATTAAGGGTTTTTAAAAATATTTTATAGGGTCAAATCCTCTATTTACAGATAACACATCAATAATCTGAAACTACTGTTAACACTGATTTTCCTATATTCAACTTTTAGACTTTGAATTTTTTTAGAGTAGTATAGGAATACCAAATGGAAATTTTGGAAAACATATGGGAAATATGGGAACTGCCATACAGATTAGGCTATTGAAGTATTTTCAGTTGATAACTTCTGAGGGGAAGACTCAACTTTTAAAGGTTTGGTTTGACTGGACTGGCCATACCTATGAGCAGATGAGCAGCACACATTGGACTGGTGAATTTAAACAAGTAAAATACGAAAAGAAGTTGAGAGGCAGTTGGGGGGATTAGGGGTGGGACTGGGAGGAAGTAGTGGGAGATAAAAATGATCAAGATTTGTATGTGCATATAAAATTCTGAAAGAATTACATGCTTTTTAAAAATGCTGTTTAAAAACATTTAAAATGCTGTTGAAATATGACGTATTTGTCAAGAGACACAGGGATAAAACCAGAAAGTGAGCAGTTTGGGGCATCCACAGTTGTTATGCAACAGGTTGGTTGACTCATCTCTACAGTCTGTTCAATGATTCGTGTGCTTTGATAAGCTTCTGCAGTGGTCCACTACATTGTTTCATGCTTCATATTGCCATTCACATTGAATATGTAAAGCTGGTTTCAAAACAGAAAATAGTACAAAATGGATACAACAGGACAAAGATGTGGAATGCAATTCCTACTATCCATTTGTGACTTCCCTTTACCCAGTGGAGAAATTACACCAGAATAAGAAAGAAACTTTTTGTTCAGAAACATGCTGTGATAAAGAAGATAATAAAAATGCCAAGGAAGTCATGAAAATAATTAAATGTTTAATATATTCACACAAAGAAAAATCACAGGAAATTTTATAAAATTTAATGAAAGAGAAAGATATTCAATAATTATAATACTCAGACAAAGTTTATAATATTAAAAAGTTAAGTAGTGATTCATGTTTCATCTGAGTATTTTATTTCCTTTTAAGAAATTAAGAAAACTAAATTTCCTGTCTCCCTAATTCTCAAATGGAGACTATCTGCATGAGCTTGCTCTCTCACTGCTTCACAGCCATGTGGATAGCATTTCTTCCTATTTTCCTGTTCATTTCATTTGTTTTTGGCTCTGGACATAATGATTTAGTATTCCGATCTAAGTTTCATGCAACATGGTTTATATGTAATATACATATATTTATCTCAAAGTTATAAAAATAATTCAGCATTCTGCTTTTATTTAAACTTTTATTTTTTTGAGAATTTCACATGAGTACTTTATTTATACAATTTCTATCCCCACTCCTTTCTCCAACTCCTCCTGTGCCCCCACCACTCACTCTGAAGTTCATGATCTCTTCTTTAATTATTATTGTTATATACACCCACACACACCCACACACACACACACACACACACACACACATATATGTTTATTCACATAAATACAAACTGCTGAACTAATTAGTGTTGTTCATAATCATAAAACACTACACATACATAACATGTATGTATATATTTGCACATATTACATATGCATTTTTAAAATAAAATGTGTTTAGTACTGACCACTTGGTATTAGATAAAATATCAGGGAACTTTTCCCTGGAGAAGAGTGAATCTCCTGCTCAGCAGTTATTAATTGCTTGTCTAGGGGTAGGGCCTTGTGGCATTTTCTCTATTCACATTGACATATCAAATGGTGTTGTCATGTTGCTCTTGACTAGGCAACCAGATTGTTTAGATTGTATTTGTGTTGTTTCCTGTCACTAGTAGAAAACACTATCTCATACAAAAGTCTTAGTCTTCTGGCTCTGATAATCTTTCTATCCCTCATCCCTGATGTTCCCTACATAAGACTATATAGACTTAGGTCTATATAGTCCCATTGTAAATATACTTGCGGTTGGGCACCCCATGGGTCAATTGCTCTCTTCATTTTTGACTGGTTGTGAATTTCCCTAATGGTCTCCATATAACAAAAATAAGCTTCTCAGATGAGGGCTGAGAGCAGCACTTATCTGTGGCTAAAAGGATATGGATTTAAATACAATTAGAAATGCTATTGACTTAAGAAAGTAGCTTCTCCTTTAGTTAGTATCCAGAACCACAGTATCCGTGAATAGTTAATTAGCTAGGTTTGTCATAGGAAGCATGAATCCCTCCTGTTTTAGTGAAGCTTAGGTCCAATTAATCGGCTGTTGATTGCTCATGAGACATATGTGCCACTGTATCTTATTAGTGTGGTTTGTAGACCTTTCAGCTGGGTAGGCCTGTTAATTCTTTTCTTCCCTAGCAGTTTGTGTAGAACCTATCCCTTGGGAAGGAGTCTTCCATATCTATTTCAACTTAATTACTTCAAACCCTGTATCTGAAAAAATGTATTGTGTTCAAGAATGGGGTCTTACTGACTTCCCATCTAATGTCTTCTTTAACAAGAGGCTTTTTATTACTCTGGTACTATATTATACATTCTAATTTACTTTACTATATTTAATTCCTCTATTTCCCTTCCACCCTTTGTTCCTCCCAATCCCCCAACACTATGCAGGAGAGAAAGAAGGTTAAAGGTGAAAGGAGGCATAGTTCTATTTACACCACTTCCTGCTGATTAGGGTTGTTGGATTCTTTGGTGGTAATACCAGTCTCAGTAGAAGTCCAGCAAACAAGGAGACAGCAACAGAAAGAACAAGCAGCAGTTTGGGGGAGCCAGCAGCCACTTCTATCTTCTTTGAAGCCCTTTCTTTTCTTTGTATCCTCTTTTCTCCTACTTCTTCTTTGTAGAGCCCCATTTTTCTCTGACTTCTTTGTAGAGCCCCCTTCTCCTCCAGGCTCTGACTTTTTATTCCTCTCTTCCAAGTCCTCAGAGTAAAACTTGCTCAGCTGACTAAGCCGTGACCCTACTAGCTAACGAGACAGTTAATAGTTTACACCTGGGATTAAACAAAAATATTCTCAAAGTTGGTTATTTTAATAAACTCATACCACAGTCTTCCTACATCTGTTTTCTACAAAGAATAAAGGTTTCCATTTATGAACTTTCACATCTTTGGTTATGTTTTCTCGATATCTTTAATGGGAGCTTGTTCATATTCTCTTTGCCAGTGTATTTGTTGTTAGTATTTAGAAAAGCTGCTGATTTTTGTAAATAGATTTTTATATCTTAACATATTTCCAAAAATGTTGATCATGTCTAGAAACTTACTAGTGAAATTTTTGGGATCTTACCTATAATGGCATCTACAGATAGGTGTAAGTTGACTTTTCCTACTTTGATCTCTTTGTCTCCTTCTCTTGCTCTAACTAGTACCTATATTGAAAATGGGTGGGATGGTGGACAGTACTGTATAAGGGGAGTTAGATTAATAAATTAGATTTAGTGAATATCTAGGGGATTCTGATACAGTCTCTTAATATGGGGCATGAAGATCAACCTGGCTGTGGGCACTTGGCATAGCAGCATATGGACATAAAACAAGGTTTATGGCCTGGCATTGCCTTCAGCTGCTAATAGTCTTATGAAGTGGGTGGAGCCCAGATTAGGCTGAAGCCAGGTGAAACAAGGAGAGATCCTATTTAAGGACAAAGTGGGTGGAACCCAAGAATTCCCATGATAGCAAGTTCCCACGCTACAGACAAGGAGATGCAAGGCAGCTTGTATCATCTGATGGAGAAAATGCTGGTGGACTGAAAAGCTGATCTCAAACAGAGCTGAAAAATTATGGCCAGTTCTCCCTGAGGCAGAAAGAAGCTGGTGAGCAGAGAAGGCCTCAGCAAAGCAGCCAAAGGCCAAGGACTAAACCCTGTGGCACAGTTTTTGCCTACCAGTTCAAACAGTGGCCTGAATGGAACTGTGGCAAGCCTCCAAGACTGAGGCAGAGCAGATGAGTGGCTAATACATATTGAATAAGTTGGCATACAGACAGCTGAGGCCTTCCATAGAGAAGAAAACCTCAAGCCTCATTTAAGGTGAAGTTGCCATAGCCAATTTATCCTAAAGGACCTATGTCTGAGATATTCCTGAAGAAAGACTGTTGACTAAGTGCCTTAAAGAATCTATTCTGGAGGTGTTCCTCACAACTGAGGACCTGCCCCAGAGACTGTATCCTTCTAAAAGGTTAGGATTAGTTGTTAGATAATAGTTGTTATAGTTATTAATCGGTTTAGTTGTTAGGTGACAGGAGTTATAGTCATTCTTAGGGCTAGTAGCTAGGTAATTGTTTATATTTGCTATAAGTAAATATAGTCATTAATAAATATATGTTGGATAATTAAAAAGATTCGACATTAGTCATCTCATTCCTGGTTTTAATGGGATTCTTTGAGTTTTTCTCCATTAAGGAGAAAAGGTTGTGGGTTTATCTAGTATGTTGGGGTATGTTTACTTCAATCCCACTCTCTTTATGTCTTTTATCATAAAACCATGTTGGATTTTGTTAAATGCCTTTTCTAACCCTGTTGACATGATCGTTTGATTTTGTATTTAAATTTATTTATGGAATTGATTACACTTGACTTACTGTGTTGAGCCACCCCTGCATCTTCAAGATGAAGCCAAACTGTTCCAGCTGGGTGATATGTGACTGTTTGGGTTGGAAAGTATTTTACTAAGGATTTTTTGTTTTTTTGTTTTTTCGAGACAGGGTTTCTCTGTGTAGCCCTGGCTGTCCAGGACTCACTTTGTAGACCAGGCTGGCCTCAAACTCGCAAAGATCCACCTGCCTCTGCCTCCCAAGTGCTGAGATTAAAGGCGTGCGCCACCACTGCCCAGCTTTACTAAGGATTTTTATATCTATATTCCTCAGGGATTATCCTGAATAGTTTCCTCTTTTGTTGTTGTTTTTTACCTGACTTTGCTATTAGACTAATGCTGCCTTTGTAGAAGGAGTTTTGAAACACTCCTGTTTCTTTTTCTTTTTTTTAATAACTTAAGAAGTATTGGTTATATATCTTCTTTGAAAATCTTGTAGTATTCTGCATTGAATGCATTTGGACCTGACAGAGGCTTTTTATTATTGTTTAATCTCCTTATTTGTTAAAGGGCTGTTTAAATTGTTGATGTCTTCATGGTTTAACTTTAATGGTTTACACAAAAACAGAAAATTGTATATTTTTTATTGTCTTAATTTATTTTTATTTTAGTTTTCTATTTTCAATGGAGTAGAGATTTTTAAAAATCCTTATAATATCCTGAATTTCTTTGGCAGCTATTGTAATGTTTCCCCATTCATATCTGATTCTGTTAATTTCAGTCATCTCTTTCTTTTGATTGGTTGGGTCAAGAAGCTGTCAATTGATATTATTTTCTCAAAGAAGCACTTTTTAGATTCATTTATTTTCTGTATTATTTTCTTTGTTTGTGATTTCTGTACTAACTTTTATTTTTTGGTATCTACTGGATTTGTTTCTGGTTTGTTAATGCTTTTCAAATTTTTGAGTTGCATCATTAAGACATTTACTTGTACTCTTTGATCTTTTGATGCAGGGACTTAGATTTATAAATTTTCTTCTTACTGCTGCTTTCAATGTGTTTCAGATGTTTGGTTGTATTGTTTATTCATTTACTTCCAAGAATTTTTAAATTTTAGTTTTTAATTTCATCCTTGGCTCACTCATCATTCACTAAATTATTGTTTATTCTCCATGAACCTGTGTAATTACTACAGAATAATTTGCTATTGATTTTATGCTTATTTTTGGAATGTGGGCAGATGGGATATATAATTATTTAAAATTTTCTTAATTTTTTTAAGATTTGTTTTATGCCCTACTGTGTGTCCTATTTTAGAGAAGGAAGCATTCATGGGGTATTAAATATAATGTCAATTCTTTAGTGTTGCGTGAAACATTCTATAGAGGCCTATTAGGTCCACTTGATATATTATGTTATTTGATTATGATATTGGAATTTTTTTTGTCAAGATGACTTGTCTGTCAAAGAAAATGGGGTTGTTGAAATAAGCAACTGTTAGGGAACTGGAGTTCATCTGTGTCCTTTTAAAAAATATTTATTTATTACTTCAGGTTATATCTCCATCTCAGTGTCCTCTTTCCGCCCCTCCCAGTCCCGCCCTCCCACCCTCTACCCCCTATCCCTTCCATCACATTCCTCTGGAGTGGAGTGTCCTTACATATTAGTCCTCCACCCCATTTCAGCAGTCATATGATGGCCAAGAGCCTCCTCATACACTGGGGGCCTACAAGACAGTACCACAAGGGATAAGTGTCTCATTGACAGGATAGAAAAGTCAATGTTCATGTTCCCTTTGGTGCATTGGTTGTAATATAGGTATCCTGTACTATATCGCTAAAATCTGATTATAAATGAATAGATGCCATGTGCATCCTTCTGAGTCTGGGTTAGCTCACTCAGGATGAGCTTCTCTAGTTCAATCCATTTGTCTGCTGAGAAGTATTCCATTGTGTAGATGTACCACAGTTTTATTTTGTTTTTTTATCCATTCCTCAGATGAGGGACATCTAGGTTGTTTCCAGTTTCTGGCTATTACAAATAAGGCTTCTATGAACATAGATGAGGAAACTTCCCTATGATTTGGTGAAGAATCATTTACAAAGATAAGAGTGGAAGTGAAGAATCAAGAGAAGAGAACAGGAACTACAGACATGAGTATCAAAAATAGGATACAAGAGATGGAAGACAGGATTTCAGGCATGGAAGGTTTGATGGAAGAAATCAGTACAACAACCAAAGAAAATGAGAAAGCTAAAAAAGTTCTCACCCATACCATCCAAGAAATCAAGGACTCAATGAAAAGATGGAACCTAAGAATTATAGGCATGGAGAAAAGAGAAGACTCCAAGGTCCAGGAAACATATTCAACAAAATCATAGAAGAAAACTTCCCAAACCTAAAGAAAGAGATGCCAATAAAAATCCAAGAGGCTTACAGAACACCAAACAGATTAGATCAGAAAAGAAACTCATCTTGCCACATAATAATTGAAACTCCAAATGTAGAGAACAAAGAAAGGATATTAAAAGCTGTAAGAGAAAAAGGCCAAGTCACATACAATGGCAGACCCATCAGAATTACACCTGACTTCTCCTCAGAAACTTTAAAAGCTAGAAGGGCCTGGACAGATATCCTACAAGCCCTGAGAGAACAGAGGTACCCAGCCAGACTACTATACCCAGCAAAACTCTCTACTAACATAGAAGGAGAAAACAAGATATTCCATGACACAATCAAATGTAAACAGCATCTGCCCACAAATCCAGCCCTATAGAAGATTTTAGAAGGACAATTCCAACCCAGAGAAGATAACTACACCCAAGAAAACAGAGGAAGCAAAAAACTCCATTACAGCTAAATCAAAAGAAACACACAACCACTACCTACACCAAAATAATAGGAAATAATCTGTGTCTTTAAGTTCAGTAGTGTGCTTATTATGTAACTGTATGTGCCAGAGTTTGATACATAATGTTTAGGATAGTAATGTCTTCTTGATTAATTGTTTACATGATTAGAATGAAGTGGTTCTTTATGTGTCTGTTAGTTTTGGTTTGAAGTCTGGGGTCAGCTATTAGGAGAGTTGACATCTGCTTGCTTCTTAGTCCTGTTTGCTTGGAATGAATTTTCCCATCTTCATGTTGAGGTAGTGTCTGTCTTTGTAGGTAAGATGAGTTACTTGTAGATAACAGAAAGATAAATTATTTTCTTAATCCTTTCAAATATCCCATGTCTTTTGTTTGTGGAGTTGATGCCATTGATATTTAATGTTAATATTGAAATCTGTGAATTAGTTGCTGTTAACTTTGTTTTTGTTTTACAGTTTGTGTTCCTAGTCCCAGTTTGTATTTTAGTAATAGTCTTACTTGTATATTCTGTTGGCTGTGCTCAGTCTTCTCTTTGATCTGAAGTATTGCTTCCCAGAATCTCTATACTCTCTTTTGGTTTGTGAATGTCATGGAAAGTTTTTCTTTCTCCTTCAATGATTGTAGATAGTTTTACTGGGAATAGTAGTCTAGGGCACTCATGGTCTTTTAGAATTTGAAGTACGTTGATCCAGGATTTTCTGCCTTTCAAAATGTTCATTTGATAAATTTGTGGGGTTTTTTCTCTTGAAGTATTTGATACTTTTTCTTTGTTATAGATATATAGTGTGTTAACTATAGTAATGCTATGGGGAAGTTTCTCTTCTGATCCTGTTTCTTTTCATCCTGGAATTCTTGTATCTCTATTTATTTGTCTTTCTTTAATTTGAGGGAAGTTTTCTTCTATGGAATTGTTGAACATCTATTTATATCATACCTGGGATTCTTCTCCATCTATGCCTATTTTGTGAAGATTGGTCTTTTCATGGTATCCTATAATTCCTATATATTCTCTTTATTGTTTCTAAAATATGTGTTTGTCTCATACTTTGGCATTTTTAAAAAACTTTACTGGTCTTTAACTTATAAAAAATGTTTTCATATTCCTTTCTTGAATAGCCCAATGTCTCTATTTTTAATTCCTGATATTATATATTCTACTTAGTCCACTCTACTTATAAGGTGTTCCCTCTGGATTTTCTAATTATTTTTTGAGTTTTTCAGTTTCATTTTCATTTGATCTTGACTTCTATGCATTGTTTCTATCAAGTTTCTGAATTATGTTAACAAATTATGGATT
The DNA here is from genome assembly GCA_907164525.1 of Lophiomys imhausi. Classification (NCBI taxonomy): domain Eukaryota; kingdom Metazoa; phylum Chordata; class Mammalia; order Rodentia; family Muridae; genus Lophiomys; species Lophiomys imhausi. The sequence goes on from CAJQZJ010004763.1 coordinate 942,863, forward strand.
GTCTTCATCAGTTCATTCAGCTACATGTTTGTGTTTTCTTGACTATCACTGAGGCATTTACTGCTATTCTATTTAAGTTCTTTGCGGTGATGTCCATGTATTCTTTTAAGTTCTTGAATTCTCTAATGAAGTTTATGATTGTCCTTTTAAATTCTGTATCCTTGAATTCATCTAGGCAACTCTTACTAGAGTGCATTTCTGTAGGAATACTTGATTTTTGGGTTTGGGATTGGCCTTTCATATACTGTTTGTACTTTTATAATATGACCATGGGCATATGGATTCTGTCATTTTTTTTTTATTCAGTGTCTGATGTTTGATTCTAGAATGACTCAGGTTTCTTCCATGTGTATGAGATTGTATTTCCTTCTTTGGGGAGAAGTTTTGTTCTATCCCATTCACCTGGTTTTCATCTCATTAATTCTGTGCCTGTAATATGAAATGTGGTCTTTTCAGGAGATGTGTTTGAGCAAGGTATAGGAATGTGAGAATTGTATGGGCTTGATTTTGGAGGGAATGACCAGGGAAAACAGGTACAGGAGCTGAGTGAGTTGAGCTAGGGTAGCAAGTGTCTGTGCAATATTCTTAGTTATTACCTTGTAAGTCGTAGTCCTTCTTTTCAGGAAAAATGATCTATCTGTTTTTCTGAGAAGGGCTCACTCTACCTTTGATTCACGTTTCTCTTTGTCCTCATTCTGGTACCTTTGGCTTCTGAAAGGTTTGTGCTTAGCACTGACAGCTCTCTTAATCATTGGTTTTATTAGGTTATCTTAATGTCAAATGACAGGGGGAAAATCCTAATATTTTCATGAAAGAAATTGAATGTTGCAGTTTTATCTTCCTGTTGCCAGGCCCATATTTTAGTTTATGATCGCAAAGACGCAGCTTAATGTGATGATTAGCGTAGTGGAGCAGTGAATTTACTGGGAATATGAAATAAATCAGTGAGGACACAACAATACAACAGGAACAATCTTTGCAGAAGCAGTTTTCCTCTCTCTAATCTGTGCAATACAGTTGGAGATCTGTTTGTCTGAGACTCCTGATAGGTGGATGATGAGATCTCCTGACTTGTTGTCTAATTGCAATAATGCATCCATTCCATATATGATACAGTGTTGGAATTCTTTCTTTTTTTATACGTTTCGTATTTTGGATTGTTTTGTTAATTAAATTTTCTGAGTGAGTGTGAACCTACTGTCATAAAGTATGTTTATGATTTATATTTTCTACTTTGGATGAAATCTTAAACTTTTCTCTTAGTCTTTTCCCTGTTAAAAACATCTGATTAATTTTCTTGGAAGTATATCAGTCTCATTTATGTTCTCAAGTAATGACCTTTTGAATATTTAAGAAATATTTGTTAATTGTTTTTATAACTTATTAATTTTGATACCCATGTTTAATATCTTTCATTCTAAAGTCCTCGATTTTTTAAATGCATGATGCTTAAAAATGTAATAATATTATTTTCCTTTATATAATAATTTTTAAATATTATAATTTCTGTTAAATACTCCATCTGAAAGTTATCATTCCTTTTCAGTTCTAAAAATTGTCTATGTCTATTTCTTCTGAATAAATAAAGAGAAGCATGGGACTTAACTTATCTTTTGGTTGTTGATCTCTAAATTTTGTTTGTTCAAAGAATTTGATCTACGTTATTCAATTAGTCTGAAACTGATAACAGTTCTTTTATGGCCTGGTATTTGTACATTATTAAATGTTCTCTGTGTTGTTCAAAATAGTAATTATTCTCCATGTTCAATGTGTATGATTCTTCATGCTTATTTATGACATTGAACTTTTTATTTACTATAAATATTTTTTATTATTCATTGTCTGTATAGGCTTTATTATTTACTCTACATTATAAATGACTGATAGCCTAATTTTAAAAAATTCAGTGTGACAATGTTAGCTTTTTACAAATGTAATATAACCAAGTTATATTGACTGTGAGACTTGTAAGTATGTATTTGAATCCATGATACTTTTTGTTGATTTCTATGTGTTCTGTTCTTTTTCAAGTTTCTTTTTTCCTTAACTGTTTTTTCACAGTGGGGTGGGGGAAGAGTCTTCATTTGGATTATGACTGCATTTGCATTCTTTCATTTTTTTGGTTACAACCTAGAATTACATATTTAGTTTATCAGTTTCACCTTTATTGTTGTCTTATTTTCTTCTGAAAACATATAAAGGCCCTTTATTGCTTTAACCAATTACTTCCTTTTCCTACTTTATAAGAAAACTATACCATCTTACCCATTTCCTGTTTGGGTTACAGAATCAATATTTGCTTAGCTTAAACATTATAGTTTTCTTAGATGCATCCTTTCTTGTATCTCAAGTGCTTCTCTTAGGATTATTTCCTTTCTTTGGTGAACTCCATCAATAGCAAATTTCCTGTCTCCACGTTGATTTATGCAAATGTGCTAGTATTTTCAATAATATTGAAAAATAGCCACCCTGTTTATAGAAGTCTGGTTTTACTTCTCAGTCCTTGAAAACATTACATTCTCGTCTCATTTTAATGTTACTAAGGATAAGGAGTAGGCTCATGAACATTCCTCTACATTCTACTCGTTTCCTCTATTCTGTGGTCTTTGAGTTTCTGCAGTATTATAATGGTATTCCTAGATATTAGAATCCAGTTTTATCCATTACGTGATTATTTGATTTTAGATCTGATATATCATGTCTTTTGTTTATCTGAAAACTTGTCATTACACTTCCTGTGCTTTTTCCCTCTTGTTCTAGCTACTTTTATGTCAACTTCAAACAAGCTAGAACCATTCCGGAAGAGACACTCTAATTTGATGAGTCCATAAGGTTTCCCTGTTAGGCAAGTCTGTAGGGCAGTGGTTCTCAACCGTCCTAATCATGTGCCCCTTTAATACCGTTCCTCCTGTGCTGGTGAACCCCCAACCATAAAATTATTTTTCTTGCCACTTTGTAACTGTAATGTTCCTACTGTTGTGAATCATAATGTAAATGCTTCTAGAAATAAAGGTTTGCCAAAGGGGTCTCGACCCACAGGTTGACAATCACTGCTGTAGTGTACTTTCGTAATTAGTGATTGATGTGGATGATGCCACACCTGGGCAGGTGGTCCTGGGTTCTATAAGAAAGCAGGCTGAGTAAGCCATGGGAAGCAAGCCAGTAGCATTCCTCTACAACTTCCTCTTCAGCTCCTGGCTCCAGGTCCCTTCCTCAAGTTCCTGCCCTGATTTTTTTGGAGGATGGACTATGATATGAAATATAAACAATATAAACCCTTTGCTCCCCAAGTCGCTTTTAGTTATGAAGTTTTATTACAGCAATAGAACCCGTTAGAACTACAGCCATAGAACTAAGACACTTCAACTCCAGCAAAGACTTGATCAGGTTCATATACAATCCTCCTCTCACTAGCTGTTTCCCCTTTCACATTGGCCCTCCATGTTCTGTAGTGTCACTGGACCTAATATCTTGAGTCTACCTCTTGGAGAGCAGACTTAGTTGTTTTCCATCTGCCATTGAGGTCGCTGTTTCTAACCCCACTTACCAAATGCTACCTCTTTGTTCATCTCTAATAATTCCCTTTGGATGATTATAAAAGCCCCATCCTTGATTTCATCACAGCCTGGTGTTCTCTTTTAATTTCTCCATGAACTTAACACTAAATCATAGTTTTGGGGGTTTTTTTGTTTTTTTTTTTTTTTTTCCTGGAAGCAGTAAATGTGGATTGCTGGAATGACTCTCTGAGGATTGTTTCGGTTTGTTTTAGTATTTTCCTCTGTAATCAATGTAACAGGAAACTTAATCTGTGGAAAGACCCAGAGGCCTAATTTTAATGTGTTTGCTAAAGAAGTCAGTTAGGCCTTTCTTTGAAAGAAATTTAAATTTACACCTGAGATCACCTTAAACTGTTTTTTGTCTTGTGCTTTGGGATTGTTAGTTAGAATCTACCCAGATCCTAAAACCTCACTGAAGCTCATTTCTAGGGAATCTGAAGACACAGTAGACAGGCTGAGCCAAAAAAAGAAAACTTTTTCCAAGTTTGAGGACCTCAGATATATAGGAAAATTCCTTTGCTGGTAAACCAAGTCTCTCTTTATTTTGGGTCAGGAGCTCCATCAGCCCTACCCACTGGACCGTCAGCCAAGAGCAAGTATTCAGTCAAGGATGTGCACAGAACAGCAGGGGTGGGGTGATGATTTTTTATATGGGCCTTTGAGAATTTTTTTTCTTTACTTTTAGTTCATTCATGTGTGAAGTTATTGTTATAATTGATTATAACACCTTAGGTTTGATGTCAAAGAACTGGCTTCCCTAAATCTCTACTTTGTTGCATTTCTATAAATTCATTGTTTGAAATCCTTCATAAAACACAGAAACAGTTTTTTTTTTTCCAGTTAGGAGTGTACCAGGACTTTAAATAATTAGACATTTCAGCTAATCAAGGTCCCCAATACACATTGCATGACCGGACTTTTATGAGACTTTATGCTACACAACAAAACCTGTCTTTCTCTTTGTTCCATCTTTCCATGATTCATTTTTCCTTGTCACAGTCCATTTATGAAGTAGAGCATCTCAAATAGCTTAGTGGAGTGATAGTATAAAATTTATAGACATTCTAATTTAAAAGGGAAAAACTTTTTAAAGCATTTTTAAAACACTCTACATAAAAATTCTTTTTAGATAAGCAAATGTTGCTTGTCTCTTAGCAACTTGATTACTAGGTAGTTTAGAGAATATCTGTGATAGACTGTCATAGTAGCTAACAAAGTGACATGTTTGCATGACTAGGAGTTTGTTTTACTTAACTATCCTAGACCGTTTTAGATGATTGGTATTAAGAGGTCAGAGCTTCACATTTTATTTTTAAGTATCTCTAGGTATGATACCATTAGGAAGCGTTACCTTTAAATTTGTATCAATATACAAAGATCTATTCAATTGTGGTTAAATATACTCTTAATTATGTATCAATATACAAAGATCAATGCCTATGTAGCCCAATACAATCTTAATATTACCTCCATATGCAAGGGTCAATACCATTGTGGCCAACTATAATCTTAATTTTGTATCAATATACAAAGATCAATACCGATGTAATCCAGTACAATCTTATTTTTGCACAATAAACAATGGTCAATACCACTTTAGCCAAATAAACTACTAATTTTGTATCAATATACAAAGGTATAAGGGCATATTCAATAATCTGCCCCTTCTTCTTGGACCTTCCTGTGCTATGTCTATATCTCATTTTTCTCAAGCCCATGCACTCCTACATAGGAGAGGAAGAAGGATACAGAAAAGGAAAAGTAGGAAGTCCCTGGGGCTAACCTCCAAAACGCATTAAGACAGGACCATTTATCAGCTTGTAATCTCTTCCCCTAAATATCAGAGTTTTCAGTTACCCTTCAAATAACCAAAAAGAAGGGCGGTGAAACACCTTCCCCACCCTCTGGGCATGGGACGTCGCTCTCTTAAAGTGACTTCCTGCTGATTTGGGTCGTAGTAGACCTGTTTGGGGCCCGAACCCAAATGGAAAAAATGGTTGAAAATGTTAGTACACTCCTTTTATGTTCAGTCCTTCTGTTCTCAGCTGTTTAGATGACCTAAGGGGTTTGTAGGCAGAAGCTGATCTTGCAGGCTTCACTGAGGTTCCTCCTGGGGCATTGTGTAGAGCTGAATGGTCCCAGTGACATTGGATTGCTGTGGTGGTTGCAGGCTTTGCTTACAAGAGATGGATAGGGCATCTTCAAAAACCCCAAGAGAAGCCAGGCGGTGGTGGCGCACGCCTTTAATCCCAGCACTTGGGAGGCAGAGGCAGGCGGATCTTTGCGAGTTCGAGGCCAGCCTGGTCTACAAAGTGAGTCCAGGACAGCCAGGGCTACACAGAGAAACCCTGTCTCGAAAACAAACAAACAAACAAAAAAAACAATTAGGCTGAGATAGGGATGTAAAATTAATAAATAAACAAAAAGATTAAAAAAAAACCCAAGAGATCTGCAGAATATGGCATTCAAAGATGTTATCTTAAATCAAGATTTTTTTTGATATCGAGACATATCAGCGTCTGACAGCACCCCCTATTCTACTCCAAGTAGAAGATAAGCATCGAAGAACCTCCACTGTAAGATGGTTGAATTAGTGGCAAGCCTATCTCTTGGCATGAAAAAACCCCTTGCACCAACTGCAGACAGACTCCTATCCAAAAAGGACAAAACTTGGTAGCAGGGAAGTCGACAGCCTAACTCTGCCAAGACAGGGTAGGTAAGTCCTTCATAATCCCTGCTCTACAACAAATGTCTGTCATAGAAACAGGACCCAAAGGCTGAAGACTGATGCAAGAATGTATGGAGAGAAAATGGGAACTGTCCAGGCAGTCATTGGTATGTCCTTTCTTAGTTTTGGAGGCTGCAGGTCCTGCACTTCCTATATAAGCAAATATATTTATCCCTCTCAGGTCTCTGAGGTGGTTGAAGAATAGACAGCTAGAGTCTCATAGTTAAATTTTGAGTTTTTTAGGAATCAAGAGGGTGTTATAGATCTAAGAAGATACTCTTAAAAGTGTGTTGCAAGTTAGTATGAATGTTGAGTCACATATAGACCTTTAAACTCATGGAGATGGTTAGATAGTAGAATGTTAAAGTCAGGGGCCAAATATGTATAAACTGGACATGGGGAAGGTATACTGGGCCATTTAACTCTCATAAATGTGGCATATTTATATCTGTTGTTTTGTATAATACTTACTGTTATAAGAGAAGGAACCATCTGTTGGACTGAAAGGGGAAACTTCTGGGGGGAAGAGGGTGGAAGAGCGGGATAGGAAGGGGGAATAGGGAGGGGTTTGTTACTGAGATGTAACTTGAAGAAAAAAAATAAAGTATTTAAAAAAATTCTTTTTAAAAATACTGAAAGAAGAAAATGTTATACTCAAGTTTATTAAGGCAAGGGACTCCTTAGCAACTGAGACTTAGCCATTTTTTCCGAATAAACCATGATTCCTTAAAGATCTTTTTCAAAAATATATAAAGCTCACATTTTACCTCCTCATTCTTTATGAGTTTTCAAAGATAATAGGTAGCCTCATCTTATTGTAGGCATGTTGTGGTCTAATTAAGTTTCATATTTTGTTGGTATGTGTGATACTGCATATCAAGGAGCTGAGTTCAGAAGCAGGTCTAAAGTATTTATTTCAAGTACAAGAATACTTATTGATTTACTTGAATTATAATGTCAGGTTTCAGCAACATGTAGCATGGGACATTAATTAAATTGTAACATGAACATTAAGTCTGCTTCATAAATTGTCATATTGGGAGTATCTTTGGGGAACCCATTAATGTAAAGCTAAAACAGTCTATACTCCAGTAAGAAACCCTCTTGTGTATTTTACCCACTGACTCCTAAACCTGTGCCCAGGCTGTTGCTGGGTTGTATTTGAGAGACAACTGTGGCATCAGAGTTAAAAAAAAAAATTGCAGTAACTTCAAAATTATTTATAAGTTAATTAGCAACAAAAATCTTCATTACCACAGTCCATTAAAACTTTTGTTAAGTCTTCAGGCAATTGTGGTGAGCAGAAATTGTTAAATTTAAAGATATCGGAGAGGAAAAAAGATTTTTTTTAACAAGTTAAAATATTCTGTTTAGATCAGGTCATTCTTGGCCAATTCTGTTGAAACATAATTATTTATCAGATTGGAAGGGAACTTTAGTAATTATTGTCTAGCAACAACATTTTACTAAGGACTGCTAGTCAGGTACATGCAATGACTAAAAATTACCTAAGAGCCAAGGAGATGCTTCAGTGGGTAGGGACGCTTTCCAGGCAAACCTAGAAATCTGATTTCAACTTCTAGAACCCATAGAAACATGGACAGAGAACAGAGCCCGTAAAGTTGTTCTCTGATTTCCAAACATGTCACATGACACACATATCAACATGCATCATGCACACACACACACACACACACACACACACACACACACACACAAAATTAGTAAATAAATGGAAAAATCCCTAAAGGAATTATTTGTTGTTATTACTTCTACTGTTTAAGTTTTGGGGTATGTAAGGAATGACAAATCCCCTGAGGTATGTAGTTTTGAAAGACAGCAATGTAATATTTCCCTGTGGATATTTTTGTATAAAAGGAGCCAGAGGGTTACACTGAGGTAGATGGAGCCTGATACTCTGTCTCTCTTCTGTGGTGTTTGAATTTTGCCTGTGGGTTACTGAATTCAAAGTCCTTTCAAATGTGAACAAAATCTAAGCAGACGGCAGGGTTGATAAGTACTCCAGCACTCTGACATATGGATCATCGTTACAGCGCCTGGGGAGAATTAGATGTTCTGGTGACCTGGGAGACATGATGAGGACCTCAATGAAATAATTGACAAGATAAAGAGAACAAGATAAATTATGAATGGCGTATGAGAAAACTGTTGAAACGGGAGAAAACAGAGTCCTGTTTCAGATCGGAAACATTGAGCAGCATACGGCTTAAGTCATCACTATGCTGAAGGTATTATTTTAGCCTAGCAATTTTCAAATATTTTGGTTTTGAATATTTAGTATGCATGTGTATGCATGCATGGTATGTGTTGACACACACACACATGCACAAGTAAATAGATAAATAAATACATAATACAAAATATATTGGTTTTCATCAAAAAGTAATGTGTTTTATTCTGGTATTTTTTCATATATGTGTATATGTTTATATACATATATACACATATATATGAACAAGTTATGATATGTTGTGTGTTACCTTGGTTTTACTCACCCTTACTCTTCCACTAATTTTTTTTCAAACAGCCACATTAAATTTTTTATTATTTATCTTAGGAAAAATCATTAGACATATAAATTTTTAAAAGCATTAATTCAATTCACAGAAAGTTTAAAACATGTTAACAGAAATTACATATTTTCTTTTTTTTAATAATTTATTTTTTATTTCTTCAAGTTACATCTCAATCACAATCCCCTCCCTACTCCCCCCTCCAGTCCCCCCCTTCCACCCTCCTCCCCCTCCGCCCCCCCCCCCCCTTTCCTTCTTTCTTTTTTATAATTTTATTTTTTTAGTTTAAGGTATTTCTTTTTCCCCCAACAACTCTCCCTTTCAGTCCAAAAAATGGTTCTTTTTCTTATAACTATAAATACAATACAAAACAACAAAAATAAATAGGCCACAATTATAAGAGTTATATGGCTTAGCATACATTCCCAATGTCCAGTCCATATGTATTTGGCACCTGACTTTAACATTCTACTATCTAACCATCTCCGTGAGTTTAAAGTTCTATATCTAACTCAGCTTTCATACTAACTTGCCTCATAATTTTAAACGTGTCATTTTGTTAGTTACTATGACAGTCTATCAGTTATTTTCTTTGCTACTCAGAAATCAAGTTGCTAAGAGACAAGCAATATTTGCTTATC
>CAJQZJ010004763.1:952422-1006285 GCA_907164525.1 Lophiomys imhausi
GCTACTCAGAAATCAAGTTGCTAAGAGACAAGCAATATTTGCTTATCTAAATATAAGAGATAGATAGGGCATCTTCAAAAACCTCAAGAGATCTGCAGAATATGGCATTCAAAGATGTTTTCTTAACTTAAGAATTTTTGATATCGAGACATGTCAGCTCTTGACAGCACCCCCTATTCTACTCCAAGTAGAAGATGAGCATCGAAGAATCTCCAGTGGGAGGTGATTGAATTGGTGGTAAGCCTTTCTCTTGGCAAGAAAAACCCCTTGCTTCAACTGTAGACAGACTTCTGTCCAAAAAAGGACAAAACTTGGTAGCAGATAAGCGACAGCCTAGCTCTGCCAAGACAGGGTAGGTAAGTCCTTCATAATTCCTGCTCTACAATCAATGTCTGTCAGAGAAATGGGGCCAAATGGCTGAAGATTGATGCTGTGATGTATGGAGAGAAAATGGGAACTGTCCAGGCAGCCACTGGTATGTCATATCTTAGTTTTGGAAGCTGCAGGCCCTGCACTTCCTATATAATCAGATATATTTATCCCTCTCAGGTCTCTGAGGTGGTTGAAGAATAGATAGCTAGAGTCTCATAGTTAAATTTTGAGTTGTTTAGGAATCAGGAGGGTGTTCTGGATCTAAGAAGATATTTTTAAAATTATGAGAAATTACATATTTTCAAAGGCAGAACTCGGTGAGAAAAGTGACATTTTCATCTATTTTTCAAACCTCTTTAATGTTTAGTTTAATGGAAGTCAGTTAGCTTCTCCTTGCACAATACGTTGTAAGCTGATGATTTTTTTTCTTACCTCCATTTACAGTTAGTAAGGGAGAGGATTCTTCAGTGCCACAACCAAGACTCCACAAGCAGCAGCTGCTAAAATCTCAAAATCTGACTATCATGCCATCTTTTATTCTGGCCTGATCTTGCTCTTACACCATGATTAGGCAATCATACCATCATACTGTGGCCATTTAGGAAATACTGGTGTAACAAATTACACCAATGTTCTAAATACTGACATGCTGCCTCACACAGTCCCCCCAAAACCACACTAATGAGTCTCTTTATTGCTCTAATCAGGAAAGTCTTTGGAAGCCTTCCAACTCATAGTGGGCATATGTTTCTTCCAACATTCTATGTTTCCATGTAAAATATGAATGATTTCTCAATAGCAATGCATATCATTAGTTTTACTTAAAATAGCAAGTGTACTTCCCTGTTCCTCAAGAAAATGTCTGGCAGAATTCAGGTGAATGAACACAGATGTGTCTGCTCACTGTTCTTTCGAATGTACCTTGAAACCAGTCTGGTGACTTGTGTAGCCGCCACCCACACAACTTTACTCATGGGTTCCCTTGGATAGCTGTTTACCTTCAGCAGTAGAATGCATTATGCATGCTGCACACAGAATGTGAAAAGGTCACAAGAGACTTCTTTTTAATCAAATTGGAGTAATTAGATCCAACAGAACCTGACAGATATGAAGCAAATGTGTCAAATCCTGGCAGCTCAGGGAGATCATCACTGAGAGGGACACAGTGGTCAGGTTAGTCCTGACGTTGGTACCATTACTACCTGCAAGCCGAAACTTCCCAGGCCTCAGCAGGAAAGAGAGGCTAGGTGGGCCAGTGGCTTCCCAGAGTTTTGGAGATGGCAAGGATGGCCCAACAAGACCAAGGTGATTACAGTTTGGAGGCAGAGGGTGGGAAGAAGCCTAGACAGACTGTGTGGAGTGCCCTGGATTAGGATTATGTCCATATAGTGCACCCATATGTGTGAAGAATCTATTCAAAGCCAATGAAACACCCTGAGGATCACATAGGTTCACTCAGGGTGGAGTGTAGTTTGTGTCCTTTCTAGCAAGAGTGGTAAAACCTCATTACCCAGAAAGAACTGAAAGCAAAATTGTCCCTGTGTAACTATACTGGCCTATCTGCACAAATGTAATAGTAAGTTTAAAAAGAATCAAGCTATTTTCATGTAACAAAACTGCATCTCCTAGCAAAACTAAAGAATATCCATACAAGTAAAACACTTGAAGTTCACACCTGGCAGAAGATTAAAAATGACCCAGCATGCAGAGAAGGACATAACATCCCACATAAACAGGAGAAACATCTGTTGTGAAGGACTTGAATCCAATATGTGTAGATAGCTGGCAAACACAGTGAGAAATCGAATGATATAACTAAAATGTTAGGCAAGAGATTTAAATAGATGTGTCACCAAACAAAACATCCAGAATGCAAGGAAGCAAGGAAAGCCTTACCAATGCTATGATTCATTAGGGAAATTAAAATTAAAACTACGATAAGTCATATGCAGCCTCTATAATGGCTGAGATCAGCAAGGCTGTTCAGCAGCTGGAATTCCCACACTGCATGTGGGCATCTATGATGGTACAACCACTTTGGGAAAAGTTTTATAGTTTCTTAGTTACTCAGACATAAGCCTGCCCTATTATCCAGCCATTTTCCTACCATTTACCTGAGAGAAATAAATGCATATGTCTGCACAAATATTCATAGGAGCTTTTGCATAGATGAAATGAACATATGTGCCCATGAAAAGATAAATGGATATATACACAAATATATGTATACATACTCATGTATGTATGTATAGTCACCATATAAATGTATGCCTAGATATTTATACATTGAATATATATACTTAAACTTGTGTAACTTACGTTTCAGTGAAGTTGTACAATATTTCAAGGGAAGAAATCTAAGGACATCATGAGGGACAGTCTTAAATGGAGTTTATACTTTTTAAAATTGTATTTGCATTGTGATCAATGTTTGGTGCCCCTGACTTTATGCATGCTGAATGACAGCTGCTTTACTCTCCACTGCTTTCATACCACAATATGATTATTCGTAACTTCCTGTTAGGAAAATTGTCTTATCCTTACAGAATCCTTAGTCACTATTCTAATGCACACTTTCCCTGCTAGGCTTTATATCATTTGCTAATTCATTTTTTTTTCTCCTTTCTTGCCTCAAAAAAAAAAAAAAAGTGAGTCCTATTTTGAAGACTGCACCATTGCCCCCTTCACTCCAAGTCCCTATGGTAACAGGGATTTCTCTTTCTCTCAATTCAGCTGTACTTCTGCCTTTTAAATGTCTGTTCTCTCATCTGTTGGCAGAGATCTGGTCCTTTCAGGGTCTGCTGTCAGTATCTCCCAGTCAGTGGGTGGTGTTTCTCTCTCCTGAGATGCTTACTAGGTTCGGGGATTCTGAACTGCCTGTAAAGTCTATTTAAAATCCTCTAGATCAGTAAGTAAAGGCCAATTCTCATATAACTGAGAATAAACTTTTCTACCTGAAAAGTTTTTATTTAGCAAAAGGATTTACAGACCCTGCATTGATTTTTTTCCACTAATTTAAACAATAATTAGTTGATTCTAACAGTAAAGGTATAATGATAGTTTAATACACTAAAGACAAAGGCCAGTCGTACTCTTTTATACTTTTTATAATTTCTTAAATTCTGAAAAATTATTATGTGCCAACTTTAACATTTAGGAATTGGATATCTGCCTTTTTCTTTCTTTAAGAAACTAATGGTTCATTATTACTTCAACCTTCCAATTAAAATGATGGATTGTTTGAAATATATGTTCCTCAAAAAGTCTGAATTATGAATGTGAATTCAGGTAGCTGATATGTTATAAAGAGATTTCTTTTGTCCTGAAGTGTTTCTCTGGTTTACATAATTTAATAAATAGTTGAAATCTCTTCTGAGGTTGTAGAGGGTCAGGTTTCAAAGTCCTCTGTTTATGATGGATCGTCTAATTCTTTTAAAGATTTTTATTTTGAATCATTTTATCTTCTGATGAGTTGTTTTATTGTCTATTTTTTTTTCTTTTTTTTCTTTCTGGTCATTCTTATGTATACTGAAAAGGATACAGTCATCTTCTGTATTGAAGGCATTGCTCCCAGGCTTTCCTAAACATCAGGTCAAGTATCAAATATTAAAAAGTTAATGCAATATTGTGAGTATTGCATTATTTAGGGAATAATGGTGGCGGAAATGTCTGTCTGTGTCTAGAACGAGGACTGTTTTATAAGCTTCTTTCAAGCAGGAATCAAAGGACCCATTATGGTGATTGAGACATTGGAATGGAATGTTTACCCATTACCCATGATCTGTGTTCTACTTAGACATTTTCTGCTCTAGCTGTGATCAACCATGTGCTAGTTCCAGTAATTATGTTCCTAGAAAGACATTTGAACAGTGTTTTCTAAATGTTAGTAATATTTACTCTAACCTACAATTTTGTGCTAGAAGATAAAGAACTATAACAATGCTAAGAGCTAGGTACAAAAGAATGTACTGGACACTGATTTATTATATTTTCATACTTCATATATAGAGCAGAGAAAGACTTGGGTATTCTTCGATTAGGAACATTCTGGGTATTTTAAACTAAGAAATGAAGATTTTTGAAATAAAACATTTTATAATATCACTAAGTGGTAGTTTATTTATAACCACATACTGAGGATAACTGTTTCAACCTTAAATTTCATGAGCTTTTTTACACTGTTTTTACTGATATCACAATATTCTTATAGGGAAAAGTGATTTCTTTACATATTAATTCTCATTTACTATGTAAGTTATGAATTATTATGTTTTATGAATTACATAATAAATTTGAAATGCCATATTTTCCTAGGATCTTTAGTTTTTATGACTATAATTTTTACTAGGCCTTTACCACTTTGTTTGAACTACATTAGGAGTATTGTTATAGATGCAATTCTACACAAACCCTCCTCACACACATATCTCAGAATAAGATCAGGATGCTATAGCATCATAATTCCATTTATTGTGTTTGTAGGAATGTCAATGACACTTATCAGTCTTTTTCAATAGCTTCTTTAAATAAGATGCCATTCATTTCTCTAGTCTTTCAGCGTCTTGGCAAAGAGAATCTGCTTCAGCCATTGCTCCATCTTTCTCAATGTCTAGGACTATCTGGGATAATTTTTGAACTTTCCAAGATCTTCACAACTCACTGAAATTCATGTTAGGGCAGGAGAAGGTGTGGTTTATTTTTAATTTGCTTTTGTTTTTTGTTTTTTTTTTAACTCTTGCACGTTTTTCAGAAGTTAGGAAAAAGTAAAAAATTTACTTCCAAGTTCGATATGCTATAATTTCTAATTAATTGTATAGTTATTTGCTCTTAACAACTATATAAAAAGCAACTTTGAAATTATGGATAATAACTTTGGCACCCAAAGTAATATTTATAGGCTTATGATTTGGTAATTCTAAAAAGCTTTACTTGTAAAAAAAAAAATATGAATAGTGTAGAAAACACAAAAGAAGCCAGAAAAGAAAAAAAAACTTACAATGACAATACTTAGAGGTAAACCCTGATGATATTTTGGCCTATTTTATTCCATGGCTATATTGCTAGGTAAGCTTTTTTTAAAAGTTGAGAAAATGCTTGCTAAATATATACATAGTTAGAGTTGAAGATGCAGTTATAAGCTATGTTGGTATATAAGACAATGCATGATGGTATGAGATGTTATTTCAACCAATATGAGAATATTTTATTTTACTTTATTTATTTGTTTATTTATTTATTTTTATTTTTGGCTTTTTGAGGCAGGGTTTCTCTGCATAACAGAGCCCTGGCTGTCTTGGACTTGCTTTGTAGACCAGGCTAGCCTCAAACTCACAGAGATCAGCCTGCCTCTTTGAGAATTTTTTTTTCTCAATTATAAGAATTTAATGAAGAACTCACAAACAGATGTCAGGCACCCAGAGACTAGCAAGCTCAGAAGATATATATGTTATATATTATATAATATATTAAGAATAACTATTAATATTAATAATATGTATTAATATAATTTCTAAAAATCTGAAATGATAAGCCAAAATGTCAAATTGTTGCTTGTACTCAGGGATAATATATTAAAAACTGTTCTACAAGAAAATGAAAGCATCACCCAAATACATTCTAATAAAGGATTTTTAGTTTGCAAATAATAGTTAAAATCATGAAGTGAGACATTACCATATAGAAGCATAGACTCGAGCATTTTTGTAGCCGTTATACAAGACTGCAGCATATGGATAGCAATTAGGAAAACACATTTCAAAAATAATCTACAAGCAGATAACTGTTATGAAAAATGGAAAATATAAATTTATATGATGACTTTTCTAGTGGTATATATGAAGAATTAAAGGAAAAACCTCATTTAACATCTAGTTAGAAGGTCTTTACATAATAAGGAAATTAAGATAGGCCTCTTTCCCCCCAGTTCTGAGATTACAAGGAAACTCCATATTGGCTTTTTAGTGTGGTTTCAGGGAATTTAACTCAGATCCTCATGTAGTCATGACACATGGATATTCCAAATGAGCCCTTGCCCTAGTCCTCTAGAGTACAATCTTTATACAGCCCTACTATGGACACAAGATAGCATAGTATCTCTCTTCTGTATCTTATTTTTTCAATTTACTTTCTAACATACATTGATGAATTTCTATGGCACAATCACAGTTAGGAGGATATGAGAAGGGCCACCATCATTTATTGATAATGATTCCACATTTCTCATAAATGGTCATTTTCTCAGCAGTGAGAGCTAATCAGTCAAACAACACAGCCACTCTGCTGGAATGCTTTGTCAAATGCTAGATAATTCACTGAACAATGAGAACTAATAAATACACTTACAAACATACCATCATCACTATGTAAATTAGGAATTCTAACTAGAATATCAGCTTAGTGCTGGTATTTAATCACAGTATATAATCTTATGCCATAAGGTCATAATTGATGCTTTAGACATTGCCTCTGGAGTTTGAGGCCGTATGTTGTTTGTAACAGCTCTAGAAAGTTCGTGTCTTTGAGTCTCTCAGCCTATTCCTGTGATAAATCTACCATCACTTGATGATGGATATAATTGTAATCAAATGTCAATGAACACTGAGTAGCTTGTACTTCTGATTCCAGAAATAACCAGCTGTGTAGCCTTGGTAAAGTTAATTTACGCTTCAGAACCTTGTATTTCCATTTAGAAACACAGTCCTTCCCTGTTTCATTGCTTTCCCTGTCAGACCTGTTAGCTTTAACCTTCCCCTATGACAGTATCAGCTTTAGAATCCATACTTTACTTACATCATTTGCTCTGCCTCTCATTTGATTGCAAACCTTCAGAAGCAAAACATATAGAAACATTTCCAGCATCCAGAATAACTCATGACACTTAGATGATTGATAAATGTATATTAAACCTATAAATATCTTAATCTATACAAGGAGGATATTATATAAACCTTGTAGAGTTAGTAAAAATATAAGTAATAAGCCAATAACTATAGCTTTGGTGTATAGTAAGTATTCTGTGGTCGTTATTAACATTCCTAAGAAGTTTGTTAATAAAGTTATGATTATTCATTTTATATCAGATTCCTATTTAAATTCTCTTCCATTTTAAGAATGAAGTTTAAAACTTTGCTTTTCCCAGAATTCATTATGAGAACATTCTAGCTCACTATAATGCTTAGGCTGAATTTACTGCATTGTGAGAGAAAGGTTGCTTGCAAGGATAGTGTGGCCATTCACTTGTGTAGAGAAATTTCAGTTTAGTGTCAAGGATACAGCATTGATGATGAAAGATATCCCTTCATTAACTGCTTTCATGATGTTATTATTTACTTTAATCTTTCATGGGGATAACAGCATAAAATAAAGCTATTGTACTGACACTTAAATACAGATACTATCAATGTGGTTTTTTCCGTATGTTTCCAAATCCAGGTGTCTGTAAGGTTTAAGCCAACAGAATATTGCTCCACCAACCCTTTTCTCTTTTCCTGCTTTTAACTTTAATTAAAATGAAATTATATCACATATAACTACAACCTGCTGAGTTTGTTTAGTGTTGTTTGCATAGAAATGACTTCAAGGCTGACCAGTTGTTACTGAATAACCACACGTTTTCTAGTATGTCTTTCTGGAATGTTTATATTCTTATAGAACTTTTCCAGCTTCCCCTTTAATCTTCCAGTCATTCCTCTAAATTCTCACTGTTGGTTGGGCATATGCCCTTCTCTGCTGAGCCACTAGCTTGGGCTGAGCTCAGATGCTTAGCTCTTCCTTCTCCCCACAAAGGGAAGTCTCATTAACATCCATTGTTCAGGATAAAGATATGTGGTGTACTGAAGGCAGTTTCAGAAATGCAGACACTACGGTTGTTGTTAATTCTCCATATTTTGGCAATTGTCTACCCTTAGCCCACTCTAACAACTTCATCTTCTTGATATATTCCCAACTAATAAAAATAATCTGTTCATTTCTCAGAAAATTATTGAGTGCCTATCATGTTCAACATGGAACAAGGTAGTAAATTCTTCACTTTTTAGAGAATGGAGAAAGGAGTAGATAAAAAATATATCCAATAACTATTAAGTTTTTTCTCTCTCAGGCATTGTGTTGTTGAGGAAGCCAACGTGGAATCCAATATTCATATCTGAACTAAAATGGTAGTAGTATATGTAGCTAGGATATGGATAAAGATGTATATAAATTTGGATGACATATAATATGAAAATTAAAGTATAAATGCATAGATACATGTCCTTATAAAAGATATACTCTTATTTGATAAGTATGTATATTTATACTGGAATTCTTAAGATACTGTATTTATAATTTATATGTACACATATAATTTATGTATATTGTATAGTTGTACTTGCATCTTTATATATAACTGTATAAGTATATATTTACATGTACTCTCTATATACAAATTACATAAGTTATATATATTATGTAAGTTTTATATATAACAACTTGTGTTTATATGCCAAAATTATGTTTTCGCAAATACTCACTAAGTATGTAAAGTTTATTTGGTAAACAAGACTATATTTGTACAATATTGATGTTTTATTTTTTCTCATGGAAGAAAAATCCATATATATGTATTTTAAAAGTTTGTAAAATTTAAGATTTTCAGGTTATGCACTACTTATAGCTCTAGGTTAATTGTATCTGCTACTTTGAGTCTTAACATCACGGCTAAAAGATTTGTCTTTCCTTCAGAATTTTCACAAGTTTTAGGAAAGGAAGGGAATTTTCTGCTTACCACAGAAATTTTTGGAGGAGGATGTTTTTAATTCATACAATTAAAAAATAATCTACAAATCACTCTGCCTGGTTAACTGAAATTCAATAACCCAGCATTGAACAGGGATTGGTTTTGTATGTGTTCAAAATAAAATACAGTGTATGTCTTCATAAACTGAAAGAACAGCTCATGTATAAAGTATCATTGCAGGATACAAAGGCATTTTGTAGCCCAAACTGGCCTTGAATTCATTATGTAGCCACAGGTGGTCTTAGACCCTTGGTCTTCCCTACTCTGTCTTCTACCATGCCTGATTCAGTCAGTAGTGGGGCTAGAATCCAGGACTTCTTGCATTCAGTTCAAGTACTCTATGCACCAAGCTACACGTCCCCTTTTTAAGTATTTATCTGGGGTGTTTTGGCACTTTGAGGAAAAATTAATTAGCACAATGACTACCACATTTTCTGAAGTGTTTGATTAAATAAAACTAGTTTTGCCAGTATTAATAATGTTCTTCATATTGATTTTGGTAACTCTTAGGTGATAGATTATTGATCAAGGGAGTGATCATTTTTGGTGACAGACAATCCTTCTCTTGAAAATTATTGTCAATTGTCAGTTTCTGTTTCTCCTTTTATGAACACACTAGTTTGAACACATGCATATCACAAAGCCATGCTCCCCACCTAACCTGCAGAAAAGTATTGGTCCACCCTTCTTATCTTTTCCTGCTGACTTTCACAAGTTAGAACATCAGGATCCACATGTTGTCTTATCCAGGCCCAATATTTTTGTCTAGGAAGAATCTATAGAGTTTTATTCAGACAAAGGCAAAATGCTTCTTTCTGAACAACAGTTGTAACTGGGAAAGTCCAAGTACTCTGAGTTGTTACAAGTTAGATTTTAATTTGTTGCCATGAACTTTGACTTCATAAGGCCTCCACTAGTCTGATTTGTTTGTCTCAGCAGCCCCTGTTGGACAGTGTTCTGAGTCTGGGGTTTCTTTATTTTTGGAAAGTAATTAGTTTTGGAAAGCCAACCTCATAGTTGAAATAATGTTTTCCAATCATGTTTTGGGCTCTGTTTGCTCTGCTTTGGCATCTTTGTTCATCTGATTTCTGATTAACACTAGTCTTTCAGACCCACCCAATGTTCTGACTCAATGGTACAGGTCAATATCTATTGTTCTAAAGCAGTTATTTTTATTAGACAATCTATGATATCTTACTTTCATATTGTAGAAGGGGATAAATGCATATATTAGTCCAAGGTCACGATCAATTCTATTCCTTGATTTGAAATAAATGTTAGAGCTTATTCTATAAAATATATTTCATTGTAGAAAAATCATAATTGTGCATATAATTTGATATATATATAAATATGATAGATAGATAGATGATAGATAGATAGATAGATAGAAGATAGATAGGTGATAGACAGATAGATGATAGATAGAAGATAGATGATAGATAGATAGATAGACAGACAGACAGACAGACAGACAGACAGACAGACAGACAGATAGATAGATAGATAGATAGATAGATAGATAGATAGATAGATAGATAGATAGTAGATAGTAGATAGTAGATAGTAGATAAATAGATGCATGAACCTGTAAGTTGACAATTTTGTAATTTGGATTTTTCAAGTTATATTATAAAAGTGTTTTCTCAATGTTAAATATTGTCTGATAGAATTTTATTAGTGACACCTTTTATCTTATAGCATATTTTGTTTATTTTCTTGTTGCCTACTTTGCTTCCAGTTTTCTGTTTGTAATCATACAGAGATCTCTTTTTGTTGTTTCCTTGGATAAAAAGCTCTTTATAACCCAACATTGCAGAGAAATTATTTTTCCAAAACAACAACACTACTATGGTAGAATGATTTTTTTATTTTTAATTTATTTATTTATTGCTTCATGTTACATCTCCATCACAGTGCTCTCTTTCTACCCTTCCCAGTCCCGCCCTCCCACCCTCTACCCCCTAACCCTTCCATCCCACTCCTCTGGAGTGGAGTGTCCCTACATAACATTCCCCCGCCCCAGGTCAGCAGTCATATGAGGGCCAAGAGCCTCCTCATACACTGGAGGCATACAAGGCAGTACCACCAGGGAAAAGTGTCTCAATGACAGGGAGAAAAAAACAAACAAGTAAACAAAAAAGTCTATGTCCATGTTCCCTTTGGTGCACTGGTTGTAGTATAGTTATCCTGTACTATATGGCTAAAATCCAACTAGAAGTGAATAGAAGCCATGTGCATCCTTCTGAGTCTGGATTAGCTCACTCAGGATGAGTTTCTCTAGTTCCATCCATTTGGCTGCAAATTGCATGATTTCATTGTTTCTGATAGCTGAGTAGTATTCCATTGTGTAGATGTACCACAGTTTTTTAATCCATTCTTCGGTTGAGGGACATCTGGGTTGTTCCCAGTTTCTAGCTATTACAAATAAAGCTGCTATGAACATAGATGAGGAAACTTCCTTGTGATTCGGTGAGGAGTCATTTGGATGTATACCCAGAAGTGGTATGGCTGGGTCCCGAGGCAGAGCTATTCCAAGTTTTCTAAGATATCTCCAGATTGACCTCCATAGTGGTTGCACAAGCCTGTACTCCCACCAGCAATGGAGGAGTGTTCCCCTTTCTCCACACCCTCACCAGTATGTGCAATCATATGAACTTTTGATCTTAGCCATTCTGACAGGTGTGAGATGGAATCTCAGAATCATCTTGAGTTGCATTTCTCTGATGATTAAGGATGTTGAGCATTTCTTCAAGTGTCTTTAGGAATTCCTCCTTTGTGAATTCTCTGTTTAGCTCTTTTCCTCATTTTTTAATTGGATTATTTGGTTTCTTGGCATTTAATTTCTCAAGTTCTTTGTAAATTTTGGATATTAGCCCTCTGTCAGATGTGGGGTTGGTGAAGATTTTTTTCCCAATCTGTAGGCTGTCGTTTTGTTCGAATGACAGTGTCCTTTGCCTTACAGAAGCTTTTCAGTTTCATGAGGTCCCATTTATTGATTGTTGGTCTTAGGTCCTGAGCTATTGGTGTTCTGTTCAGGAAGTTGTCACCTGTGCTGATGATTTCGAGGGGTTTTCCCACTTTCTCTTCTAGTAGATTTAGTGTGACCGGCCTTATGGCACTGACATAGGTGGTGGCTTGGTGTTATCCCTCTTCAAGTAACTCAACTTCACAATCTGGTGTAATTGAAGGATTGTGCAGGGCAAGTGTGGGATATGGGCCATTATTGAGCTGCCTGTCCTTGATAGGAAACAGCAACAATGACAACAAATTGTTTCTCATTGTTACAAGTTCCCTTTGGAAACCCTGGAGAGCCTCTACCTACTGTGGCTGAGCTTCTAGTCTCCTTCTCTGCCAACATTTTTTTCCCATATGCTAATTTTGTAAGGCTTTGCATAAGGCTCTGTGGAACTCACTTCCTGTCTTATTCCCCTGTCAGAAAATGAGGACAAAATTTTAACTCTGCCTAACTACCTTTGACTCATCTCCAAGTTCATTCCCTTTAGCCAAGGGCCACCAAGAACATACCTTTTTTTGATTATGAAGATGTTACATTTATTGTTATAAAGAAAAGTACATTATGAAGAACCATGAGGTTTCTCAATATGAATGTATTAGAAAAAAAAAACATAAGGCTAGTCTGCTGTTATGGGTACTACAGAAGACCCAAGCAGGCAGGATTATAAGGTGTTTTGTTCCAGGAAATTCACAAATGGCTAGATAGGTGATCTTTCATTCCAGGGTGGAAAGACTATTTCCCTGGAGAAACATAAACATTATCTCATCCTTAAAAGACCCCCAAAATATTATTCAAGCAAAGTTCAGCCCTGGGAATCAATGAATTTATTGAGTTTACTTATAGAACACACATGAGAGGCTATTTACAGGAACATGGGGGACACCAAAATAACTTCACCGGAAAGTCTTTGACCAGCATGGGTGGCACCTTCCCTATAGCCACGCTGATACTTTCTCTTTCAGTCAACCTTTGCCAGCCTATACCCTAGCACTTCCTGAGAGCCAGATGCCCCATGTAGTTAGGCCAGAACTGTATGCAAATGGGCGGGATGTGCAGAGAGAGTGGTCCAATTCTCAAATGAGAGTCCAGTGGATTTCCCAACCCTTTCTTCTCCAATGGACATATTGACATTGACAGGCTAGCTAGTGTTGGTCAAGATGTTTTTTTCTTGCAAGCAGGCACAACAGATCTGATGAAGATGACAGATGATTTGCTTAGAGTACTACACTCTATAATACTCTAAGCAGGTAGGACAAACACAGGTAAGAAATGAGCAACATCTTTGGTGCTGATGGCCTTGAGTTCAGAGCTCATACCTGGGCTCCCAAACCCAGAAGTGTAGAGCTATAATCCTTAAGCATTACAGTCATATAGTTTTAATCTTTCAAGGTCAAATACATATTGTTTTAGGTAAGTGGTGCTCACCCTCCCAAATGCTGACACCCCTTAATACAGTTCCTCCTGTTATGATGACCCCCCAACCATAAAATTATTTTCCTTGCCTCCTCATAACTGTATTTTTGCTACTGTTATAGATCATAATGTAAATATCTAATATGCAGATAGTCTTAGGCAACCCCTGCAAAAGGGGGTCATTCGACCCCCAAAATGGTTGTGACCCACAGGTTGAAAAACAGTCTTAGAGTATCAAGGCATAGGCTTATTGTTCTAAGCTTATGTTGACAACACTTAGCATTTCAGAATTCCAGCTCCTGAACTTTGGATACTGAGACCCTAATCTCTTGAATTCTTGGTAACTCTCTAATATTTTCAGCTTTGGGGACTCTCAGTTTTCATGGTCTCAGATCCTGCCTTTGGATGCTCACAGTCTCTGCTGAATACTGCCATAGTTCTTAGGAATGTTAGCTTCTGGCCTTTTGCCCTTAGCCATTCTTGGATTCTCTTGCAGTGTGTCCTGATTCTCTGAGCTCTGGAATTATGATCTTTACTCTGGGTTGTTCTCTGAAATGTTTTTCTTCCTCACCAATGCTGCCAGTTCTGGGAATGGAAGCTCCGACTGGGGTCTTCTCTGCACTTATGATGCAGAGAAGACAAGTAGGCACAATGGGCCACTTAGGACAGTGGTTCTCAACCTGTGGGTTCATGACTCCTTTTGGAGTCAAATTGCACTTTCACAGGGGTCACCTAAGACCATTGGAAAACACAGATATTTACATTACAATTCATACCAGAAACAAAATTACTGTTATGAAATGTCAATGAAAATAATTTTATGGTTGAGGGGTCACCACAACATGAGGAACTGTATTACAAGATTATAGCTCTAGGAAGGTTGAGAACACTGATTTAGGAGGTGACTTCAATGGGACTTGTCATTCCAATGTAGGATGTAAGAGTGAAATCAAGGTACAGATGGGAAGCCTCCAAGACTAACTCCAAAAGAGTAGCAAACAGGCTCCTTCTACAGCTAGGAAAGAGGCAGGATACACCTGTGTTCAGGCTATAATTCCACCAATCACGGCATGCCTTACATTTTAATTCACAGATTCCCCAATCACAGGCCTCATATAGGCCCAATCTTCTTTCCTGTTGATCATATACTGCTTATTGATTCACTAGGGAGGTACTCTCCATCTTCCTTACCCAACTAGGGCATGCCATGCTATGACATGATCCAGAGCAGCTAGGGCCAGGAAACATTGGAGCAGCTGCAAGTGACATCATCTAGTGGTCAACAGAGCTTGGCAAGTATAAAGAAAAGCTTTCTAGACACTAAAGGCTGGAGTGCTTATATATGACTAAAGTCTCTTGCTACAGTGGCATCAGCATTGGAGGTTCCAGTGTCCCTGTCACAGCTTGTGCTGTCTGAAGTCATTGTTGAAATATTCAAAGCAGCCAAGTGACCACAGAGGCCATATATCTGGTCACCTAGAAGGGGGCAGTTTAGTTGAAAGCTCCATTCTCATATCAACTGGCATAAGGAAGGGGTCTTTTAGCTGCCATTCAAGGAACCAGATACCTGCTGGAGAGGGTTTTGTTTATTCCTAGGAAAAGCGAACCTTAAGGGTGCCTACAATGCAGAGATACCATCAGCAACACTATTCCTAATATGTAGTAGTGTATAACTCTCAGCTGAAGACCTACCTATGAGAAGACTTAGTACCCTCTAATCTGACACAGGGAAATTTTATATATTAACACCTTTACTGAGAAGGAAAACAACTGTTTTAGTTTGCTTGGGCTGAGGTGGGGTGGAGTGATTTCCTGGCACATAGTATTTTCAGCACTGAAGTCAGAAGCCTCCTACACATAAACTGGGAAGAGTGGCCGACCCTATCTGAAGGCAGGAGAAAAGACACTAATGCCAGGATTGCGAAGAAGTAGCAGTCACTCATACCAGCCAGAATTGGAGGTGGTTGGTTATCTTTGATGAGTGGGTACGGTTCATGTTTGCAACATAGTCTTGACACTGTTTTTATAGTGGCAGAATAGCCCTGTCTGCTGACATGAAAGTGTTTCTCAATACAATCACAAGACCCTATCCTGGAAAACTAAGTCCCTTTGACTTCCCCAGGCCAGTTTTTTGTAGAGACTCCTTTTTCTTTTGCAATTCCCTTCTTTGGGGGGTATGAGTGATACTTTGAGGTGATCCTAAAAATTACAAATAGGACCTCATTATGAAAATCCTTGCCTCAATGGAAGAGGAGGTACTTAGTCCTAATGTGATTTGATGTGCCACAGTGGGTTGGCGTGGGGAGTGGGGTGAGGAGGTATGGGAGAAGTGGGTGAGAGGGTGGGACTGGGAGGAAAGGAGGGGAGTTGCAATTGGGATGTAAAATAAATAAAAAGAATTTTAAAAATGAAATCCTAATTCCAACCATATGGTCTGAATAAACCCACTATGGGCTTTGAGACACCACGCAGATAGAGAGAGTTCATTATTTTATTACATGTTTTTCCTTCGATTGAGAAAAATGTTTGGATAACTGAGAGTAAATGCTGTTACTACATGGTAAGCAAGGCATAAGCTCTGAAGTACATACTAATGTATTTCATTGTTCCTAGAATTGCCATAAAGAACTCATTTAAATAATCACTTATTTCATAGACACTTAAATATTTTGGTAACACCCATATTTCTTTTGTTTGTAATATTTAAGTGTATGCCCATATGTACAAGTGTCTAAGGAAGCCAGAAGAAGTTATCAGATCCCTAGTGGCTGAGTTACAAGCAGTTGTGAGCTGCCTGATATGGGTGCTGGAACTGAACTTGGGTCTTCTGGAGGAGCAATAAGGGCTCTGAGCTGCTATGGCATCCAGTCAGCCCTGTTTTTTACTATTAAACTTAGTGAGTAGTGTTATTTTACTCAATAATTTTTCCATAATAATATTCTAGCTCAACTTGTCCTAGAACTCATTATGTAACCAAGGCTGAACCTCCATTACCACCCGCAAATTCTGGGATTATAGGTGGAATAACCTTTCCCATCTCATAATCAGTTCTTAAAAATTAGAAAATGTATATACAAGTTAGTACTTTTGCATAAATTGTTGTAACTGAACTTTTCTTTATAATTGTCATGGGAAATGAATTTTCTAATATTCCACTGGTTTATTAATAGCATTAGAAAATTGTGATATTTGAAATTCTTGTGAACATTTGACAAGCAGATGAACATATAATCTTATAACTGGTGTGGCTTAGTCATAAGTATTATAATAGTGTTTAATCAAAAAATATTCTTTCAGTGATTAAGATTATTATTTTAAGTATCCGAGACTCAGTTTCTGTACTGATGACATTTATTCCACAGCCGTTGGTCTTTTACTAGTGGATGGAATGATAGTAACTTGTATTCATGCAATTTTCCCCAGGTCCTGAAGACTACCTTGAGGTCAGCATTCCAACAGACCCAAGAGCAAAATATTCGGAGGAAACAAGTGGGCAGAAGGAATCTGACCTGGAAGCTTCGAGACCATCTGGGCCTTGGGTTCTAGTGCTTCCTGGGGAAATTCCATGTGAGGTAAGAGATAGTGTCCTTTGTTTAAGTTCCTTGTTGTTTTCGTAGGCACATTTCACTTGCAATTAACTTAGTATTTTACTCTTTTTCACTATTACATGCTCAGAACCTAAATAATATCTAGCACCCAGTAGGCATTTGATACATATTTGTTAACTAATTGGACATTGGAGAATGTCCAAATGCTTGATTTTTATCAAATGTGACTTGACACTTTAAAAGCTTAGTACATGCTACCTATACTAAGCTACTTTTAATCACTTGATTTCACAATAAGCAGATTAAATATTTTATTTTCCTAAAACTCCTTTTCATTGGTGAATACTACTTAAAATCACTTATTCTTTGACCACCATTTTAAATTTTTAAACATATTATTGAATAGTGACATCATATAAGATGAGAGAATTAATCTCTCAGGAATAAGAATGCAATTAGAGGGAGGATTTGGAGAAAGTAACAATATAAAAGCATTCTTGAAGTTTCTTCTCCTATACTTTCTTGGATTGATTGACCCATGAAAATAAACCACTGGAAGAGTTTGAGTCTCAGTGCTGGATCTCAATACCTATGGTGTCCCTGGGTGGAAAAGGCAACTGTATAAAAGAGTCTAATGGAAAATACATGAAAAGTTTCATCTAGAAGAAGCTGGTGGATTTACATGACCTGATATGAGGAGGTCTCTGATGGTTGTTGGTGTTGGGTCCCTCAACCCTGTGGTGAGAGAAGCTGAATGTTCTGTAGGGTTGCTGACAGTTTAATCCCTTACTTCCATTCAGCAGGCTGTTCGAACAGAAGAATTGGTCCTTTAAGTCACTTTACTGTCAGCTACAGAGGAAAGAGAACCACTCAGATACTACCACAGACATGCCAGGAATTTGAGCTGTATACTTTTGAGATACTAGACAGAGATATATAGGTAGAGACAAGTTACCACATGGGTGAAAGAATAGGTAGCTTAAGTTGGGGAAGAGAAATGCCAAATAGCCAAAGCTGGCAGCTCCTATGGAGTCAGAAATAATAGAAGAAATGGGAAAGAATGGTAATAAAAGCAATGTGATCTCGTCTCAAATAGATGAAATCAAAGCAGGAAATAAAATAACTCAACTCTCAGAGTAAAATTAGTTCTCCAGTAGTTATGCAATGAGTCTAAATAGCTGATGTTAAAAATATCTGCAGCAGTATAATTTGAGTATTATAAAACCCTCCTATTAGTCACACAAAAAAAATTGAAGTCCAATAGCAAGCTTGAGTTATCCAGAATCACACTTACCTTACGTAAATGACTAGTCAGGGGGCCTTTCAATAGATCAGTCATGAGCTTTTTTGACTTTTATGGATATGGATAGAATTCTTTCACACCTTCTAAAGTTAAATTATTTCAATATCAAATCTCCCATGAGAACCTTACTTCCTAAAAATCCCTAGAAGTCGAAAGATCATATAAAACATTTTAAACCCAGCACCATGCTCCAAATTTCAAAATAATCTCATCCTTTGGACCAAAAATAGTTCTCCCAGACAAATCTTGGGCTCTCAGTAAGTAGATCTTAGTACAATTTGAATCCATATACTGTTGGCAAGCACCACAGAAAAGACCATTTGGTTCCAGCTAAGTGAAAATTGTGTTTCTGATTTCCCTGGAGAAAGTTCAGTATATGCCAGTTATCTGAAATGACAACCTTGGAACTTCACCTCATATCTGAAGTCCTCTAGTTAGTGGGTAGGCAGAGACCAGAGACTCATGCCCTTTCTTCGAAAATATGACAACAGGGGTTTCCTCTGGAATCCTAGAATTTCCAGAACCTATCAGTGCTATACCTTACAGCTTCTAGGCAATTGGAAGTGACCCTCATTCACACCCAGCTCTGTTGAAAATCATTTTGTAGTTCTATGTTTCCATCATGCTGTCTTGACCGTGTCGGATAGAGTCACAGACTTCATTCGCTACGATGAGAATTAGTTTAGTTGCTGCATTCCCTCCCCACCTCCAACCCTACCCCCGCCCTGCTGCTCCTCCTTGTCCAGTGGCTGAGTCTGTGGACCTGCCTCCTGTGGCATTTAAGCTCATTGTCTGCTCTTGTTCTGTGGAAGCAGCCTTTGAAAATCCACAACTGAGGCCTAGCTTTAAGCTGTTCACTGCCTGGGAACATGGCTTCAAATATGTGACTCCATAAAAGTCTTCGGGAAATTGCCATGAAGTACTGGTTCTCCACTGGGAAGGGTTCTACCTTTCTTTTACATGGGGAGATGCTGAGCAAACCTGCAAGCATCTCAGATTATCACAATTGCTACTGACATCTAGTTGACAGAAACCTGGAAGCTACAAAGTATTACATAATTCACAAGGCATACTCATCTTATCCAAGGTAGCAATCCCACTAAAGTTAAATCCTCTCCCAGTGTACACCTACAAAAAGTGAGTCACCGTGGCACCAAGAACTCATGCTCCTTTCTGAGGCATCTTTGAAGTTGGCACTGTTGTCCTGTGTTCACTCACTTTGTGAGAAATGTCTGATAGTTAGTAGTAATTCCATTAAAGTTTTCACACATTTTACATAATGTTCTCAGAAATTCTCTTCTCCGAGTTCTCACTTCTGCTATTGGCCCTACTGGTGCTGTGAGTCCCCATCAGGGATCTGGTAAGGATGTCTGCTCCTTCACAGAAACACCTCAAGAGAAATTCGGAGTAAACTTCCTTTCTTCATCTTGTTCTGTGTGGAAGATCCTTCATGTATAACCATTTCTTCCTTTTTCTAATTCTTTTTCTAGCTCTTTCTTTGCTGGTATGGAAAAAAAATGATATCAATTGCTGAAACTTGCACAGTAACTTACCAAGTTCCAGGAACCTGTCTTTTTGGAGCTGGTATCTTTTAACATAAAGTAGTCATGAATGTATGGAAAAGCCATAGTAACTGTGCAAAAGCCTTAGGGAGCTAACAGTAATCTACTAGGATCTCAATCTTTTACATTTATTTACATTTCAGCCCGAAGACCCAAGAAAACCTCATTTCATACTTGTTGTATTATAGACTAAATCTCAGTCCTTTTGATGAAACCTTAAATTTTGTGAACAGTACAGCAACATTTAGAGTTTATAAATAGTAGTGGTCATAATCCTCTCTCTCTGAATTAATTAATTCTTGGACCCCCCCCCAATAAAGGGCAGAAACACAGAAGTCAAAAAGTTGAAGAACTAAAGAGTAGCTTCATAATTGATTAAAAAAAACAAATTTGTGATATTTGAATATCCTAAAGCTTTCTCCTTGGATCAAATATACCCATGCAACTAATGAAAACTCTCTTGGGTTAGGCTGTTCATTGCAGGGAGATGCAGGTGTATGCAATCCAGCATGGAGGCTGGTAAGGAATAGAGAGCCTAGCATAATCATTTCAAAACTGTCATATTTTTACAGACATATTTCATTTTAATTTTATAACATTAGAGGATCTGCTATGTCCATAATGCTCAGAAGATATGAAAGTGATATAAAAATTTTTAAATGCTATCAGAGTATTTTGGATGAGGAGGACTAACAAAAAATAGCTTGACTTAGTAATGACTGAATGCAGACATAGATGTGCATGTGTTAGTGCTGGCTTAAAGGTTCCAAAATTCTTGCAGGCTGAAGTTAGAGGGAGGGTACAATAAAATTTGAGTTGGGCTTTGTTAGTAAGCATAGCTAGGAGGAGGCAGAAGAAGAGCTGGTCAATAAGCCAACATCATCTTTAAACAGGAGCAGTTACTTAACTTGCAGAATAAAATGAAAATCCAAAGCGCTTTGTTCAAGTTAGTTTGCATTTCAAGGTAATGGCAGCTAAACATTAAACCAATAGTAGGACTTTGTAAGCCCTTTGTGACAATGCAGGTCTTGGACCCAAGAAACCAGACAATGCTACAAATGAAGATTCAGGTACTGCATTTAGGACGTCTTCTGTTTTGAACTTCATGCTGGGATGGTTGAATCCTGCCCTCTATTAAGGGGGGGGGGGATCTTGTTCAAAAGAAGCAGATTATGTGGGGCTGCTCATGAAGGAGAGTGAGAAATCTCAGAGAATAAAGGGTTTGGAGAGCACAGCTGTGCTTACCAATTCCATGGAGTCAAATAAGGATTGATTTAGGCATTGAAAAGAACACTGAAGAACTTTAAGCAATGGCTGTTGGGAGCTAGACCCAAAATGAGATGTGAAGTCATTGTAGTTGAAGTAAGAGATGTGAGGACATTGGACATAAGGAGAGCAAATGGGACCATGTTCCTTATCTGCTGACATGTTCCATGCCAGGGGCAGGAACAGTAGATACAATGGTGACCATTCCTTTGAGGTAGGATAGTTGTTAAAGAGAAATTTAAATCAAACTTAGATAAATATTTGGGATAAAGTGGGCCTGAGTGTCAAGTAAGTGATTGATAGCATTGTAGAAAGGCCTTGGTATAACACACTAAGATGCAAGCTTTATTAGGGGGTGATTCTGCTTAAAGCAGCAACAGTAGAGCAAGAAAAATTTAAATTGATGGCTTTTTAATAAATATGATGGCATGAAAGTGTATCAACGAGTTATTTATCTGTCAGGATAAATTTACTGTGAAAACAGCTTTGCGAAATGATATCCAAGACAGTCATAAAATATTTTACTTTTCACCAAGTCTAATGGCATAATATAAGGAATAATGTGGACTCAAAATCCAGGCAGGATTATATTCAGGTTTTAGAATATAATCCTAAATTTCTCTGTAAGAGGGAACAGAAGTGGTCTTCTCCATTTCAGCTGTAGGGCATGTGAGTGTGTGTGTGTGTGTGTGTGTGTGTGTGTGTGTGTGTCTGTGTGTATCAGTGTGTGTGTAAATCTCTCTGTGTGCATGCATATGTGTATATATGCATGAGTACTGTGTGTTTGCATGTGTGCATGTGTGTAGATGAAGTGGATACATACATACATCTGCATCTGTGTGTATTAGTGTTTGTTCATATATGTGCACATATGTAGGTTTCTGTTAGGGATCAAGAAAATACCTTTATATAAAAAAGTGTTTATCATAATTTCTATAAAGTAGATAGACAACCAAAAACATTTATCCATTTCCAGTCTCTATATTAACTGCACTTTTCCCAATTTTTATATTTTTTCTGGATTTAGTTCCCCAAATGTGGTCTCCATATTTTTACCTCTGTTCACAGATCAAACTTCTCCAACGTAATTGAATCCTGAAATTTTCAGTTGTGTAACCTTAATCATCTCAGAAGCCTTCATGGGCCCTTATAAAAGCAAATACCCAGAGAACTTGTACTATGCAAAATCTAGGACTATGCAACATTTTAATATTTTTCATTATGTTTTAATTGTTAGAGCTCCCAAGGTTAAATGTGCTCAGTTTTCACACACACGCACACACGTACACAGAGAGAAATAGGAATGGAATTGTTGAAAGGTCAAGAGAATGTACTTGGGAAAGGAATTGCTTACTAGCTTAATTACTGTCAATCTGCTAGGCTGCCAAATGCGTCTGATACCCTGGGCTGCGAAGCCATAGGCAGGAAGAGGCAAGTATAAAGGATATAACTATGTTCCCGCTGCCTCTCAGCTGCAAAGCATGGTTTGGGGATGGAAGAGAATTTGATAGATATCAAAGTAATAAATGTAAAATGCAATGAGTCATGTATCTGCGGATTTATAATTGAGCATGTTTGAAAATACAATCAGGACAGACTTATTTACTGACAGTTTAAGATTTTGATCACTAATAAATGTGGCAGGCACTTTAGTGAAGGACAACTCTTTGAAATGCTTACCATATTCATTTTTACCTTACAGAATCCTGGTGAGCTATTCATTCTGTTGAAAGATGAACTAATTGATGAAATTCTGGATGTTGAATTTATATCAAACAGCAAGCGCCTCAGAACACGACCAGCACGTTGGAATAAGAGTGCCTGGCATATGAAAGCTGCAGGTGAGAAATTTTGTGTTTTAATAAGAATAAAAGCTCTCCCTGAGTCCCCTTCTGGTGATTTATGATAAATGGTCTCATTTCCCTA
The DNA here is from genome assembly GCA_907164525.1 of Lophiomys imhausi. Taxonomy (NCBI): domain Eukaryota; kingdom Metazoa; phylum Chordata; class Mammalia; order Rodentia; family Muridae; genus Lophiomys; species Lophiomys imhausi. The sequence continues at coordinate 975,608 of CAJQZJ010004763.1, forward strand.
CAGAAACCAAGTTTTCTCTGCAGGTGCTTCCTGTGTCAATTCTCACATGTTCAACATTGTTATTATTAATCTAATTTGCAAAAGTGAGACTGTGTGAACACTCAGAACTTGGTTTGTATACCATTTAGGGAAACAGCAGCCAATAACATCAAACATCATTAAATATGTCAGAGGAGAATACTTTGATATATAGTAGCTATTAAATATGGAATTAAAACTATTTCCTCTATGTGACATGAAGATTTTTATTTTTATTAAAGAACTTTCTGTTTCCTTTTCTTCTGTCTTCCTTCCTAGCCTTGGAATTTTTTTTTCTGTTTTTTAAAGCATAACTTTTTTTCAGGATTTTCTCATTATGGTACCACTGATGGATAGTCTTCTCATAGTTTTCTTATCTTATTTGTGAAGCTAATCATTCAATTACAATTTTTTTTAATTTAAGATTTTCTTTTTTTTTTTTAACATTCCAATTCCCACCCCCTCCCCCCTTTCTTCCCCGTCCTACCCCTTCCCCCTCCCCCTGCCCCCCCCCCACTGAGCACCAACCCACCCTGGTACACCAAGCCACATCAGGACGAAGCGCCTCCTCCTCCATTGAGGGAAGATGAGGCCATTCTACAGGAGCATGCAGGAACATGAGCTCCTGAAGGAGGCAATATCATCCAATGCTAAATTGTGTTAGATTCTAAATTTAACACAGAATAACCACACTTGCTTTTAGTACAGTATGTGTGTATGGAAATAAAAATTAACTCATGAATTTTTGAAATTTTTTACATAAATGAAAGACTACTTGGTGCTAGGGAGATGGTTGAACAGTTAGAAGTACATACTGTGCACAGAAGACCTAAAGTTGATTCCCAACACCTACTTTGAGCTGTTGACAATTTACTGTATTTCCAGATCCTGGGGATCTCACACTGGCTTCCACTGCTGCACTCACATGCATGTACCCACACACAGATGTACATAGATGCACACAGTTAAAAATAGTGTAAATAATATTTTATAAAATATAAGGCTACTTGTTTTTCTTTTACAGCATTTAAAAAATATGAACATAAAATTATCATGTAAAACTTGAAAAATATGAACTTTGTAAATATTGTATATAAAAAGGTATTTAATCTTATAATTGTGGAAATCTAAAACATTTATAATCACAAAGTATATTAAGTAAATCTTGAGCTAGTAGTTACACAGTTTATTTATATTTGCAAACAAGTATTATTTAGTAAAGTGAGTGACTCCTCTGTGGGATCCTCACTCAGCTGGCATTGGAGTTGGGTTCTCAGAAGCAAAGCCTTTATTCCAATAACTACAAACATTCAGATACTGCTTCCTGTTGTGGAGAAACATGCAGACATGCGATAGGAAGACTGCTGTCTCTTCTTTTACTTTCTTGTTCCTAACCCCTACTACCTACATCACATTCTTAAATGATTTAATGAATAATTATTTCCAAGTATTTAGTACCAGAGTTCAAACTAAATCTAGTTAAATAAATCAATACAGAAATATCAATATTGCAAACTGAAAAGTACTTAAATAATATTTCTCAAATAGCGGATCAAGATATCAAATAAAAATAGCCACATTACTTAACATTTTTGCTTGGTATACCTAGCGCCTGGAGTACTTGAAAGAATAAAATACACCAAAGACCTGAAACAATTAGAAGAAAGGAGTTTGAGAACTTTTTAGCACTGAGATTGACTATTTTTATAAGATACTTTACAAGCAAAAAATAGACAAATAAAATTTTATTTAAAAAAAATACTTCAACATAGGAAAGGAAATAATTGACAGCATTAAGACACAGCTACAGAAATGGAGAAAGCACTTACAAACTATTTGATAAGATATTAATATCCAGAAAATGTATAAAGTCAATGACAACAGAGTAGTCTTGTGATTTCTTGTGTGCTTTTGTTGTTTTAATTCTGGATCGTTTGCCTTTTGTTTTTTTTTTTCCTTATTTGTCTGTCTGTTTCCTAAAGAGAGAGAAAGGAGATATATCACTAGATGAATGAGGAGATAAGAGATGGGCTACATCTGCTTACCCTAATATAAGAGATGGATAGGGCCTCTTCAAAAACCTCAAGAGATCTGCAGAATATGGCATTCAAAGATGTTTTCGTAACTTTAGATTTTTTTATATCAAGACATATCAACTCCTGACAGCACCCCCTATTCTCCAAGTAGAAGATGAGCATCGAAGAATCTCCAGTGGGAGATGATTGAATTAGTCGCAAGCCTATCTCTTGGTAGGAAAAGCCCCTTGCCCCAACTGTAGACAGAATACTGTCCAAAAAGGACAAAACCTGGAAGCAAGTAAGTCGACAGCCTAGCTCTGCCAAGACAGGGTATGCAGGTCCTTCATAACCCGTGCTCTACAATCAATGTCTGTCAGAGAAACAGGGCCAAATGACTGAAGATTGATGCTGTAATGTATGGAGAGAAAATGGGAACTGTCCAGGCAGCCACAGGTATGTCATTTCTTAATTTGGGAAGCTGCAGGCCCTGTACTTCCTATAAAATCAGATATATTTATCCCTCTCAGGTCTCTGAGGTGGTTGAAGAACAGATAGCTAGAGTCTCATAATTTAATTTTGAGTTGTTTAGGAGTCAAGAGAGTGTTATAGATCTAAGAAGATACTTTTAAAATTGTGTTGCAAGTTAGTATGACTGTTGAGTCAGATATAGACCTTTAAACTCATGGAGATGTTTAGATAGTAGAATGTTAAAGTCAGGTACCAAATACATATGGACTGGTCATTGGGAATGTACGCTAAGCCATATAACCCTCATAACTGTGGCCTAATTACCTCTGTTGTACTGTATTGTATTTGGTATTATAAGAGAAAGAGCCATTTGTTGGACTGAAAGGGAAAACTGTAGGGGGAAATAATATATACCTTAAACTTAAAAGAAAAAAAAAGGGAAGAGGATGGGGGTTGAGGGTGGGAGGGCGGGACTGGAGGGGGAATAAGGAGGGGACTGCGATTGAGATGTAACTTGAAGAAATAAAAAAGAAAGGAAAAAAAAAGAAAGAGATGGGAGGGGATGGGAAAGAGAAAGGTGTGATCAAAATATAATGTATAAGTTTTCAACCACAAAAGGATAGGAAACCATAGAAATAGACACTTAAAAGAAGTGACCAACAAATATGGGGTAAAATGCTTAAGATTCCTAATCATCAGGGAATACAGTGACAAGGCTCACCATCTCGCTACATCAGAGGTGCTATTGTCAAAAAGACAAAAAGTAACAAATGGTAATGAGGCAGTGGAGAAGAAAACTTCTATACCGGCTGTTGGTGAGAATGCAACAATACTGCACTATGGAGAGAAATTCTCCTCTAAAAACTGAAAATAGCACTGTTATCTTATCCCACAGTACCGATCCTGGGTATACACCAAAGGAAAAAAAAATTACATGAAGGAGGAATCAGAACTGTTCACAATAGTCACGGAATAAAATCAACCTCCATGCTCATTAATAGAGAAATGGGTAAAGAAAATGTGGATTTATGTGTATCTATATGAATATTTTTCAACCATATAGAGGGTGAAATCACGTACTTGTAACATGTTAAATTGTAATGAGAACATAAGTGAAATGAGCCATTTAGAGAAAGAATAGGTACCTCATAGTGTTATCATTTGTGGGATTTGAACTGAGCTAATCTTAAAGAAATGGAATCAATAGCTTGAATTTTTGACTTTATAAAAGAGAATACCAGCTCCACATATTTTCAGCTGGTAACAATGCAAAAAAAAAAATCCAATACAGTGTTCAAAAATGTTCAGAAGGAAGGAAATTCTCACACTCTTTTCCTAGGTAACATTTTTTTTTTTTTGCCTTTGGCCTACTTCAACATTGCAATCTGAGTTTTTTACCTAAGAGAATGTGATCTAGTTTGGTGGCCCCCATCCTTTCAGCTCAATAATTTGATGTTTCTTGATTTTTCCAGGGGTCCAGTTTTCCCTAAAGGTATCTGTGACTAAAGCAGTTTGAAATTACTATAGTTCCAACTCATAGCTATGTCTTAAAAACATGCTAAAGTTAGAAATATTATGTAATTTCTATGCAGAAGAAACAGAATATTCCTCTGGTGCCAGCAATACCAGGAGAAAACAAGCCTAACAGGAGGGGGGAAACTAATTAAAAGTTGAAAGAGATATGTAATAAATGAACAAAAATATTGAGCCTTTATTAATTATGAAACTGTGCTCTACATAATATAATTATAAATTCATATCTCATGAAAAGAACATTAAAATTGCATCAGGAGACACTATTCACTATGCTGAGCTTTCATGAGAAAGAAACGATTGATTAGTAAATTTCTGTTCAGTTTATGATTTCTAAGTATTATTATTGTGGAAAACAATTTGAAAATATTTTAAGCTGACTTTCATATAAAATCTACTGAAGCCAATTTTATTTGACTCTGGTAACACCAATTTCCTTTTAACCACTTAGTTCATTAGATGTATGCTATAATGTTGACTCGATTGTGATTTCTTATTCCCTGTTGGATGTCTATTTTTTTTTTCAGAAGACAGTGATATATTTTGGTGTATTTCATAATACAAGTGTTAAATGTATTTTTCTTTCCATCTTTCAAGAATGTAAAGATGGAAATTTTAGTTCCTTGTTCCTGTTAAGTTTAAGATTTATTTTGTTGGCTTTGAATTTACCTGAACTAAATGATAAGAAGTATATTAACTTCTTCTCTAGATGACTCAAAATTGGTACCTGTTAAGAAATTTAAACATTCATTCACAGTTGTTCTGTACATTGGTCTTCTCATTAGACTTCTGAACCAATGATTTTTCAGAAGAATTTGAGAAATATCTAAATGACAGAGTAAAAACTGTTAAAATTTGTCCTTCAGATAGATCCAAAGACAAATTCTGCTTATATTGTTACACTAAAATACTGCTTCTTAATTAAAATTATTTTTTATTTTTTAATGAAAGGCCTCAGGTTTTTTTAATGTAATTTTAACTCTGTTGGTAAAATACAGTAGAATCCAATGTACAGTTTGTCAGTCACTTTGAACAACTTGTTTACAGAAATGTTTTGGGTGGATAGAGGGATGGATGGAGGGATGGAGGGATGAAGAATGGATAGATGGGAGTACATAGAAGGGACCCTGGAGATTCTGGATATCCTTGGTTTCCCAAGGATTTCTCACTCTAATCTATTGCTACACTTTCTGGAATTTCAATAAGCCTTGCCTCTACACAAAATTTCTAGAAACTTACATATGAGTAATTGGCTTTCTTCTTCATAAAGTTGAAACGAACACCCAAATTTAAAAAATAGATTCTCATTGCTGAATTCTAAGGAATTATGTAGAGATTGTATTCTTACACAAGTGTATCAGCAGGGAGAAATAATTTAGTAATCTACTTTTTTATATCATTTTTGCATATGTCTTTGTCTTTTAAGTTTCTTTCATCTAAATGTGTATGTTTTGTGTTTCTTAGTGTTTCATATTACTAAATATGAAAAAAATATTTTAAGTGCTGGTAGTTAAATGCTAGAACTTCATAAGGGCTTCCTTGGTAGCCCAGGTCATAATGATACAGCGTATGCATTATACGTGGCTCTTAACTCTTGTTTGTGTTTTTTAAGATTTTCCAGCTGGCCCAGTCACTGTCAATATCCACTGCGATGGAATCATCAAGGCCACAACAGAGATTAAATACTGCTCAGCAGCAAAAGCAGTAGAAATTCCATTTAGAGTGTCAGACCCAGGCAAGCAGTTGTGGCAGGTAAGTTGATCTGTCCAGCCAGCTAATTAATCATGGTATGTGCTGGAGCACTGATTCAGGAAGAGAGGACTCTTGCTTTGGTGTAAGGTTTGATGGAACGTGAATAGACAGATGATCCACACGAAGGGAAGAAGCCACCCTCTGAGGTGCAGAGATACAAATTACTTTGCTTCAGAAAAGTCATTCCAGATAATGCCAGCCAGAGACAGCTTGTCCATTACAATATGGCTATCTGGACAGGTTTAATGTAAAGCTGTTTTGGAACAGACGGATAATAAAAGAGAGAAAATCAAGGAGCACTATTGAGAAATGAATTTCTTTTCTTAGGTGTGAATAACACAAAACAAAAGAAAATCAGACAGTGTATTTGATGCTCTAAGACTATGCCAGGCAAACCAAGCTACCACAAAACAGGGAGAACCTGGAAGGAATCTCATGTCTACTTTCACAAGACATTTTTCAGATTGTTCTTAGTTTCATTTCTCATTGTTACCTGACAGTAAAACAAATTATTGAATCATACATGTTCATTAAGAATTCTAGATAGGCTGGCTGGTGGTAGCACACGCCTTTAATCCCAGCACTCAGGAAGTGGAGGAATGTGGATCATTGTGAGTTCAAGACCAGCCTGGTCTACAGAGTGAGTTCCAAGACAGCCAGGGCTGATACACAGAGAATTCTATCTCAAAAAGTGAAAAACAAAAAGTCTAGACAAACTAAAACCATCTGTGTATAGATGGACTTGCAAAAGAGTCCTATCAAATCTTTCATTTCATGTGGCAAAACCTTGCTCAGGGATGTATTTCTGGCCTCCTTGAGGAAATAATACTTGGGACTTTTTCCTACTAGTATTGGGCATGTGACAGAATCTTAAGGATTCTTCATAAATCTCAAGTCATTAGTTTGGTCTCTGCACTTTTTAAAACTTGACCTACTTTTAATAGGAAGAAATTTGGCTTTATAGGAAAATGTATCTTTTATGCCGTTAGTCAATTGATTATCAAAAATGGAATAAACATTTTCATGTGAAGTAGAAAATTTATAAGATTTGATGTTACATGAGAAGTACAATACTTTTTTTTTTTTTTTGCTACTTGGCAATTAGAGTTATAAACTTTGCTTAGTTGTCATGCTAGGAGAGAAGGTCAGGAGGCGGTGGAAGGGAGCAGTTAGTTGGTTCAGTTAAACAGCGTGATCTTCACATTTACCATGAAAAGTCCTTAGAGTTCTGTAACAAAACTTTTAATGACAGTGATGTTGACAGACTGCTATGAGCCTCGTGTGACTGACACTGGAGGCTTTACTTATTTTGTGTGACACTTTCTTCTTTGACATTCTTTGTTATGAGTAGCACATTTCTACAACGATGGAAAAGGCAAATGTCTTAGAAAAGGACAGAGAAATGAAATACCACCTGTCAGACTAGAAAGTCTGAGGACATTTGACCAAACGTCTATATTGCAGTCGCAAAACACGTGCAAACATAATAGCTTGAAGTACAGATTGCTTCATTTTCTTGTGACAAGTGTACCCTGCCTTGCACTAAAAATTCTATTCATAACTAAAACTTAATAAAGGGGATAGACAGCATTCTGTGTCGACAGCTGGTATAGCAGTATAGTTTCTAAATACTTGTCCGCACTGGGTTTAATGCGAGGGGGCAGTTTGTATATAGTAAAAATTAAATGTTTTTTTACTCCTGACTGGATTTTTTAGAGTAAAATAATGTGGAAATCATGATACTTTAGCTTTAAGGAAATGTGCAGATTTTAGGAAACTAGAAAAGACTCTGATTTCTTTCCACCCTCCACCCTGTGTCTGAAATGAGAGGTGAGAATGGGCTATGGCTGTGCTGTAGTGTTCTCCCCCCGCCCCGCCCCCAAGCCCAGGGACCTGTCCAGGGAAGACAGACTAGATCCTGCCTCGCTTTCAGGATCAGCCTGTGAACTGAGTCTCCAGAGGCAGAGCTAGTCTAGCCTATGGACAGCCAACTTCCAGCTGGCAAAGAGAGACATTAGAGTCAGGGTAAGTGTACCTGAATAGGGAGAGATGTGGAGATTTTGCTACTGACCTCAGAGCCAAGGAAGTACTAGGGTATTGAGGCAAGCCCACTTGGCCGGCCCAAGTGTTCTGTCGGAAACTAGAAAGAATAGCTGTACTTCAGTTCCTTTCTCTAGAACATAGACTGCATGTGGACTCTCTAAATCTCCACACATTATCTACAAGCTCTCTGTAAGGAATATCCTACATTTGAAGGAGGAGATACTGCAGAGACATTCCCTAGGTGTGCTTTAAGGTCACTTGTGTACAAACTGCTCCTGTGAGTTCATAGAGACCACTACAGTGATTATTCCTTTTTTTATGACTCTGTCACTAAACCCAATAATTTGTGTACTTTGCAAATGGCTCACTGCATACTTCTATTCAAAACTCAGCAAACATTGTGATCATACTCTCCATAATTATTGTTTATTTGTAAGAAAATGTACCTGCAAGTGTGAATTTGTCAACACCCTGACTGCTTGGCTGAAATGCCATACTGTCAAATCTGCTGTGAACTCCTCCAAGTGATTTAATGGCAGATATAATTTCAGTAATCCTGAAATTATCAACAAGATCCTTTTATAGCCATTTAAATGCTACTGGACATATAATAGTCTAAACTCAGTGTGAGTTTGAGGGAAGAGTAATTAATGAGAAATGTGTGGGTTTTATTTTTAATTTTTCCTAGAACTCATAATAAGAGGCTTTATATGCCATTTAAAAGCTATTGAACCCATATTAATACAACCATACTATGAATTTTAATATAGAATTAATGGAAGAACGTATTTTGTCTTGTTTTAGTAATGCCCATAAGATTTTAGATCACTTTACCTCAATTAATTAAATGATCTACTTCTTAAGTCAGTTCAACTTTCTTTTTTTCCAGAGTGTTCAATACTAAAATCCGAGTACAAATCCTAATAGAAGCTCAATTTTTAGTGCATCATTTGAAACAGAGAGCATGAGCTACCCAAATGAAAAAAAAAAATCTAAACTTAGTTTGGGTGGATAATTAAAATTCAAGTACTGGAGTTAGAAATATTGTAATTTCTGTTTAACTGAGATAATTAAAACCATTGAGACTTTCATTCTACTTACACAAGTATCTTGGGGATAGCAAAATGTTAACTTTTTTAAAGAAGTCGCTAAATAAAGTATATAAGTAAAACTAGGTCAAAGCTAAAAGAATATAGTAATTATTAAACATCTTGTTAATAAAAATAACTTTAAATTATTTGGGATGTACCAATAATTTACTGGATGTGCCAATGAACAGATTTTGTTCTTAGATCCTGATTTTCCCTCTCCCACTGCTTCTCAACTAACAAGGGTTGCAGTTTGCTTCTGCCTTACACTTCTTGCATGGTGATTCTGCCTTGATACAGACCTAAAGATGGTAAAGCCAGCTGACAATGAACTGAAACCTCTGGAAATATGAGCCAACATCAACTTTTCCTCCCTTGTCATTTCTCTCTGGGATTTTGTTTCAATGTTGAAAACCTCACCAACACTAAAGTCAGTGGGGTTGGAGTGAGGAAAAGTACTGGCTTGAGAAACTTAACACTGTGCAAATTTGCCCGGCGTGCTTCTGTATACAATAGTTTCCTTAAAGGGAATTTCTCCACCCAGTTAAGTTGTGCTCAGAGTTGCTTCTCTTGAAGATTCTCTTCTGGGAATCCCTCTCATTCTAGTAATTTTCTAGACTTCCCATTAGACCCTTTTCTGTCTCGAAATGTTGATACAAACCTTCCTATTTTCAGCAGCCCCATTTGATATAGGTTACAAATGCAGGGACCAGCACCAGTGCTGTCTAGAGCCCTCACGTGCAGCCAGCTTTTAAAGTCTCAAAGAGTAGGAATGTTCGAACTCATTTCTATGCACATGACACAGGGTCCCAAATCCTTTCCAGAACCATCCTATCAGAGCATTCCTTCATGTTTCCTCGTTGAATGATCCTTCCACTCCTATGCTCATTTTAGGTTGCCGTGTGCTCTTATTATGCAAAGCTATATTACAACACTACTCCTCCTGCCATCCAACACACTCAGTTAAAGGATGGGCTGTGTTTCTCATCTTTGGAAGGCCATCGTCGTTCACTCAGTTATTCCTTGTGGATGGGGCACAACTAGTATTTATTACATCAGAATATGAGGCAAAGGCATGTGATGTTCTTCTTCTCCAATACTACTTGAATAACTTAGCGAAAAAGTGTAGATCAAGTATGCAAAGAAGATAGTGAGAGAAGTGGAACTACCCCCTAAAACTACTTTGTGGTTCACATATAAAACAGCCTGCTCCTCATACAATCATCAACTCTCACAAGTGTGTTACACCAGGCACATGAAAAATTGTGCTGTAATTCATCTTTATGTTTCACTACAGTAATGGACCATGAATTGGCACACTTTGCTACTGACTTAGCAACTTCATAAAAACTGTCTTGTCTTTTCTATTATCATTAAGAAAATATTGTTATGCAAAAAAGTGCCTGAGATCTCAGCTATCTTCTGAAGGGCTCCATATTATCATTCCTTTCTGGATGGTAGAATGTGGCTAAGGAGAGATTTGGATGGATCATGGCCATGAGTTATAATTTCTTATTAAAATGGCAACCACTTAACTTCATGGCTTTCTTTCATGCTACAGGACTGTTTCAGGTGTCCAGTGAAGAATCTAGAGCACTTAGTCTCTGTGGTTTCTTCAAACTCATATATTTCATAAGTTTATGTTCAAAGACAAAATGTTAGATTACTAGATTATAACAATTCTCGTTTCAAGAGGCTTTACTTTCAAGAGGCTCTCCATGTCTTATTTAAATTAAATAATTATACACATGGACTTGGCATAATATGATATTCCAATATGTGTGCAGTGCATACTGATAAAATGCAGGCAATCAGCATTCTCTCCTCATTATTTCTCATTTTTGCACTACAGACTCCTCTCTTAATGTCCTTCACACAACATGTAGTGGGTTATGGTTAGCTGTGGCCAGTGCACTGTGCTCTGGATATTAGAACTTACCTCCTCATTCTGTGTTTTTGTATACCCACTAACCCTCCTATGGCTGCCACCTTCATTCTGTATTTTTGTATACCCACTAATCAGCCTCCTATGGCTGCCACCTCCACACTTTCCCCTCTCTGCTGGTAACTATTCCACTTCTGATTGAACTATTCTAGAGTCCTCAGATGAAAGAAAGGGTGGTGTTTGTCAAATTGATGAGCTCCAGATTCAAAGAGAGACCGTTTCTGAAAAAGACAGGAGGTGGTCTACTGAGGAAGACAACCAATGTTGAATCCTAGCTTCCGCATGCATGCGCCCATATAGGCACAAACACACTCAACTCGTGCACACACAGAATGTTTAACAAGAGCAATATAGCCTTGCAGACACTGACCCTACCTTTCTAAGTTAACCTCGGCCCTCCTCCTCCTCTACCTGTCAGCTCTAATGGCTTTTGTTTCTGGGACCAGGTCCTGTCCTCTGCCACCAAGCCTTTGCATATCTCCTTTTACTGAAGTCCTCTCTTCTCCCTCACTATCCTGACTTAGTTCCTTATAAATTCTATATCCCTGTGTATTTTGCTCAGTGACACTCTCCCTGGTCTCCTAATGGATCTCTTCATAATACTGATGACAATCTAACTTGCCACCTACATGTACATTATTTCACAGACTAATGTCTGTCATTATATTCAAGGCCCCAGAGCACAAATTTGCCTATTTGTGTTTTTGTTTTATCTGCAGAACCAGCTATGGCTAGGCAAGTGGTTGCTTAATACGTATTTTGTTGGGCAAACAAATGGAAGAGTCAGTGAACTGATTACATTAAGCTTCTCTCTCAGTCTCAAATCACCAAATAACGAGAGCTCTGTGTCCCAACAGCCACTCTAACACAGCCCCAGACATGAAGTTAGTGGGGTATAAGTGAACTATGAACACTTCTGATGAAAGCAGAAAGTGAGAGGCCATCGAGGGAATAGTGAAAGAGAATGATTGAAGGAACAGAAGGAATGAGCCCAGTGCTGTTACAGGATTGGAAAATGGCTCTCCAAACAAGCCAAAAGACAAATACCAAACCCTTTTAGGAGACTGTGGCCTCATTTTATAAGCCGTTTTCAAAAGATACTTCTTGGAATATGTTAATGTTATACTTGCTTAACATCTTGTCTTTATTTCACCACATACTTAGCAATAAGTTGTTACAAATTACTGGTAATAGATGAGGATGAGGAAGTCAGGGTCTTTCTACTTTTGTTGATGATTATGATAAAAAATGATCTCTGGATTCTAGTCTGTTTTCTCACTCATATCATTAATTATATTATGATACAACTTTCATGGCCAACCAGATAAACAGTACAGTTCCCTCTCTGCAGCCAGCAGATGGGAATTGCTGGTTTTCATGTTTAAGAGGTACAGGCCTCTGTGTTCTTAAGCCTTTGCCCCTTTGGATCTCTGTATTACAGTGGCAAAACTTACACTCTAAATGCTTTAAAAGCTATGTGTTCTCAGTATAAATTTTACAAGTGAAAACAGACTGATGCATTTGTTTGAGCAGAGAAAAGCCACCATGGGAAGCTATTTCCAGAGCACTGTTGAGACTTCTGTCTAGGTTAGGGTGACTCCTTTTTTGTTGATAACTAAGAATTCCATCAGACAATGTAGAGAAAAGCAAATATTAGTTACTGAATATTTCCTACAGTTACTCACTAGTGTTCTCATTTCTTATATTAGTTATATATTACCAAGATTCACAAATAAGACCTAGCACAGCAGGATTTCAAAACGTTTTTCCTGTCATTATTTGCAAGTCAGTTAAGGGAGGACTCTACACATATCCAACCAGAAGCACATACAAAATTTGAAACAAGTCTTAAGTTGCCTTGAGTTTTAATGATTACTTCAGTAGAAGGTTACAATGCCAAGAAATGACTTAAAAAGTTAGAAAAAGTAAGTTGACTATGGAAAATATCATATTGCTTTTGTTGAAGACCTATCCATTTAAATAATACCTTTTAAATAAAACTTGATAACTTCTTGGAGGAAGACAGAGAGAGAGAGAGAGAGCAAGGGAGAAAGAAAGCAGTGGTTCTCAATCTTCCTAGTGCTGGACCCTTTAGTGCAGTTCCTCATATTGTGGTTCGTTCCCCCTCAGATGGCTTTAGTTTGTGTCAAGTTGACATAAAAGCAGCCAGCACAGGATGTAATATGTATTCCCCATTTAGGGCTGAGAAGTTCCCAGTCTGTTAGTCTCTGTACAGTGTCTAGTTGAGAGTCTCCATGTTAATTACCATCTACTGCAAGAGGAAACTTCTTTGATGAAGGATGGAAGATGCATTGTTCCACAAGATAGGGTCTAACCTGTCTTATCACTACATGTGGTTGTGTGAGAGTTTTAGATGTGAACTATAGGAAGACAGCTCTACAGCTTTTGCTTTCCTGAATATAAGTGAAGCAGTGTGGGTGCTAGTACCCATCCACTCCATAAATTAGCCATTACCCAACTCTCCTCCCTCTTTCTGGATAAATATGAGCCTCTTCATGACTGAAGAAAATGATAATCCATCCCTCAGCAACTGTTAACTGCCAATAGTTAGGGAGAGGTAGGGCCTCATGGACCCCTTCCCCATCCATGATGAAATGTTGACCGGATCAATCTTGTGCAGATATCCAAAGCTGCAGTGATTTCATGCAATAACTATGTCATATCCAGAAGGCATCTTCTTCCTGTACATCACTCTGCAATGTTTCCTGAGCCTTGGAAAGGGGCATATAGCTGTCTCAGCTAGGGCCCAGTATTCCAGCATCACCTTTTCTCAGTACTTTAGCCAGGTTAGGATTTCTGCAAGGACTGTCACCCACTGTACTAAGGGGCATCACTCATGGAGGCCAGTTATATCACTAATCTATAGCTATAAATACAAGAGAATGAAAGCAGGGCTTAGAATCATCATCCTACCAACTACATAACTGCCTAATTGAGGATAGATACCAATTTTTTCCTCTGTCTTTTTTCCTTGTTCTTGTCATGTGTATGGTAAAATGTGTCCCCATTTCCATCTCCAACATTCATGTCCCCCAATGTGTGCCACATCTAACTTCATGTTCTTTTTTCTACCCACTGTGGGGTTAGTATTACCTATATGTGCATGGGTGGGAGCCATTCACTGGAACATGAGCATCGTATCAGCTAATTTCAAATTTCCTTTTCATTTGAAAACAGAAAAGCATTGAAGAGCTTGATGGTGTCCTTACATCTATGTTCAAGCATGAGATACCATATTATGAATTCAAACCTCTCCAAACTGAAGCTTCCCCTCAAAAAGAATGTGAGTATTTTTCAACGGTATCATTCATTTTTTTTATATATTCTGATCTCTGTGACCCTTTAAGAAATGATTTAGTCAAGAATCAGCTTATCATTTTATATAACTAACTCTTGAAGACATACTGAAACAGAACAAACTTTTAAGTATGTTTTGTTAGTGTATCAGTGTGTGTACACACCCATGAACATGCATGAGTACATGATGCATCTATATGAGTATAAACATGGACAAACATGCAGGAGGAAGAAGACAACTCTCAGCAGTCTTCTCCATCCACCTTTACATAGGTCATGGTGCTTGAAGTCAAGTCAAGAGGTTTGCCCAGCAACCCATTTATCTGCTGCTCTATTGTGTAAAATCCAATAGCACAAATGTTTATGGCTATATATACTTATCATAGGCTGTAAAACTGTATGTGGTTTCTAAAATTAGTGGCTTTACCTCCTTATTTTTATTCTAAGAATATGTTTGAATAAGGACATTCGTGATAAATATTATTCATTATATCATTGTTTCTAATTGACAAATATTGAAATAACAATACTCCAAAGATCAGTGGTTTATGTAAATTTTGACTCAAATATTAATGCAACCATCAAATATTATATCATGATTTTCTTGATTGGCTTGATATTTCGATATTGAATAGTAAACATATAGTAGTATGTAAATTGATGCTCTTATCTGATGTTTGTAGTAGTAATATGTGGATTGTACACTTTAAATAATTTTAAAAATTTTTGCAAAATGGGTGTTTATTTGTTAAAAAAAAAAAACTTGCTAAGTTTACTTATCTGTGTGTGTGGGCACAAACTCATGTGTGGAGATGAGAGGACAGCTTGTGGGTCTCAGTTTTTTCCTCCCATGTTTTATCTCAGGAAAGGCACTGAGGTCATGAAACTTGGCTCCATGTGCTAGGGATGCTAGATTCTGAGCCATCACATGGGCCCCTGACTAGATATTCTCTATAATTACTAATTATTATTTGTATGATGCAAAAGTATAAAAATACCAAGAAAATATATAAAAGCTAGTGATTAAAGTCATATAGCCAAATGTTACTGTGAGTTTATGGTCTATCTTTGTTCCTGCATAGTTTTTTGAAAGAATGTTTATAATTCATTTGCTTTCCAGCATCTCTAAACATTAAGATGTGATGGCAAATGAGACAGGCACAGAGTTAAGAAATATGAGAAGTCTAATATTTGCATATTAACACTTAAAGGTTAAGGTGTTTTCTGGCTGGGGTGTATGGTAGTTAAGCTGATTTATTATGAGCCATTCAGGCTTCAAGGCTCCAGCAAGAAGAATCCTGAAGCCCAGATGATTGTGAGGCAGCTACATGTACAAACAGCTGAATAATCATGTGATCAGTTACAGGGAAGCACCAGAGACATGCCTTCTTTCACAAAGTAAGACAGGGCAGTGAAAATGTTTGTTATAATTTTGTAATTCATTTATGAAATAAGGTACAGAAATTATGACAGAAAAGGAATGTACTATGATTGTTTTTTATCCAAGACACTTATAATTTCATTGAGGAAACAAAATATATACAGATGATAATCTAAATAATGTGACACACTTTTTGGCCTATGAAGTTATCAGATAAATGTACATTAATTTTCATCATCTGCTTCAGAGGTAGGACTTTAGATAGCAAATGATGAGTCCCAATGAGGAGAGAGAAAGGAGAAAAGAATTCTAGATGAGTGAAAGTATGTGCAAAGGTAGAATTGTGATGGGAGCTTCATAAACTTTTTCAGTATTGTATTTGTTTTAGGTTTATGAACTTAGAGATGCAGAGTTGGAAAAGATGGAATAGCTTAGATCTTTCATTTCAAAGGAAAATTCTAAATAACTTTAAAAGAATGAGAATTTTGGAGTTCATGTGTGTTTTAGCTTGAATCTGGAATGCTCTTCAAATGTCCCTGTTTAAAGGCTTAGTTCTCAAGTTGCTGATGTTGAGAGGGGGCTGAATCTTCACAGATGAAGCCTAGGGGAAGGTTTCAGGTCAAATGATACATCTGCTTCAGTTGGAGTGTAGAATCCCAGCCCTTCACTGTCTCTTTAAAATCATAATCAGTCTAACCCTTTCTTCCTTCTGTTATTGAGGACTAATGCAAGTTGTGAACCATTAACTAAAATTTGATGAAAATTATTTAATTAACACAAATTTTTATAAAGTAACTTTTTTTCAAAAAGCTAAAACCAGAAGACAATTGATTATATAATTCATCCATGTTATTTCTGAGTATTAATTACAAAATCGGGTACTATAAAACCTATGACACAATAATTCCTATTTGAAATACAAAAGAACATAATACAATAAACACAATAAAATGCCAGAGTATACATGAATATAATTCAGCTCAGGTGCTGCTGAGTTTTGTTTTGTTTTTTTGTGTTTAACTAGACATAAATTAGAATCACCTAGGAAGTAGTAGCCTCAGTTAAGAAACTGCCTCATCAGATTAGCCTGTAAACAAGTCTAGGGGGGCTCTTCTTGATTCATGATTGATGTGGATGGTTCCACCTGGTCAGGTGATCCTGGCTTGTACAAAAGCCAAGCTGTATGTGTGTGTCCTGAGGTATAGTCGCCTGCAAATACTGACTGTACCACCTGTACAGGGGGGCTGGGAATTGCAGAGACAAAGAACACAAGGAGGGAAACCAAGACAGACTCTGATCAAGATGCCAAACTTTACTGAGGGTTCAGCTGCTTATATAGACTGAGAACAAGTAGGCATGGAAAACAAGATCGTCAGAATCACACTTCCACCTCATTACAGAGTCAAACAACAAGCAGCAGTGGGAAACAAAAGTGTCAGAATCAGGAAAACACAGCAAGTGCCAGCTGCATGGAAAGTCCCAGGAAAAGGCCACACTGCATCACTCAGGTGCAGGGTAAGTGCTTGACAACAAACAAATCTCTAAATGGCTGCTCTGTAAGGGGCTGCATCACCGAGGAGCAAGCCTGCAAGCAGCATTTTCTCCATGGTCTCTGTTTCAGTTCCTGCCTTTAGTTTCTACCTGGACTTCCCTTGATGGTGAACTAAACTATAGACTAAAATAAACCCTTTTCCCCTTAGCAGTTTTGGGACATGTTCTTTAGCAAAACAAAAAACAACAACAACAACAACAAAAAAAACCCAGCTTATCTTTCTGCCATTGAAATTCTATTTCAATGCCAGCTTCAAAATACTTTCTCTTAATGACCCAACACTTATGTCTCATTTATGGTCATGTTGAATTGATGATGAGGTTTGAGATGCATTTTTTATATAGAAATTCATCTACAGAATGCCAAGGGGAAACTACTATGTTTTTTCAGTAAGACAATAGACATATTTGAACACTAGGCAGACAATGAAGCAGGCATAACCTTGAATGTTTTTCCCAGAGCAGGTCTCTAGTTAGTTGGTGAAATGTTTCATTGTTATACATTTATTGATTGTTTATGTGTATGTTAACTTAAATAGAAGATTAGAACATTGTGAGAAGGACCCATGGGGAACTGAAAATGTGTTCAACACTGACATATGATAAGTCATGGGATGAAGCATAGATACCTGTGTTCATTTAAAAGCAAGAATGAAGACTTTATTACTTTCCTACCCAGTATTCTTTTAAAGGGGCATTTTAGGAAATTCTGGGTTCAGTTCTCTGACTTTTCTTTTACAAGAAGTAAAATATTATTTCAAGCCAACCTCAGTTATTTCACCCTTGTCTAGACAACAAACTTCCTCATTTGGCATTTATTTTTAGGTTTCACTCTCAGCAGACAAAGTTAGGGGATGACTAAAGATAATGTAGATGTATTCACGAGGTTAAATCTGCTTCAACACTCTCTTGTTTTGTAATGTTCTGGTATTGACTTATAAATGACCTTTCTCATGGATGAGAATTTTCCAAATGGAAAAAGTTCTCTATGGGAGTAGAACAAGAAACATTTAAACAAATTTGGGATAGTCCTATATTGTAGGACTGTTGACACAGGAATTTGTGTGAGACATGCTAGTCTGTGGATCATTGTAGACTGGAAAATTGATTTAAGGGAATGTACTCAGCAATCTTCACTGGTATACAAGATACTAACACCAAGAATATCAAGGAGCAACACTAAAAGGAGGCAGGATCGCTTTAAACACCTGCTACTTTAGTTCTGATTTATATACTAACACACCTGGCTTGTCCATCATCAAAAAGTCTGAAGGCTGCTCTGATGATGTGACTGTTGGACCAGGGCAGTTGCTGCAACCGTTCTGTAGCCCTCAGCTGCTTATAGTTTCAAAACACTTTCAGCAGTTCTCTGAAGCAGACCCTTCATCCCCTTATGTTCTTCACAGTCCTTCTAAAGTTTATATAATGCAGAGTATTTCCTGTCATGGACAGGAAGAAACATAATTTAGCTGATTGTCAAAGTGGGAGTTAGTTTAGAATATATTATTTTGCAAATGAGAGCTGGCTCAGGTAAGCCCAGTAAGTGGCAACCTTCTCTCTCTCAAAAGAAAGAGAAAGAAAAGTGAAGGAGAGAGAAAATAAAACAGCAAGAATAAGCGTTGTTATTATTGTCCTCAGCTAGCACCTGTGATTTGTGTTTTAACTGTGACAAGCATGAGGTGAAGCACCTTACATCTGTTAACCTAATTCCTAACAGTGCTCCCATGGTACCATTTAATCTTTATATTGCAGTAGTGATGTTGGAATGCCAGATGTCAAGTGGCTTACAGGAAACCTAGCTCTTTTTTAGGGGAGAGGGGGTTTGGGGTAGGGGGGAGGTGGGGTTATTGTAACTGCAATTTTTCAAAGAACATTAGTTATTTAAATTTGGTGTTCAGACATGCTTAAATATATACAAAATCTGACAGTCTCTATTCTCTTTGAGAGGAAAACTGAAAATTTAGTGTTCTTCGTCATATCCAGTTTCTCTACCTTGTTGCAAATATTGCCCAGTGATCTTTGCAGAGTATAGGTTATGTGACACTGATTCATGTCTGCAGTGCAACCTGCTGGCCTCTGGCTTGCAGGGACAGGCTAGTCTGTAGCTATCAGCTGCAGAGCCCTCACTCCAGTACACATCTCATGTCTCTGTCACATTTTTTTAAATATTTATTTATTACTTCAGGTTACATCTCCATCACAGTATCCTTTTTCCGCCTCTCCCAGTCCTGCCCTCCCACCCTCTATCCCCTATCCCTTCCATCCCACTCCTCTAGAGTGAAGTGTCCCTACATAACAGTCCCCTGCCCCAGTTCAGCAGTCATATGAGGGCCAAGAGCCTCCTCATACACTGGGGGCCTCCAAGGCAGCCCCACTAGGGCAAAGTGTCTCATTGACAGGAAGAAAAAGTCTATGTTCCTGTTCCCTTTGGTGCATTGGCTATAGTATAGTTATCCTGTACTATATGGCTAAAATCTAACTATAAGTGAATAGATGCCATGTGCATCCTTCTGAGTCTGGGTTAGCTCACTCAGAATGAGCTTTTCTAGTTTCATTCATTTGGCTGCAAATTGCACGATTTCCTTGTTTCTGATGGCTGAGCAGTATTCCGTTGTGTAGATGCACCAGTTTTTTATCCATTCTTTAGTTGAAGGACATCTGGGTTGTTTCCAATTTCTAGCTATTACAAATAAAGCTGCTATGAACATAGATGAGGAAACATCCTTGTGGTTTGGTGAGGAAGCATTTGGATGTATACCCAGAAGTGGTATGGCTGGGTCTAGAGGTAGAGCTATTCCAAGTTTTCTAAGATTTCCATAGTGGTTGTACAAGTTTACACTTCTGCTGCCAATGGAGGAATGTTCCCCTTTCTCCACAACCTTGCCAGCATGTGCTGACATTTGAGGGTTTTGTTGTTGTTTTGTTTTGTTGTTGTCATTTGAGTTTTTGATCTTAGCCATTCTGACAGATTTGAGATGATGAAGTGGGCATGGCTGACATAAAGCTTGAACTGACTGATGATGTCCACCCACTTCACCTTTCCAGCATCATCTCCAGTCTCTAGGGTGTTACTATCCATTGTCTCCCCTGCTTCATTGTGGTAGTTCACAGTACTCTAAAATAGTAACATTTTATAAATAAAAGAATTTCTATTGACAAATCGAAAATTTAAAAATGGAAAAACCAAATTCAAAGCCTTCTCAGATGAGTTCTAGTTCAATCTGTTCAGATAAGTTTGGTTTACTTCAAGATGATGTGCAGAAAATGGATGAAGGCTAAATGTTGAGACACAACCCAGAGGAAAGATGGTCCTCTTGAAGTGTTCCAATCCCATGGAGACAATGACACCCTGGTGGCATGCCCAAGTGTGATGGTTTAGTGCTGTGTGCATTGCATTAGAGTGAAATGAACATCAAGGTTGTCACCAAATCACACAAATTATTAATGAGAAGTGTTTACCAAGGGAGCATCTTTGGACTCTATCTTAAAACCTTGAGTACCATGACTCAGAGTCAGCAGAGTAGGCTGCGTCTGTGGATTTGAGCACAACCATCAATACTGCTGTTCAGGAAATTATAACTTATGTCCATTCCAAGTCCTCTCAAACCAAACTGATGCTCACATCAAAGCTGGTTGGGTGGGACACCAGCACCAAGACTTACTGCTTGTGCAGATTAGGCCAAGTTGGAACTCAGGATGTTCCATAGAAATAGAATTTATTGTGTGTTGTATGACCCTGGTGACCTGCCACTCAAAAATGAAGTCACTGAGATCTTTTCATATTTCAAAGTTGTCGAGAGCGCAGTTTAAGTATCCAGATCTCGACACCTCCTTCTCATGGAAGGGAGTCGTGTGACCAGGTTTCGGCACTCGCGACCCTACTCGGTCAAATGGTAAATAATTGGCATGAGACAAGCAGAGTATAATTTAATTTATATTTATTACCTAAATGCTATTATTACTTATTATTAACAATCCTAACTATACATTAAGTGTTTTTATCAATTCAATCCCAGTCTCTGGATCTATCTCCTTAATATATTGCACTGCACACACACACTTTAAACAGAAGAGAGCTAGAATAACTATAGCTATCATATATATCCACCACATCACAATGTCATACCCACAGCACACAGTTATACGACCTGACAGGCAATCCTCCGAGGATATAGGGCAGAGGGACGGGCTAACAGAACTAATTAAGGAACTGCGCCTTCATCTGCTTTCAGGTTTTAACTTATATACTATTTTCACTGCACTCATTAACATATCTTATTGCCTACATCTGCACAGCACTCCAAGTAACACTTCACACATTTTCAGGGGGCTGGCCCTGTTCTTATCTATGCTCCTGCAGGTTTCTGCTCTTCAGCAGTCTGCCTGCTACAGACTCATTACATTCCACCCCCTGACACCTGAAATGTCTTCAACGTGAAAGGTGTCACTATTAGGGTCGGTATGATGCAACTTTACCTTCCCTTTGGGGCAACATGCCGGAGGTCTACAATCTTGTTACCTATCTCTGGCTGAGTCAATTTTTTCCATCTTAATTTATTTTTATGTTTCATCCATGGGTGTTGTGTCAGATTTTGCATTCTTTTAAATCTTATGTGATATTCTAAACAAGTCATATATGCGCTGTAATTCTTAACTAAATCAATAATAAATGGTTTAACAAGTATTCTACAACAAAAAGCTTGCAAAGATCCTGGAACATCTCCACATTCATGAATATTAGCACAGAACCAATCACCATATTCTAATACAAATAATGCTTCCTCATTAGTTGGTCAGACTCTCAACTAGCTCATTTAAGTTAACCCAACCACCTAGGCCCATGCTGCCACATGGCTAGCTAAACTTCCAGGCCAATAGTTATATGTTTCTTCTTCCCAGAGTCCCTTTCTTCCTACCAGGAAGTCCTGCCTTCCACTTTTGCTATTGGCCATCAGATCTTTATTCTACAAAGAACTACATTCCAGTCTGAACCAGTCAGCAGCACAACAGCAGCTGATCCTTCTCTTTGGGTTGTCCTTTGGCTAGGATAAGGACTGTGTGACCTCCTTCAAGGCAGCTTGCTTTTTAACATCATAATCTCAGAGTATTGGTTTTTTTTTTTTTTGACAGATAAAGGACAGTATTTACATACAGAAAGTTGATAATGGTTATTCAGAGGACAATACCAAATACTCTGCCAGCACTTAGCTCTCGGTTGCATAGCAATTAACAATTGAAGTACAAGGACACACCTAAAAGCCATTTGCTACATTGTGTGGGGGAAGGTCATTGCAACAATTGTGGCTGATTACATACACTGGATGTACCTGGCCAGCTGGCCAGGCTCACGTGGCTGCCAGGGAAAGAGCACCCACTATGCCCACAGAGAGGCTACAGACAGGAAGCATGGTGAAGCTGGTTAGCCCCTAAGGCACCTTCATGTCTACAGTGCCCTACCCATCATGAACAAAGGACCCCAATACTTCTGCAGGCAGGCTGAGCCCAATCCCAAAAGACTTGGCATCTCCTTGAAGTGTTGTGAGCTTCTCTACTCATTGTGTGGCTTGGTGTACAATGTTTTCAAGTTGCATGCCTGTCAACATGGCAACTGGCCTGACTCCCTTCTCATATCTCTGCAGAGCCTTGCTGTTAACACTCATCTGCCAAAAGTTTCCAGCCAGAATCTGATTAGGGTTTTGCTCTTAAGCAAAACTGTTTACAGGAAAAAATGGTTTTCGATTTCTTCAATATTTATGTGGATTTTGTGCTTTTATGCCATAAGTTTTCGGAACTGACAAAAAACAAAACAAAAATTGGTGTGTTTTTGTTTAGTTGGGCTTCTTTTTTGGTTTGGACTAGAGGTTTTATTTTAGAAGTAGAAAGGATGGAGGCATAATGTATTTGAAATTTTTAATTTAGGTTTGTTTTATTTATGTTTAAAGTTAATTCCATGCTGTGTTTCGGTAAGAGCAATACAAATCTGTATCTGTGGCTCCAGTTGGCTATCCAGTAGTACAAATTAGCTTCAAGTTATACATACTGAACAAAAGAAGCTGAGTGAGGGAAGCCAGAAGAGGGAGGGAAGGGGGCTGAGGAGCAAGGGAGGAGGAACAGATTCGAACATGCACACAGGCTTCCATACAACATGCATACAGGCTTCCATACAACATTCAGTGCTAACCGGCTTCAGAGGAGGGGGAGCTGGCAAGAATGAGCAGTCACAGATTGACCAGCACACGCTTTTCGGCAACCATTTATCAGAGTTCCAAACATACTTTACAGCAAAACTATTGCAACAAACTCCCCAAAACACCTCAAGCTAACACCCAATTAAGTCTAGACGTCAGTATAAAATTCAATTTAAACAAAAAGAAAAAAAGACAGCATGAACGCCTTTTGTGTGATTTATCTTATTGGATGAATCACCTAGAAGTCTAATGGCTTTGAAATGTCATTTCCCTTTCTAATGAGGATCTTGCCATGTGTGGCCAGAGAGAATACAGTAATGCTGAAAAGGCCTCTGTGCTGCCCAATTAGTGTTGTAAAAAACAAAACAAAATTTAAAAAACCAACCAAACAAAAAAACTGTGGTCAGTAAAATCCAGAGAAATTCACTCTTGCCTTAAGAATTTCTGAAAACTGATTTTAAAGTGAGGAGGGGAGAAAAAAAGAAGAAGAAAAACAACAGGTCAGGAACCTAAATTCTAAGACCAAATGTGAAAGCCAAATTTGCTAGTTCCCAGTGACTATGGGTTACTTCCAAGGGGAGGGGTGAGAAGAGTAGAGTCCTCAGAGATGGTTTCTCTTGTTGTCTTTTATTGTTTCTGATTGAAACCAACAGTTTAAGATACTGTTTTCATTTGCAGGTAACTTAAAAACATTTTCTGGTGACTCTTGTCCTCCTGCTTCATATATCATTCCTTGAATGACCAGCTGTACAAAATATGCTTCGAAATAATCACCATAAAATTCTTCATAATTAATATCACCATTAAAGGAACCTTCTGTCAATGGTACCAGCCTTTGACATCCACAAAACCACTGAACATAGGTAGTTGAAGACAGGAGTCAGTCACAACTCTTGGAGACTGATATCTTTCTTTCAAGAACCTTCTAAAGTCGGAGACTGCAAGAGGCAGCCAGCAATGTTTGTTAGTTTAGGAAGGAGAGAGGGGGAAGGGGATACTGGTCTGACCTCTGTGATTCAGGTAGGTCCACCAGCAAACTGATTGGGGAAGTTTTAAAGTGACCTCCTTGTTTTTCCTTTTGCCCTAAGCAGCTTTTAGATAGCAGCCACAGGAGTTGTAACCACAGCCCTTTGTTCTGTAAATGAATGTTAAAGGCACAGGAGCCTGCTACCCAGCAGGCCACCTGCTGAGAGTTCTGCAGGCTAGAATACACCTTGGCCAGTTTAGCTCAGAAGCTGATTTTGGGGGGTCTGAGTATATCACCTGATACATGAGTTTATATGGGAATAATAAGAGAGGGGTGAAAAAAGGGGGGCTCTCAGGCACACATTAGCTCAAAGAAAAGATGGACGAAGCTAGGGTGCATTATCAAGATTATTATGGTGACTACTCTTTTTATACTCTGACAGAGGGTTCCCAACATCAAAGAAAGAACTATGTCATGGTTGCAAGGCATTTATCATAAGGACAGATAAAATCAATGCAATAGGAGGGCTTTTATCAATCACATATTTAGGTACTCAGTTAAACATTGCTTTTCTATACATAAATTAAGGTGAAAACAGCAGTATATTATGCCCAAGCTGATAAGGAATAAGGAAATACAATGAAACAGTTTGTGTATTTCGTCTTTAAGACCTGTACTAAATTTAGGCATTCCCTGGTAGCCTCATTATCTCCTGAGTTCATGGAAAATATAGAGCCCTTAATTGGTTTTATGGCACACCTGGGATGTGGTCTTATCATCTCTAGAGTGAAAGCTTATCTGAGTTCATAAATCTATCTAAGCCCTGTCTCCTAATGAGATACACAATGTTTGTCAAGGGTATTTACTACAGCTGTATGTTTTCTATCAACTATCTAACTTCTTCAACCTCTAAAATCATTTGGACTGACTCAAGCAGTTTGTAAAACTCTTAATCAGGAATAGTAAAATCACCCTTAAAGGACTCTGTGAAGTCTGGCCAAACAGGTAGAGTGGCACTTAGCAATGAGGGAATTTTCACATGTCAGTAATAACAGATAAAAAGAAAGGGTGGGGTGTGTCAGCATGAAGCAACTCTGGGGTGCATCTTCAGTGTAGGCTTTGAAAAACACTGGCTAGCTTTTCAGGAAGCTTTCATGTTTACTGAACCCTTTTTTCCAGAAAACTTCTAAAGTGATTGAACACTGTATGTGAAGGGCCTTGTCTATGATGTTCAAGCAGAAAGGCGATCAGATGGACACCTGAGTAAGCAGGAAGTTCAGACCAAGCAACATAAAAACTTATGTTGTGAAGAATCTAAGAAAGTGTTTTAGGGTCTAAGAAGTTGTTTCAAGGATGGTAAATGCAAGTTCTGAAGGTTGGAGGAAGTGAAAGTTGAATTGTAAGAAAGTGTTGGTAAATGAAGGATAGAAGTCTAAGAAGGTGTTTCATAAAGGTTGCAGGAAGTGGTAAACAGGTGGTTTAAGGTTTATAATTGCAAGTTGTGAAAGAGGATATAAAGGCTTAGATGGTAATGAGAAAGTGATTCAGGAACAGAACTTTGGACTCACCAGGATAGTGGAACACTTTCTCCAAGGTTACCAAATACAAATAGATTGGACATAGTGAATGTAATTCTTACCTGATAGTTTTCATAATTTTTCTTTTTGTATACAGTTTATTGATGTTAGAGAAAAAACCATATATTGGAGTAAAAGGGGGAGATATTGAGGTATACTATATGAAGATGTGTCTCTGTCTTTCCTCGCCTACCTAAGGCATTCTATGATTGGCATTAATAAGAATCTCCCAGCCAAAAGCTGGACAGGAAGTGGAAGGCAGGACTTCGTGGTAGGGAGATGGATTCTGAGAAGAAGAAGAGAGTCTTTTTTACCAGGTTAGGTCTTCAGATCATGTAGAAGTTAAAATACACAATGTTTAGGTGCAAAGGAATTTCTTTCTTTAACTGTTGCAGAAACTGTCTTAGGCAAATGTTCCATTTTTTTTCTTTTTTCTCTTTTCTTTTTTTGGAAGACTCCATCTTGATCCATTCCATTTGTTACACTAGTCTGTGAATCCAAACTATTTTCCTTACTCTCAGCTTTAGAGGAAAATGACCTTGTCAGGCTTAGCGTCTGCCTTTTTGGCAGGTCTTTCTCTCTCTTTCTCTACTTGGTCCCATTCTCTCCGATTTGTTCTCTGAAGCAGCTCTTGTGATTGGCTTTATTATAGTAGGCTAGACTGTTAAGGCAATTTGTCCAGTGAGTACCAGCTGATCCCTGACCTAGACACCATGGGCAGCACAACATTTTTCTCTTTGTCCAATATTTTCTTTGCAGAAGTTTGCCTTGCCCAG
Source organism: Lophiomys imhausi (assembly GCA_907164525.1). Lineage (NCBI taxonomy): Eukaryota > Metazoa > Chordata > Mammalia > Rodentia > Muridae > Lophiomys > Lophiomys imhausi. The sequence goes on from CAJQZJ010004763.1 coordinate 1,002,231, forward strand.
AACATTCCTGCTTCCAATGGCATTAATAATCAGTCTGAATAACACAGTAGTATGTGTCCTATTTATTAACTTTTTTTTTCTGGGTCTAACCTCCTTGCCTTTTTTCCACTTTTTTTGTTTATTTATTACTTCAAGTTATATCTCCATCACAGTGCCCTCCTTCCACCCCTCCTGCTTCCACCCTCCCATCCTCTCCTCCCTCTCCCACCCATCCCACTCCTCCAATGTGGGGAGTCCCTATATATCAAACCCTCTCAATTCAACAGTCACATGAGGGCTAAGAGCTTCCTCTTGCACTGGGGGCTTACATGGTAGCACCTGTAAGGCAAATTGTCCCATTAATAGGAAACAAAGTCTATGTTCCTGATCCTTTTGGTGTGTTGGTTGTAGGATAGTTATCCTGTACTATATGGATAAAAATCCAATGATAAGTGAGTAGATGCCATGTGCATCTTTCTGAGTCTGTGTTAGCTCACTCAGGATGAGCTTTTCCATTTCCATCCATTTTGGCTGTGAATTGCATGATTTCCTTGTTTCTGATAGCTAAGTAGTATTCCATTGTGTAAATGTACCACAATTTTTTTATTCATTTGTGGGTTGAGGGACATCTGGGTTGTTTCCAGTTTCTAGATATTACAAATAAGGCTTCTATGAACATAGATGAGGATATGTCCTTGTGGTTTGGTAAGGAATCGTTTAAAGCCCCATACACTAAATCTAATAGAAGAGAAAGTTGGGAAAAGCCTCGGACTCATTGGCACAGGAGACATCTTCCTGAACAGAACACCAATAGCTCAGGTTCCAAGACTAACAATCAATAAATGAGACCTCATGAAACTCACAAGCTTCTGTAAGGAAAGGACACTGTCATTCGAACAAAACAGCAACCTACAGATTGGGAAAAATTCTTCACCCCATGTCGCGTCCCCCCTTGTCCAGCAAGGAATGACGCAACTCGCAAAAGCTCTTCTCCTGCAGTTTATTCAGGTCCCTTGAAAACAGTCTTCCGAATAATGGGGCAGACCCAACCCACAGGCTAAATACTAATTAAACAGCCAGTCAAGTAAAGCCAAGTGGTGCTATCTTAGAGGTCTACATATGCGGAAGCAAGCCAGATCAGCGGTCTTTGCCAAATATGAACTTATTATCAAAAAGAGCACTCACCGTCGGGCTGGTGGAAGGCGGAGACCAGCGCCATCTTTAGGGCGCGGCACTTTGCAGCTCTCTACAGTTCCTCCTTTTTTATTTTTTCTAAAGTTGGTAAAAGTCCCTGGAAAGGCTTCGCAATCCCTCTATCTGGGGATCTCACGGTGGGCCTGAGCCTGTAGGAGGGCGGTGCTCAAACTCTTACCCATCTCTGGGTCAGCCTCCCCACTCGGGACTGCCCTGTCTTAGGTGGCCGAGACTTACCCGTCAACTCCGTCACTGACTTACCAGACCCTAATATCCGTGGAACGAATTCCTCAGTGGGCAGGGACTATGCTTAGTGAAGATTTACTTCACGGAAGCAAGCCATGCCTGAGGGGACTGGCCCGCCTCAATGGCGACAAGGGCTTGTATAATCATGGCTGCATTACGCTTTTGTGTGGCTCTCATTTTGTACATGCACCATAGGCAAACCAGAGAGGCTAGCATCATTAGTATCGCCAAAGAGCCTACACCCGCCCACTCCTTAAGATGATCCATAGCCGTCTGTATCCAAGAAGTCAAGCCAGTAGCCAGGCTCAGATCCACCCGAGTGGAGTTGATGTGGATGATTGTCGCTCTCAGCTCTCTCATCAAATTTTCAAATTCAGCCGACCAATCCTGTAAGAGGAACTTTGACAATTGTCTGGACAAATTAGCAGCTTTTGTATAATTTTGATATTGCACGGAAGTAACACACAAACCTTGCAATTTCCACTCACACCCCAATTGTGCTAGTTGCCAAAGAGAATCAATCTGTTCTTGTATTAAATCTATACGTTGATTAACTATCATAAGACTTCCTTTGAGATGAGAATTCATAGAGGCTTGAGTATCCAATGCCTGTGCCACAGTGGCTGAGATGTTATTCAGGGCATTGGCAGTCTGTATAGAACTAGACAAGGCGATAGCTGAGGCAGTAGCTCCCACAGCAGCAACAGTGATAGCAGTAACAATAGCTGCAGTGATGCCAAAATCTCTTTTAAATCTGAATAGCATCATGGTATTAGGAGCCTCTACAGGAACTGGTACATATCGAGGCATTCTAGTCACCACAGCCACAGGAAAGGCTGTGGCATTCCAGCATAGGGCATAAAAACATGTGCCTGGAGTGCATACTAACTTTTCTTCACCTAAGGATGCACTCCCATTACTTACAATCCACAGAAAAGGAGGCCAGAGACATACTGGCGAAGCTGAAAAGCTCTTGTTGCGATAAGAATGAAACAAAGAATTCCAAGTACCAGAGCCACTACCGCTAGAGAAATCCAATCTGGTAGCAGACCCTAGGGAAAAATTACCTCTTTGATAAATTCCTCCTCCAAGCATAATGACAGGTCCCAAGTCCATGCAACTTCCATTTACTCCACACAAAAGCCACAAATCAAAAGGATTGGTGGCAGTCTGCTGAGGATCCCTAGTAGATATATCAAGCATTCCTGTACAAGACTTATTCACTATATTACTAATCATGGGGCTAAAGGAAAAATGATCTTGTTGAACCCAAACTGCTCTGCGCTCCTGACATCCAGTCCAGGGAAAAGGTCCTTCCTCTCCTGTGGATCCTTTACAAAAAGGTGCCCAGCGTGGCTGTTTGGGGGGGTTCCAGTCAGTGACTCGTGTGGGCCACCATCCTTCAAGACGAAAACCATTGCCTGAAAACAAACCACCACTCCTACTCCCAAACCTCAGTTGTGGTAAAAAAAATCTGCTGACTGCTGAGACAATTTAATGCATTTTGTATCATCTGACCTATTGAAGCTCATTAAAAAGCACAAACTACCCTTCAAGCTGACATTTCAATATTGCCCAGTCATCTACAGTGCCACACAAAATCTTAATTTGATAACTGGAATAAGGCACTATTATACTGGCAGGAGCAACTCCAAAAGACTGCAAGCATTGTTGGATACCATTCAAGGCTAAAGCAGCAAGTACAGTGGGATAATGTTCTATTCTGTTCTTACTTGTGTCCACATCCCCGGGCAGAAAGATCTCCCTACTTTCAGGGACTGAACTGGCTGCTCTGTCTGAGCGGCTTCTGGATATGGAGGAGGAGTCGAAGGCGCCATGGCAACGGCTTTGTTTACATCAGCTGCCGCCAGCGTGGCTGAAGGCTCTGTAGCGACGACTCCGCCCACTCCGACTGCTGCTGACGTGTCAGACGCCATGGCAACATCTCCTCCCACACTGACTGCTGCCGATACGCCCTTCTGTTTTACTTTTTTCTTTTCCTTTTTTCTAATAACAGTCCTCTCCAACTGTTCTATTAGAGCGTGTAGCTCTCCTTCAGAATCTGTGCTCTCTGAGTCCTCTAAATCTCTAAAATCTCTAAAATTTCTAAGATCGGGATAGAGAGGAACTTTCTTTTTGTCTTCCTTTTCACTGTCTGCCTGCTCAAATTTTTCGCCTTTGTTACTTCCCTTTTCACTGTCTGCCTGCTCAGATCTCTCCCCTTGTAGCAGTTCCAAAGCTGATTCTCCCTCTTTGATTGCATTACAACACCTCTGATCTTCTAAACAACTCCTCACCATTTTCCAAATCGGTCTTACTCCATGCTTCAGAGTCCCCTGCTCCCAAGCAAAATCTAAGTCCCTGCCTAATTTGTCCCAGCAGGATACTGTAAGATTCCCGGACACCGCAAACCACGGAGCCACAGAATCGCATTCATTCAGAAATCTCTCTAAGGTAGACTTCTTAATCTTCAAATTTCTAGCTAAAAGTAGCTCCTGAAGAGCCAGAAATATTGGATGTGACTGAGACAATCCCATGTTTAAAATTTTTACTTTAGGTTCGCAACTTCCTGCGAAACTTTACCTTTAGGTTCGCAACTGCCTGCGAAACTTAACCCTTTGTTCGCAACTGCCTGC
>CAJQZJ010004763.1:1006295-1033134 GCA_907164525.1 Lophiomys imhausi
AACTTAACCCTTTGTTCGCAACTGCCTGCGAAACTTAACCCTTTGTTTGCTATTTCTGCAAAACTTAACTGCTTGTTCACTATCTCCGCAAAACTTTATCTTTTGTTCGCTATCTCCGCGAAACTTTACCTTGTGTTCGCTATTTCCGTGAAACTTTATTGTCCTGATTTATCCCAGGAACTTACCAAGCACTTCCCCTGACTGCAGGAGTTCTGAGTCTTTTCTGGTTCCCCATACGGGCCACCACTTTGTCGCGTCCCCCCTTGTCCAGCAAGGAATGATGCAACTCGCAAAAGCTCTTCTCCTGCAGTTTATTCAGGTCCCTTGAAAACAGTCTTCCGAATAATGGGGCAGACCCAACCCACAGGCTAAATACTAATTAAACAGCCAGTCAAGTAAAGCCAAGTGGTGCTATCTTAGAGGTCTACGTATGCGGAAGCAAGCCAGATCAGCGGTCTTTGCCAAATATGAACTTATTATCATAAAGAGCACTCACCGTCGGGCTGGTGGAAGGCGGAGACCAGCGCCATCTTTAGGGCGCGGCACTTCGCAGCTCTCTACAACCCCACATCTGACAGAGGGCTAATATCCAAAATTTACAAAGAACTCAAGAAATTAAATGCCAAGAAACCAAATAATCCAATCAAAAAATAGGGAACAGAGCTAAATAGAGAATTCACAAAGGAGGAATCCCTAATGGCTGAGAGACACTTGAAGAAATGCTCAACATCCTTAATCATCAGAGAAATGCAACTCAAAAGGATTCTGAGATTCCATCTCACACCTGTCAGAATGGCTAAGATCAAAAGCTCAAATGACAGCACATGCTGGTGAGGGTGTGGAGAAAGGGGAACCCTACTCAATTGCTGGTGGGAGTGCAGGTTTTTGCAACCACTATGGAGGTCATTCTGGTGATATCTTAGAAAACTAGAAAACTTGGAATAGTCCTACTTCTAGACCCAGATATTTATTAACTTGAGTGGGAGAGCTTTCCAACCTTCTTAGGTCAAATCAACAAAATCCAGAACAACTTTCTTTTCTGTTCCTACCTCAATAACAGGGATTTCAGCAATGGTAGTGAGAGTGGCTCTGCTTCCCAAAGCTTCTGCTTACATTATTAAACCCACATCTGCTGAAATGGTCAAGAAGCAACACTGAACATCTGAAAATACCAGAATTTGTAGTTATAAAAATAGTTAGTTGGGTGGAGGACACTGAGAAGGATCTGTGAACCAATATCTATACAGCAAAACATGAGGGAACCTCAGTTCCTTGGGTACCCTCTCATTCCCAAATCCAGACATCATCTCTGAATCCTGTGGTTCAGTTTCACAGTTTGTACCAACAGACTGCATAGGAAATGGCTTTGAATGCTCAGTAGGCTCTGGTGTACAGCACTAGAATATAGATTATAAAGAGAAGAGGGAGCCATCAATCCAGATGCAACATTTGCTCCTAAACCCATTCCGGAAGCCATATGATCTGGCACAACAGGAAGATAAGGAGAATATCCTGAAACTGCACAGACCTGCATGACACTATAGCACTAAGGCAAGGTGGTATTCCCAGATAAAGAGACTGACCCCAAATACTGCAGGGCCACAGGAGCTGTGTATAGAGAATTTACAGTCCAGAGGGCAGGGCACACAGAAGGCCGCTTCTGCACCTTATAACAACAGAAGCAATGTTACCATTTACACTATGGGAGGTACCTCCAGAGTGTTAGGGATCACAACAGCAGAGGGGAGAAACAGAGAGAGAGAGAGAGACAAAGAGAGGAGATTGGGGAATTTTCCCAAAATTTGGAGGAAATTGTAAGAAGGTCACAAATTGACTAAATTATACACACTATTTTAATATGTAATATATTTGAAATACCTTTATGTATTCATTTTGCTGTCTCTTCTCCTGCAATTCTATGAAAATGGTGATTTTCATTTCATTTAAAATAATTGGCTTCAAAGTACTCATTTTATCCCATGGCAAATACAGCCCTTAAGGACAAAGCTCTGTGTCCAAAAGAGTTTCAAGTACTCAGTACAAATTTACTAGATTTATTAATTCATTAGTGATAACAAACAACTATAAATCATTACCAATAATTGTAGATGGAAATACAATTGAGCTCCATATATATACAAATGGATTTTTCTTTATTGGAATAAGGCGACTATTTAGTCTTCATGGTTTGCCATTTAGTTTATCTTCTTCCTCTTGGCATCTGGCAGAACAGAGTAAATTCTGATCCCTGTGTCTTCTAAGAATGCTGCACTGACCTCCCTGTATACCAAATCTATTGCTTCTGCTTCTCTAAGTCCAGCACCAAAAGCACAGGTTTATTGGGGTCAAAAGTAATAAGTGTCTGTCAGTATATCCGAGTCAGGAAAGGAAACATAAACATAATATCTAATAGGAAATAAGCTCTCTACTATCCATTTTAATCAGGAAAATGCATGCTTAGGTTAGCCTGAATTAGATAAACAGGAGCAAAACCAGACATGCAATCGAAACACACATTGTGTTCACGTCGTGCATAAGCAAATAACTAAAGCACCTCCTCATTTGTAGTTGAGAGGCACTGTTGCTTAGATCTAAATTTCTTTCTTTTAAAAATCCTGGCATGCCCAGACACTTCTGTTTACCACTTTATTAGTAATTCACCCCCTGAACACTTCCCTTCACTTCTTGAAAGGATTCACTTGTTCTCTGAGTGCCACCTTTACTAAACTATTTTAAAAGATTCAAAACTGTAAACACTCCAATTGCTTTATTCTAATATCAAAAGAGGCAGAAAGTCATAGAATAACTCACCTTTTTTTTTTTTTTTTTTTTTGGTTTTTCGAGACAAGGTTTCTCTGTGTAGCCCTGGCTGTCCTGGACTCACTTTGTAGACCAGGCTGGCCTCGAACTCGCAAAGATCCGCCAGCCTCTGCCTCCCAAGTGCTGGGATTAAAGGCGTGCGCCACCACTGCCCGGCAGAATAACTCACCTTTTATCTCATTCCTATATGTTATGGTTTTCAAAGTACCACAGTCACCTTTCTTTCTGTGATACACCTTACTTCCATAAACAGGTAGGTAGGTAGGTAGGCAGGTAGATAGATAGATAGATAGATAGATAGATAGATAGATAGATAGATAGATAGAGTCTTAGTTGTGGGGGTTTATTGCTGGAAGAGACACCATGGATAAGGCAACTCTTATAAAATAAAATATTTATTTGGAGCTTGTTGCAGTTTCAGAGGTGCAGTACATTATCATCCTGGCAAGAAGCATGGCAGCCTTCAGGAAGACATGGTACTGGAGAAGGAGCAGAGAGTTCTACATCTTGATCTGAAGGGAGCCAGGAGACTGGCTTCTGTAGGCAGCTTGAAGGAAGCATTCTTCCACACTGAGCAGAGCCTGAGCATAGCATACCTCAAAGCCCACCTACACAGTGACACACTTCCTCCAACACAGCCACACCTTCTTCAATAAGGCCATACCTTCTAATAGTGCCTCTCCCTATGGCCAAGTATTCAAATACATGACTCTATGGAGGCCAAACCTATTGAAACCACGACAGATGGATAGATAGATAGATGGATGGATGGATGGATGGATGGATGGATGGATTGATGGATAGAAAGATGATAGATAGATAGATAGATAGATAGATAGATAGATAGATAGATAGATAGAGATGGACAGCTCTTCTGGCTCAAACTCTTCTCCAAGCTGACTGATTCAAACTAGGTTTTCTCAGATTCTCACTAAATTGCTCTGCTTGGCCTCTAACTCTCAATCTGGCTCCTTCTTATTCTCGGGATTCAATTGCCTCTGCTTACCTGCATTGCATGACTGCATCAACTGAACTCAGTTGAACTTCTCTGCATTGCCTGAACTCAACTGAACTGCCTTCCAAACCTGACTCACTCTGTGTTGCTCTTAAGTAGCCTCTCTTTCCTGTCTTTTCTTGTGAGAGTTGGGCTATCCTATCTCAGACTCATCCTGTCAAACCTTTCTCTGATTCGTCACTTTGTCTGCCCCTTAATTAGATGTCACTTTCAAACATGGCTACTTCAGTCTACAAACAAACTTTACCTTCACTGTTTGGGACTAAAGGTGTGTACTAAGGGCATATCTATATTCCACACCAGAGGGTATGTCTATATCCAGCCAGATCACACAGACCTAGAAGGTCACTGGATGGGATCCCTTGCCAGAATAACCATGTTGCTAGATTAAAGTTCCTCTACACAGACAAGCTAGATCTGTGTATAAAATATACGTAATATATATGATCTCTGGGCATATTTAGTGGACATAAATATATTAAATAAACTTGTAAAAATCATTTTAGTCAAGCAACATTTGCTTATCTAAATATAAGACATGGATAGGGCATCTTCAAAAACCTCAAGAGATCTGCAGAATATGGCATTCAAAGATGTTTTCTTAAGATTTTTTGATATTGAGACGTGTCAGCTCCTGACAGCACCCCATATTCTACTCCAAGTAGAAGATGAGCATCAAAGAATCTCCAGTGGGAGATGGTTGATTTGGTGGTAAGCCTTTCTCTTGGCAAGAAAAACCCCTTGCTTCAACTGTAGACAGACTGCTGTCCAAAAAGGACAAAACTTGGTAGCAGGTAAGTCAACAGCCTAGCTCTGCCAAGACAGGGTAGGCAAGTCCTTCATAATTCCTGATCTACAATCAATGTCTGTCAGAGAAATGGGGCCAAATGACTGAAGATCAGTGCTGTAATGTATGGAGAGAAAATGGGAACTGTCCAGGAAGCCACTGGTATGTCATTTCTTAGTTTTGGAAGCTGCAGGTCCTGCACTTCCTATATAATCAGATATATTTATCCCTCTCAGGTCTCTGAGGTGGTTGAAGAATAGATAGCTAGAGTCTCATAGTTAAATTTTGAATTGTTTAGGAATCAAGAGGGTGTTCTGGATCTAAGAAGATTTTTTTTAAAATTGTGAGGCAAGTTAGTATGAAAGCTGAGTTAGATATAGAACTTTAAACTCATGGAGATGGTTAGATAGTAGAATGTTAAAGTCAGGTGCCAAATACATATGGACTGGACATTGGGAATGTATGCTAAGCCATATAACTCTTATAATTGTGGCCTATTTATTTCTGTTGTTTTGTATTGTATTTATAGTTATAAGAAAAAGAACCATTATTTGGACTGAAAGGGAGAGCTGTTGGGGGGAAAATAAATACCTTAAACTAAAAAAAAAAAAAAAAAAGGGAAGGGGGTGGGGGGGGGGGGGGGGGGGAGGGGGGTGGAAGGGTGGAACTGGAGGGGGGAGTAGGGAGGGGATTGTGATTGAGATGTAACTTGAAGAAATAAAAAATAAATTATTAAAAAAAATCATTTTAGTGTGTATGATGTGTATATATGATGTGTGTGTGTGTGTGTGTGTCTGCAAATGAGAATTCGTGGGATATGTGTAGGTGTCTCAGAACAACCTCAGGTACCATCTTCATCTTCCACCTTCTTTGAGATAGGTCTCTTTGTTGTTCATCATTACATACACTAGGTTAGCTGGCCCTCAGGATTCCAGGGTTTTCTTTTCTTTGTCTCCCACTTCACTGAAGAAAAGATAGGACTGCAAACATGCACTTAATTCTGCAGGTCAGTCCAACCTTAGATGTTTCCTAATCAATCTCATATTACAGTTTCATTTAATCTTGGCATTATATAAGATACTTCTCCTGAAAGCCATGTTAAATTCCCTTCAGTAACTTTAGTAAGCCCAAGACTGTCCAGATTTCTTCATTGGCTTTTTAAATTTTATTATATAAATTTTTAACATTTTAAAGTATATCTCAGGTTCTGGAAAACAGAGGTGTGAAATAAATATTAAACACTCCTTGCTAATGAACTTAGGCACCCAGCCTTGCACATCCATTCACTGCCTCATGTCACACATTACTAGGACTTCTGTGAGATCCATATACAGAGAAATAAGCATAGCAATTGCCCTGTAAAATGTGCTCCTCGGTATGACTGTTCTCACACTTCTATTGCTCCTAGGTCTTCTGTTTTTTATTCCTTTACAGTAAACACACTATAGATACAAAGTTGGAATTACATAAATACTATTTTTATTGTCTAACTTTCATTTTATTAGCATTTATTGTACAAACTAACAGATTTCACTATGATACTTCATATATTGATTATTTTGAATCCCTTATTATCCTATCCTATTTGCCCTTTCCAGTATTTTTATTCATCTACCCCCGACCCTCTTTCTATTTTCATGTATTATTTCTATTGTTACCTTTTGATTATTATTGTTACATGATTCTCAACTTCATATGGAATAACAAAAAACCCAGAATATCTAAATTAATCCTGTACAATAAAAAAAAAAAACATCTGGAGATATCACCATCCCAAATTTCAAGCTGTACTACAGAGCAATAGTAATAAAAATAGCATGGTACTGGCATAGAAACAGACCAGTGGATCAATGAAATCAAATTGAAGACCCAGAAACGAACCCACATACCTATGGTCACCTAATCTTTGACAAAGAAGCCAATACCGCACAATGGAAAAAGGACAGCATCTTCAACAAATGGTGCTGGTCCAACTGGATGTCCATTTGTAAAAGAACGAAATTAGACCCATACTTATCACCTTGCATAAAACTTAAGTCCAAGTGGATCAAAGATCTCAACATAAGGCAGGACACACTAAATCTATTAGAAGAGAAAGTGGGGAAAACCCTCGAACTCATTGGCACAGGTGACAACTTCCTGAACAGAACACCAACAGCTCAGGGTCTAAGTCCAACAATCAATAAATGGGACCTCATGAAGCTGAAAAGCTTCTGAAAGACAAAAGACACTGTCATTCATACAAAACGGCAGCCTACAGAATCACCAACCCCACGTCTGACAAAGGGCTAGTATCCAAAATTTACAGAGAACTCAAGAAATTAAATGCCAAGAAACCAAATAATCCAATAAAAAAAATGGGGAAGAGCTAAACAGGGAATTCACAAAGGAGGACTCCCTAATGGCTGAGAGACACTTGAAGAAATGCTCAGCATCCTTAATCATCAGAGAAATGCAACTCAAGAGGACTCTGAGATTCCATCTCACACCTGTCAGAATGGCTAAGATCAAAAGCTCAAATGACAGCACATGCTGGCAAGGTTTTGGAGAAAGGGGAACACTCCTCCATTGCTGGTGGGAGTTCAGGCTTGTGCAACAACTATGAAGGTCAGTCTGGCAATATCTTAGAAAACTTGGAATAGCTCTGCCTCGGGACCCAGCCATACCACTTCTGGGTATACATCCAAATGATTCCTCACCAAATCACAAGGAAGTTTCTTCATCTGTGTTCATAGCAGCCTTATTTGTAATAGCTAGAAACTGGAAACAACCCAGATGTCCCTCAATTGAAGAATGGATTAAAAAACTGTGGTACATCTACATGATGGAATATTACTCAGCTATCAGAAACAACATGCAATTTGCAGCCAAATGGATGGAACTAGAGAAGCTCATCCTGAGTGAGCTAACCCAGACTCAGAAGGATGCACATGGCATCTATTCACTTGTAGTTGGATTTTAGTCATATAGTACAGGATAACTATACTACAACCAATGCACCAAAGGGAACATGAACATAGACTTTTTATCCTGTCAGTGAGACACTTTGCCCTAGTGGTGCTGCCTTGTAGGCCCCCAGTGTATGAGGAAGCTCTTGGCCCTCATATGAATGCTGAATTGGGGCGGGGACTGTTATGTAGGGACACTCCACTCCAGAAGAGTGGGATGGAAGGAATAGGGAGGAGAAGGTGGAAGGGCAGAACTGGGAGGGGTGGAAAGAGGACACTGTGATGGAGATGTAACCTGAAGTAATAAATATTTTTTTAAATATATTATACTTATAACATATGAATTACATAGAGTATATTAGTTCAACATGCTGAGTTCATTAGTGTTGACCATATCTATACTTTTAAGGTAAATTCTTTGATATTTTGTAACCAATTAGGGGGGCTACCTCTCTCAGCAGTCATTAACTTCCTATAGTTCTTCACCTATAGCTGGGAATTTGTGAGATTTCCCAGTCCACATTGGTATGTCAACTGGTGTAATTGTTCATATCTTGTTTATGCTAGATTATTGTATACCATTTCCCTGTTCTATATAGAAGGGAAAATCTTGGAGTAAACATCCTGGCCTTCTGCCTCTTATATTCTTTCTGCCATCTCCTCCATGAAGTTTCTTGAGCCTTCAGTGTGAGAATTATGTTGTGAATTATACCAGTCAGAGCTGGTCACCTCATGGTCAGATGTTCTTTGGATTTTGACCAGTTGTAGACTACTGCAAAAAGAAACTTCTTTGATGGGAGATGAGGGCTACACTTATCTGTAGGTATGGCGATAAGTCTTGAGAATACAGTGATACTTCAGTGCTTGGCCCTAGACAAGCCATTATAGCAGGGTACACCAGAGAGAGGCAATGTGGACTCAACTCTTAACATTCTCCCCTTAAATATCTGATAGAATATTGTAACAATGATAGTTCAGTGTAGCAAGCATCACACATAGAGAAAGAGAGAAGAGAGAGAGAACAAACACATCCAAAGGTTGATAGTACTTACCCCCTGGCTGGACTAGCTGGCTAGCAAATTCTAGTGTTTCTCCTGTCCAGCATCTCACCAGTGTTGTATTGGAGCTACTGGCAGCAACACCCCTTACTTTGTTTTTGTTGTTTGGTTGGTTGGTTTTTGTTGTTGTTGGTGGTGGTGGTGGTGGTAGTGGGGTGTGTGTGTGTGTGTGTGTGTGTGTGTGTGTGTGTGTGTGTGTGTGTGCACGTGTGCATGTGTTGATGGTGCTTTTCTGCTTTCTAATATGTTAGGGATGCTAGGGATCCAAACTTAGTTCCTCCTGCCTCTGCAGCAAATACTTTACCAAATAATCCATCTGCCCAGCCCCTTTCCCTACTTCTTTGTATTTAACACCTAGGGAAAAATTCCACCCTGAGTATGTGGCATAAAGCAGAAGAATATTAGAATTATTGTAATCCTCACTCCCAACCCTATTTTAGAAATAGAGAGGCTGGAGTACAGGAAAGTGAAGTTACATTTTTTTTTAGAGCCAAAGATTTACTGGCTGAGCTGGGATTAAAATGTGCATCGCCTGTCTTTCAATCTCTTCTTCATGTGACTCACTGTTTTGTCCCAAAGTGGCCACCTGGCCTCTCCCTCTGGGTGAATAAATGCTTAGTATGTAAGAAAGTAATTTGTGAGAACAAACAGATTATGTGTCTTGCACTGTTAGTTCTCATACCCTTCTCACTGTCAAATTGTAAATTAATTCTTGTGTTTTATACCTGGGCATGTTCCACTCCATTTTGTCATTCTACTTTGATAGGTTAAGCTTTTAAAAGCTCTGGTTTGATTCTGCCAATCTAATTCTTGGCTATCTTTTTTAGGGATTGTTTTAGACAGTTTAAGCACCCGGCACAAAAAGAATATGACTCAATTTCCTCATATGTTTAATTTGGCTTGTAAAAGACATGTTTAATAAGATGGTCTTTGAAAAGATTCCCTCAGACATTTTAGTCTTGTATTCTTAAATTTTCATTTGGCAAACATTGGCTGATACAATTAAAAACTGATCATTTCTAGCTGGATTGGAAAAGACCTAGAAATTTTGCCATATTTAACTGTGAATTATAGATTTTTAAATTTATTCCTTGATAATAACACACACACACACACACACACACAGACACACACACACACACACACACACACACACACATACACACGAAATCTTAATTAAATTGAAGCATTCTGGGAATGGCAATACATGCAAATAATCCCAGTACTACATGAGACTGTTTTAAAAAGAAAACTAGACAAAATTTTAATGAAAACTACTGTGAATGAAGGCAGCTATGTACTGAAAACTAACCATAGCTTAATAGATTCTTGTGTTTTCTTGAAGAGATAAAACAGAAGAATATTAGAATTATTGATCATTTTTATCTAAGATGATTATAAATTGTCCATTGACTGAATTCTGTTCATTTAAGAAAATAGGTAACTAAGAACAAAGACTAATAGAACCCCTCTCCTGATTAGGATGTACAACTTACATCTTAATGCTACCTACACTGAAACAAGAATAAGCAACTCAAAACTAACAGTTTCTTTATGTGTGGTTATTGTCATTAGTTTTGTGTTTTGAGACAAAGTCTCATGTACTGGAGGTTGGTCTCGAATCTCATATGTACTCAAGGATAACTTTGAATGCTTGTTCCTTCTACGTGCACCTCCCATGTACGAGAGTATAAATGTATACTTCCCTAATAAGTCAGTATTTTAAAATTAAAATGTAACAACATTATTTCCTCTCTTCCCTTTCCCCTCCCATCTCTCCTATATCCCTTCTACCTTGTTCCCCCTCAAATTCATAGTTCTTGTCCCTTTAATTATTGTTGTTATTCACATACTTACATAAATACGTAAATATAACTTACTGTGTCCTTTCAGTGTTGCTTGCCTGTATATGAGTTCAAGACTGGCCACATGGTACTGGATAACCAACTAGGGGATTCATCCCCAAGGAAGACTAATTTCTCTCTGGCTCAGAATTTCTTAGTTACCTGTAGTTCTTTATCAAAGGTTGGGACCCTGTGTAATTTCTTCCATCCACATTAGCCTGTCTATTGATAAGTGTACTCATGTAGGTCTTCTTCAGGGAGCCATATTTTTGAGGTATCATAAGTGAAGCTTCCCTGTCACTTCTAGGAGAAACAGTCTTATAGCAGATATCCTGGTCCTCTGATTCTGATCATTCAACACTCTCTTCCATGATGTTTTTTGAGCCTTGGGTACAGTAGTTGTGTTATAGATACATCCACTGGGCCTGGACACCACATTCAGTTTTTCTCTGCATTTGACCCCTTACGGTTCTCATAATTGTTTTGTCACTTACAAGGAGAAACAGCGTTGATGGGGGTAAAAGGTCAGTATTTAGAATGCAATTAGGTATAATGCTGCTTTGGTAAATCAGTTGTAGTAGGTTCTCCTGAAATCCATGACTTCACAAATCCTGGTACTATAAACCAAGTCAGATTTTTTTTTTTTTTTTTTACCAAGCATAAAATTAATTACAGAAGAAACATGAATAAACTTAATTCCAGAGTTTGATAGATCCTTTGCAAGAAAGAAACATAAACATCTTAACTACATGCACCCCTGATAGATTAGAAAAGATCTCACAACAGATTGGTTATAGTCGTCAAACTTTGTGATGATTGTATATGACAAAGAGTCCCAACTACGGAGGACTGCACTGCTCACAAGCTCTAATGACAAAGAATCTGAAATTGACCCTTAAAAAGAAGCTGCAGTGCATTATTTGTAATAGCTAGAAACTGGAAACAACCCAGATGTCCCTCAACAGAGGAATGGATTAAAAAAAAAAAAAACTGTGGCACATCTACACAATGGAATACTACTCAGCCATCAGAAACAATGAAATCATGTAATTTGCAGCCAAATGGAGGGAATTAGAGAAGCTCAATTGAGTGAGCTAACCCAGACTCAGAAGGATGCACATGGCATCTATTCACTTATAACCAGATTTTAGCCATATAGTACAGGATAACTATACTACAGCCAATGCACCAAAAGGAACAGGAACATAGACTTTTTTCCTGTCCATGAGACACTTTGCCCTAGTGGTGCTGCCTTGTAGGCCTCCTGTGTATGAGGAGGCTCTTGGCCCTCATATGACTGCTGAATGGGGCGGTGACTGTTATGTAGGGACACTCCACTCCAGAGGAGTGGGATGGAAAGGATAAGGGGTAGAGGGTGGGAGGGCGGGACTGGGAGGGGTAGAAAGAGGACACTGTGATGAAGATATAACCTGAAGTGATAAATAAATATAACAAAAAAAGATGCTGCAGCATTCATGAAAAGCACTGAATATAAAGGGTGGGGAATGTCATCCGTAAACTCATAGATTGGAATGTTTGGTCAGCAGGGACCAGCACTATTAAAAGTTGTGGCCTTGTTGGAGTAGATGTCACCTTCATAGGATGTGTGTCACTAAGGATGGGCTTTGAGGTTTCAAAATGTTCAAGCCAGGCCCAGTGTCTCACTTCCTTCATGCTGCCTACCCGTGTAGATGTAGAACTCTCAGCTATCATCCTAGCACATGTCTGTCTGCATGTTGTCATTCTTCCTACCATGACTTTCATGGACTAAACCTCTGAAACTGTAAGCCAACCCCAAATTAATTTTTTTTCTTTCCATGGTCATGGTCTCTTCACAGTACCAGAACATTGACTAAGGCAGTTGTTGTGATGAATCTTACAAAATCTTTGGCTATATAGAAGACAGCAGCAGCCAAAATGTAAATACAGAGCATGCAAAAGCTGGGAAAAACACATTCAAGCTTTAATGGTTTGAGCTGTGTGTGTTACCTGAGTACCCCACAGATGTCCCGACGAAAGAGACTTGGGTGGAAAGGCAATCCCAAGGCAAACACAAACCCTAGAGTCGAGCAGTGACCACAGAAAAGCTCGCCCTCTCTACCATCAACAGAACTGTCCCGAGCCTCATATTAACTCAAATAAGATTAGCTAAATCAGGGCTCAGACTTCACTCTGTGAGAAGATGAAGCTGTGATCTGACCCTCAATATATCAGAAGTCAGTGATCATCTGAGCTTAAGTAAAGTCCCATCTTAGATAAGCACCTTCTGCTCATTTTTCAGATTAGTTCTTCTCAACCACTATACCTGGCTTGGCTTTCTAAACAATGTGGGACTTATTGTGGGATAAATACTGGTTATTTCAGTCCTCTAGTACCATTCAAAGCATACAGCCATGTTGTAAGATGCATGAGAAGGAAGAACAGGAGAGCTCCTCAGTCAAGGAAGAAGCAACCCAAAGAAATAGTTATGGAAATGCCCCTAATGCTGAGCTTATCAGTTATGGGCGTTTAAATAACTACAGGAATCATTCTACAGAACCTACTGAGAGAATTAACCAGCAGACATAAAAGGAGAAATTTCATTACTGAAATGGAAGTTAGAGTAAAGAAAAAATAATCAAAGAAAGATATTTAAAACTGAGGTACAGTCAGGCATGGGAACACATACCTTTAATCCCAATACTTGGGAAGCAGAGATGGGGGTTTTCCATGAATTTGAGTTCAGCTTGGTCTACGTAGTCAGTTCCAATCTAGTCAGGACTATGTAGTAAGATACTGTCCGAATGAATAGATAGATAGATAGATAGATAGATAGATAGATGATAGATAAAATTAGGATTAGTAAAAGCAACAACAAAGTAAGACGGGAATAAGTGATTTTAAAAACAGATGAAGATAAGTTATTTAAAACAAACAAAGAAAAAAATTCTTTGAATCCACATAAAGCTGTAGAAAGACTAAACCCAGCTCTTCTGTATATTCATTTGCGTTAGCTGATCTTACTGAGTTAATTTAGCATTTATGTGACTCATTTTCCCAGTGAAGGTGAGAAAGAATGAGACCGGAAAAACATTTGAAACCAAAAGTGATCCTAAATTGATGAAGGGAAGCAAACGGTACATTCAATGGGTCTTATAAAGCCCAGGAAGAAAAATAAATCAATAAAAACATAACACATAGAAGCACTAAAACTAGTTTTAACAGAGGAATAGCTAGAGATAGGGAATTGAGAAAAGTTCAGGAAACTGATTAAAGGGCAGAAATGAACAGAAGACTGTGTTGAATAAGAATGCAGAGAGTATAACACATTCACATGAGAACCAAAAGACCTTGTCTATTTTATAGAGATTCGGATGTAACTGCCTCTAATATTGGGGATTATTGGGGCACTTCTGTAATGATAAATGCTTTCATGTGTTTTAGGTGATGGTAGAAACCTCGTTTCCTATATTTATTGAACATGATCACTTCAGTTTTAAATACAAATGATGCTTCTGTAAAAAAAATTAATAGAAATAGAGACATAAGCAACTTTAAGCAACAGTATTTAGTGATCATGTGATCTAGGATTAAATCCTCAAGATGGCGGTCTTAGTTAGGGTTTTTATAGCTGGGATGAAACACCGTGACCAAAGCAGCTTTGGAAGGGAAGGGTTTATTTGACTTACACTTCCCTATCAATGTTCATCACTGAAGGAAGTCAGGATTAGAACTCAAAACAAGACAGGAACCTGGAGGCAGGAACTGCTGCAGAGGCCATGGAGGGGCATTCCTTACAGACTTGCTCCCCACGGCTTGCTCTATCTGCTTTCTTGAAGAATCCAGAACTACCAGCCCATGGGTGGCCCCACCCACAATGGCATATACACTCCCACAACAATCACTGATTAAGAAAATGTCACACAGGCTTCCCTATAGCCTGATCTTTCAGACACATTTTCTCAATTGAGAATTCCTCCCTCCAATGAGTATAGCTTGTGTCAACTTGACATAAAACTAACCAGGACAATGATGATAAGAGAAAAGGTCCATAATACAATGGAGCCATGGGTACATTACTTGATCAGCTTGCATTCTTTGACCCTAGATACATGCCCACAATGCAGGGAGAAGCCACTAGACAATGCTGGCTACTCCTCCTGCTGTGCGGAAATAGATTCCCAAGGAAATCCTTTATTTTGGGGTAAATCATAGTACATTAGCTTGAGGATACTGAGAGAAATTGTTGATGTCCAAAGATGTACATGTTCCTAAATGAATGAATATTTATTTAATGAAATACTGAAACTGAATTAATAGGGACTTAGCCAATCAGAATGGCAGGATACAAGAACCATGACAAGGCATGAGTTAGAAGGAGATAACATTGTTAGTATATTTTTTACTATAACAAAGGATGAGGTGATCAACATATGTGAGAATTCGACATTACCAGGTAGATATCTGTATTGAGTAAGTTTGACCTGTTTTAACTATAGCAAAATAAAAGTCTATAATGCAAACCATTGCAATTAAATAAGAATTTATATTGCATGCTTTCCAGAGAATACATTATTTTTATTATAAGTTGGAACCAACTTTAAATCATGTCTGTGTTTGCTCATAAAAATCTCACTTTGTAGCCGGGCGGTGGGGGCGCACGCCTTTAATCCCAGCACTTGGGAGGCAGAGGCAGGTGGATCTTTGTGAGTTCGAGGCCAGCCTGGTCTACAAAGTGAGTCCAGGACAGCCAGGGCTACACAGAGAAACCCTGTCTCGAAAAAACCAAAAAAAAAAAAAAAAAATTTAAAAAAAAAATCTCACTTTGTAAAATGTTTGTCATTTTATAAACTTTGTCCTATTTCATATCATACAGGAAAGGCCAAGTATGTTTTTTGAAAAGTGAAAGATAAAATTCTTGTTGTAATTTTAAGATGTCCCAAATTAAGATTGAGGCATAAATACTAGAGATAATAGTCATTTGTATTTATTTTAAGAAAATTTGGAGGAGGTATACATTGTAACAATCAGTGGTATTTTCTCACATTTAGTAAAGTTCTGCTCAGCTTTCTGATTATGACTTGCAAACAGAGAGTGGATATAACTGTTTTGTGGCAGTGCAGATATAATGAAATATTCAACCTTGTTATTTCATGTATCTCCAGATACTCACACCAGGGAACTTCCAACACTCCTCCACTGTGCAGCAAAGTTTGGCTTCAAGAATCTGGCCCGTCATCTGCTGCAGTGTTCAGGTGCAACCTGGGCAGCTAGGACAAAGAATATGGATGGTTCAGACCTGCTGCATATTGCTGAAAGGCATGGTCATGAAGAACTCAAGAAAATATTTGAAGACTTTGTGGTAAGTTTGTCCCTCTCATATATCTGCAGCTGGTTCTTTATATGTGCATGTATATAAACATGAATATGTTGCTATTTTGAAAACTGTTCTCCCACAGCTAGTAACATCATGCCTCATAAAAGCATCTGTTGGTTTGTTAATCTGAAAACCACGAGGAGAAAGACCAGTTCCACAACTATCCAATTAAATTAAGCTTTACTTAGTACTGGCCAGAAAGATGGACACTGACCAGGTCCGTACTCAGGATTCTGAGAGAAATTTACAGCAGTCCAGTGCTAATGAAAGCAAGCTCCAAGGCTAAGGTACTTCCTGCCTTTATCCAGTCCTGGATAACCATATATTCTGATGTGCTTCCTGCCTACATATCTACTGCATGGGTGGGACTAAGCACATCTGCTGCAGTTGGATTAACCAAACTTGCTTAGGGGGGTTGGAAAAATGGGGCTTGTTATGTGAACAACAGCCTCCAGCAGATAAGAGTGTATGTGTCATTAGTACAGTGGGGCTGACAATTTAACTTGAGTCTTTACAGGTTCTGACTTGTCTACTATCTTTAAAAACATTTCCTAAGAATAGTGAACTTTTCCAATTATTTACATGGCCCAGCTCTAACTCCCTCCCATATTCATCTGCGTTTGAATCCAATTTGTCCTTCTGACATCTAGGGAACCTATTCAATATTGGAGAAGAGATGGCGAAAAAAGCAATGAAACTACTTACCATCATTTATTTGTTTAGGAATCTAGGTGAGATATTATTAAATATGTGCAAACAGATCAGGAAGTGCTGGGTTAAAGGAAATCATTTTGGCAACCATTCAGAAAATCTGCTCAGTAACAAGTTAATACACATTGTTTGAACTTGTTTCCCTTGTGCGATTCCTTCTCTTTCCCTGTTGAGTCTCCATTCCTTATTGTTTGTATTTAAAACCCAAATTTCAGAACATTCTAGACAGATGATAGTTTAATGAGATGGCAACAAGTAAAAGACTTTAGAAGGGAACTATATTATCACAGTAAATAAAGCATGCACACTGTTCTCATAACCAAGTTTAGAAAAGCCACTGCATTGTAGCAAAAGAAGTGTACACTTTGCCTCAGAAAATGAATTATACTTGTGAAGGTAATAGGGAAAGTTGAATATGTCAGTGATTATGCCAGTGATTATGTCAAAATTTATCTTTGGATACCCACAACTAATATAATTGTATTGCCAATAAGCAGTCAGTGTAGAAAGATGCAATTCTATAAATGGGTTCCAGCTATTTTAGCCCTTAACTGATTATTACAGAAATTCATCAAATATTGGACTTAGAAAAATAGTGGTCATTTGTAGTTCCCAAAGAATAAAATGACAAAAATCAATGGGGCATTTTTCTCCATTTACGAGGAGTATCAACATATTTTCAGGCGCTTGTAAATGCCACCCTCTCTTTCTCTGAATTATAATAGAATATATTTTGTACATATTTAAAATAAACATAGAGCATGTAGTCTAGCAATGTTATTAATGAAGCACAGTTTTCCAGTCTAAGGCTTTCAATCAGAAGCATACCTCACTGAATCCTGGTGCACCGCAGGTAGCGACTGTCACACATGGCGATAAATGCATTCATTTTGTTATGTGTCCTCTATATGAGGTCCTTGATCAAAAGATATGAAGTGCATCTCAGGTAAGTGAGTCATAATCAGCTTTGCCTTACCTGCAACATGGTACTCTCTGGTCCTTAAGGTTCCTAAATGCTATTCTCTAATTTCAGTCTCTGGTGAACTTTTGTTAAATCTTCTTCAGCTACAATTGGTTTCAAAGATAATTGCCAACTTTCAAAGTGATAGGCCCACTTCTTTTTCCCTGGAGACTTAAATTTTCTTTTAGAGGACCTGCAAGAACTGTATGTCCCTGTGAGATAGCACTGCAGAGAATCCTGAAGACTGTCTGTATGAAAAATGGTATAGGGCAACAGCAAGAAGACAAGAATGGCAGGTGTCTAAAGCAGTGGGTTTTTTGTTGTTGTTTTCTCTCTTGCATGCTTTTGGTATCTATGTCTCTGCTTCTAGAAGTATGCCACTGGTTCAAAGTGTTCGCTGCCATGGTCTCTAGGTGACTGTTTACTCTGTGATAGTAGCTTATTACTGATTTTGGAGGGTTCAGCTTGATCACTATTGCATGATATTTGTGGAGTGATTTTTATATCCTATTTGCAAGCAATGCTTTTGCCAGAATGTTTCTAGAAGATTTTATCATTATAGATTAGATGAATATCAATCTGTGATCATCCTGCCGTGACTGAGAATGTGGCTGTGGCTCTGCTAGTGGATGGCAGATCTGGAAATGCATTTTAATGACTATGAATAACTTAAGCTATAATAAATTCTTAAGCAATCAAATTTCCTCTTGCAAATGTGTGGTTAAGAAACTGTAAATATACACAGGATGTGGTGACAGTTGCGGAAAGTGTTTCTCATGATTTACAGGTCATACAAATTATTTCTCTAGTTATCAATTTGGCATAAACAAATCTAAGAGCTCCTTGGTGAAGCTATGCAAGATAACCCCATGTTACTGTTACCTATTCCAAGTTATGCTTGCTGTGTCTTTAAGTGTAGGCCTAAACTGAGTAGCACGAGATTTGGATTCTCATTATATTACTAAAATATTTTATTGTTTCTTACATATTTATGTAAGAGTAGTGTTGAGTCATATTCTAATTTAAAATAAATCTATACATATCTTCAAATTTTTCTGAAACTATTTTTTTGGAAGCATACACTGTTCAAGTTTGAAACTTACAGTCTACAAATGCACCATTTGGTTTATTGAATAAATACTACTTTTCGTTACAAATACAATTTGTGCTTGTCCAGTTTACTGATTTATTCTATCCTTCTTAATCTTCTATCAGTACATGTAGTTAATTTACAGGGAGTTATATGCAGTATGTTGGGGCCATAATAAGTGAGGGTAAAAAGATAATTATTTTAGAAAAATATAGACAAAGGGCATTATCTGGTATTCATAAGTCATCTGTCTCCTTATCATGATGCTAACTGTGTAGAGGCACACAGAACAAAGAGCAAGAGAAGTTCTTAAATCACAGTTTTACATTTTATAACTTTTTTCCTATGAGAATTATTTAGCTTATGAACAGAAATTTTCATTGTGAAGAGGTTTTGTTTAGATAAAGATATTGAATACTTTCATTGTCCCTGTGATGATATACTTAACAAGAAGCATCCCGGGGTGATTTTTGATTCACAGTTTGAGAACATCAGTCTGTCCTAATGGGATGGCCATGGCATGGTTGGCCCTATGGTGGCAGGAGTGTGAAACAATTGCTCAGTCACATCTCAGAGCCACAGGAAGGAGAGAAAGGAAAATTCCTGTACCCCACTGCTTTTCTCTTCTCCTTTCTCATTCAATCTGGAGACCTAGCACATGGGATAGACACCCCACATTCGAAGGAGGCATTTCTCCCTCAATTTTTTTTTCTGGAAAAAGAAAAAGAGGGTATTTTCAAAGTGCTGTTTCACCATGCAGTTGTGTTCACAAGAAAAACTAACCATCACAGCTGTCTATGATCTATATTTCTCTCAGGTTAGTGCTATGTGTGAATGACTTTCCCAGGCTCAGTGGACTCCCATGCCCATGCACATGTGGACAGCACTAATAGTAATTGGTGGGCTACCAAAAAATAAAATCAAGAATGGGAATTGCTGGGGAGATAACAGGAGGAGGGCTGCAGAAGAGCAGTGAGAGCTATATTAATCATACTTCATTGTATACATGTATGAAAATTAAAAAGAAGAAAAGCCACACATTCCTATAAATTACAGAAGATTTTTTTATATTTATTTTTTATTTCTTCAAGTTACATCTCAGTCACAGTCCCTTCCCTACTCTCCCTTCCTGTCCCACCCTTCCACCCTCTTCCCCCCAACAGCTCCTCCTTTCAGTCCAACAAATGGTTCCTTCTCTTATAACAGTAAATACTATACAAAACAAAAGAAATAAATATGCCACATTTATGAGAGTTAAATGGCCCAGCATACATTCCCAATGTCCAGTCCATACATATTTGGCCCCTGACTTTAACATTCTACCATTTAACCATCTCCATGAGTTTAAAGTTCTATATCTGACTCAGCTTTCATACTAACTTGCATCACTATTTTAAAAACATCTTCTTAGATCCAGAACACCCTCTTGATTCCTAAACAACTCAAAATTTAACTATGAGACTCTAGCTATCTATTCTTCAACCACCTCAGAGACCTGAGAGGAATAAATATATCTGATTATGTAGGAAGTGCAGGGCCTGCATCATCCAAAACTAAGAAATGACATATCAGTGGCTTCCTGGACAGTTCCTGTTTTCTCTCCATACGTTACAGCATCAATCTTCAGCCTTTTGGTCCCGTTTCTCTGACAGACATTGATTGTAGAGCAGGAATTATGAAGGACTTACCTACCCTGTCTTGGCAGAGCTAGGCTGTTGACTTCCCTGCTACCAAGTTTTGTCCTTTTTGGACAGCAGTCTGTCTACAGTTGAAGCAAGGGGTTTTTCATGCCAAGAGATAGGCTTGCCACTAATTCAACCATCTCACACTGGAGATTCTTCGATGCTCATCTTCTACTTGGAGTAGAATAGGGGGTGCTGTCAGAAGCTGATATGTCTCAATATCAAAAAAAATCTTAATTTAAGACAACATCTTTGAATGCCATATTCTGCAGATCTCTTGTGGTTTTTGAAGATGCCCTATCTATCTCTTGTATTTAGATAAGCAAATTTTGCTTGTCTCTTAACAACTTGATTTCTGAGTAGCTTAGAAAATATCTGTGATAGACTGTCATAGTAGCTAACAAAATGACACGCTTGCATGACTAGGAGTTTGTATTTCTTAACTATCCTAAACGGTTTAAACGGTTGGTATCAAGAGGCCAGAGCTTCACATTTCATTTTTAAGTATCACTAGGTACAATACCTTTAAGAAGTGTTACCTTTAATTTTGTATCAATATACAAAGATCTATTCCAATGTGGCCAAATATACTCTTAATTTTGTAGCAATATACAAAGATCAATGCCTCTGTAGCCCAATACAATCTTAATATTATGTCAATATATAAGGGTCAATACCATTGTGGCCAAGTATAATCTTAATTTTGTATCAATATACAAATATCAATACCGATGTAGTCCAATACAATCTTAATTTTGCACAATATACAATGGTCAATACCACTTTAGCCAAATATAATACTAATTTTGTATCAATATACAAAGGTATAAGGGCATATTCAATAATCTGTCCCTTCTTCTTGGTCCTTCCCATACTATGTCTATGTCCCATTTTTCTCAAGTCTGTGCACTCCTACATAGGAGAGAAAGAAGGATACAGAAAAGGGAAAGAAGGAAGTCCCTGGGTCTAACCTCCAAAACCCATTTAACAAGACCATTTAACAGCTTGTAGTCTCTTCCCCTAAATAACAAAGTTTTCTGTTATCCATCAAATGCCAAAAAGGGGGGGACACCCTCCCCACCATCTGGGCATGGGACGTCGCTCTCTTAAAATGACTTCCTGCTGATTTGGGTCATAGTAAACCTGTTTGGGGCCCGAACCAGAATGGAAAAATGGTTAAAAATGTTAGTACAATCCTTTTATTTTCACTCCTTTTGTGCTCAGCTGTTTAGATGTCCTAAGAAGTTAATTACAGAAGATTTTAAATAGTAACTCATGTTTTAGTTTCTGACAATGCCTACTTTGGAAATTACTTTGAAAGGTAGATGGACAAAGGGTAAAAGACTTAGTGATTAAACCTATAATGGGATATAAACCACAGTTTGCTTAACAGAATTCTCAAGGAAGGCTTCAAAAATTGAAATAGCAAATAGAAACACTACAGATTTTATAGCTCACTGCTATGAAAACTTAATTAAAATAATAAAGAATAGAAATTGAAGCAAAACTGGAAGCTGGCATCAAAGTTGGAAGGACTTTGAGATTAAAGATAAAGAATGTGGCAAATGCTGTATTTAAAGCAAAATAATATCAGCTATGTATCCTTACAATAATTTGTCAGCCCTTTCATCTTCATCATCCAAATACACCAGGATCATAGATTCTCTATTATAGGCTGGTTAAAAACTAGAAAAGCAACAGATACTTATTTTAGTAATAACTTTCAGAAAATACCTTTCTTCGACTACACTGTTTATTAATGTTATCTGGTATGTCACTGGACAAGAAAAACCCCTTGCTTCAACTGAAGACAGACTATTGTCCAAAAAGGACAAAACTTGCAAACAGGTAAGTCAACAGCCTAGCTCTGCCAAGACAGGGTAGGTAAGTCCTTCATAATTCCTGCTTCACAATCAATGTCTGTCAGAGAAACAGGGCCAAAAGGGTGAAGATAGATGCTCTAATGTATGGAGAGAAAATGGGAACTTTCAGGGAGCCAGTTGTCTGTCATTTCTTAGTTTTGGAAGCTGCAGGCCCTGCACTTCCTGTATAATCAGATATATTTATCCTTCTCAGTTCTCTGTTGTAGTCGAAGACTAGATAGTTATAGTCTCATAGTTAAATTTTGAGTTGTTAATGAATTAAGAGGGTGTTTTGGATCTAAGATGATGTTTTTAAGTTGGTGGTGCAAGTTAGGATGGAAGCTGAGTTGGATATAGAACTTTAAACTCATGGAGATGGATGCATAGTAGAACGTTAAAGTCAGTGGCAAAATATGTATGGACTGGACATTGGGAATGTATGCTAAGCCTTATAATTCTCATAATTGTGTCCTAATTATTTGTGTTGTTTTTTATTGTCTTTGTTGTTATAAGAGAAAGGGCCATTTGTTAGACTGAAATGGGGCACTGTTGGGGGAGGAAAAGACATACCTTAAACTTAAAAAAAAAAAGTGTATGGGGGTTGTGAAGGGGAAGAGGTTGGGAGGGGGGGGCCAGAGGGGGGAATAAAGAGGGGATTGTGATTGAGATGTATCTTGAAGAAATAAAAAATAAAATTCAAAAAAAGTTCTAAATTATAAAAATTATTTTAAAACTTTATTAAATGGGAAAAGTTCCATGTATTGTCACCAGGACTGCTGAATGTAAGCCTGTTGCTCATATCTGTGTGAGGTTCTTGTGACCTCTTGCCTCCTAGCCATCCTGTCCTGTGGACTGCGTGCTTAAGTGTATGGGTATGTAGGTGGTAGGTGTTTGGGGATGGCCTGAGAGGGAGAGAGATTCTTTTGTGTCTGCTGTCTACCTAATAGACCCTGATCTTTTCTTCACTGTACAGGGATGGAATAAAAGTATGTGAAGGTGGTTGTGGAGGCACTTTGAAGAACCCTCATCATAAAGTATCAATTGGCTGACTAATGCAGACAACTCCTACTCAGTAGTCAGGCCCTACACTTGAGCTTGTAACATTCCCACTTCCTGACCCTTTATTCTGTCATTTTAAGCACTGGAAACTTAGCATTTCATATGTAGTATTTTGTTCTCACACAGATGGTTCCATTTAATTTATTATACATTAGTATTATATGTATTTAAATGGAAGCATATCTTACTTGGCCTGTGTATTTTTTCTCTTATGTCTCTGGCAGCTCACAGCGAGAAATAGCTACCTTCTCACTGGCTGGTGTTCAGCCTATATTTACACTTTGATGGCTGTGGAAGGTAAATGTTCAATTTAGTAACTTGTTTGCTCTCACTTAATAGCATCTTTAACCATACTAAATTAACTGGTCATAGTATCTAGAATTTTTTTAGCTCTGGAATGTGTGTGTATTACTTAGTATGTGTGTTCACATTTGTGTAGGTACATGTGTGCAGGTCAGAGGTTGACATTAAGTGTCTTCCTCAATTGCTTTCAACTTTATCACCTGAGGCAGGGTATCTTTCTGAATCTGGAGCTTAGATGTTGCTACTCTATTTAGCCAGTATTCTTTTGGAATCCTGTATCAGATTCTTGAATGCTGGGATTAGAGGTAGCTACTGCATTTATCTGGATTTCTTACTGGCGCTAGGGATCCAAACTCAGTCCTCACAGTTGTGTAGCAAGTGCTTTACTCACTGAGCAATTTCTCCACTGAAAACGTGGTTTTAAAGAATCCATAGATAGATAGCCCAACTGTTATCTATAGTATACAGTTTCAATAGACAAGACTACAATGAATTTTAGAACTCTGATTTCAGCCATCACTGGGAGGCAACCAAGAACAGCAGTAATAGCCTATATTGGTTTAGGAGTCTCTTGGACTTCCCTGACGAACAACTCAAACTGGGGTTTCTCATGTCGAAATTAAAACGACAGATATCATGTAAAATTTGTGTGAAGCAGTAAATAAATCATAAATAAGCTATGAAAATGTAAATATTATTAAGGAAATACACTCAACATATCTGAAAGAAAAGAATGAAAATAAACTTGTTTGAAGAAAGCAGAGCTCATGTGAGCTTTAATTTTGGGGGCCAAAATCTCAGTTTGGTAACTGACTACTTTTCACAGCATGTATGCAAGCCTTTGATTCTCTCACAGTAAAGACATAGAAGAAAGATAGTATGTCTATTTAAAAAAAAAACCTTTAAATTTAACTATAGGATTTTCACCATATTTCTATCAAGAATTGTTTGTGGAGCCCAAACAATCTCAATTACTTCATAATAGTAGATATTTGAAAATCTGGGGTTTATAGGCTTTTGTCTACTTTGCTCTAATTACTCTTTCATGCATCCTTCCACAAGTTATATGCTTAGTGTAACATATATAAGAGAAACTGTAAACCAGAAAAGCTGTACCAGTGATTTCTCCAGATGTGTTTTATTAACTGTAAGAGACTAATGAAGAAGACCATCCGTAGGCTGTGCATCATCAGAATGGCCATTAGGAAAAACATTTCTCATGACTATTAACCCCAGTGTATGAGACAGTTAACAATGATCTCTGAAATAGTGTTGGTGTGGTTTAACAACATCAAGTAAAACCCTATCTATAATTCCCACTACCGACAGGTATCATGCTGTTTGCTTTCTCAGTGTGTAGCTGTCTACATGAATGATCCCTATCACTGGGAGTTTCTAGCAGTATCTGTGTATTCTGTCCTTACCCATATACAGATTTTTTTTTTAAGTTTCTCTAATTAACTATCCATCACTCTGCTTCCCTTGGAGGAAAGAGAAGCACCACAGGTCAGGAAGATAAACACTCATTTCTGTTACAATGCAGTTCCTTTTGCAAGAAAATAAAGATGAGGGAAGCATCTGAGTAGATCTCCAGTGTTATTTCTTTTTTTTTTACTTTATTTCTTCAAGTTACATCTCAATCGCAATCCCCTCCCTACTCCCCCCTCCAGTCCCACCCTCCCACCCTCATCCCCCATCCTCTTCCCTTTCTTTTTTAAGTTTAAGGTACATCTTATTCCCCCCAACAGCTCCTCCTTTCAGTCCAACAAATGGCTCTTTCTCTTATAATAATAAATACAATACAGTACAACAAAGGTAATTAGGCCACAGTCATGAGGGTTATATGGCTTATCGTACATTCCCAATGTCCAGTCCATTTGTATTTGGCAACCGGACTTTAACATTCCACTATCTAACCATCTCCATGACTTTAAAGTTCTATATCTAACTCAACTTTCATACTAACTTGCATCACAATTTTAAAAACATCTTCTTAGATCCATAACACTCTCTTGATTCCTAAACAACTCAAAATTTAATTATGAGACTCTAGCTTTCTATTCTTCAACCACCTCAGAGATCTGAGAGGAATAGATAGGGCCTCTTCAAAAACCTCAAGAGATCTGCAGAATATGGCATTCAAAGATGTTTTCTTAACTTTAGATATTTTTATATCAAGACATATCAAATCCTGACAGCACCCCCTATTCTCCTCCAAGTAGAAGATGAGCATCGAAGAATCTCCAGTGGGAGATGATTGAATTAGTGGCAAGCCTATCTCTTGGCAGAAAAAACCCTTTGCTCCAACTGTAGACAGAATGCTGTCTAAAAAGGACAAAACTTGGAAGCAGGTAAATTGACAGCCTAGCTCTGCCAAGACAGGGTAGGTAAGTCCTTCATAACCCCTGCTCTACAATCAATGTCTGTCAGAGAAACGGGGCCAAATGACTGAAGATCGATGCTGTAATGTATGGAGAGAAAATGGGAACTGTCCAGGCAGCCACTGGTATGTCGCTTCTTAGTTTTGGAAGCTGCAGGCCCTGTACTTACTATATAATCCAGTGTTATTTCAATTCTGGCAAGTCAACATGCGTTACTAGTTTACTGTTTCTATGACAAAACATCATGACCGAAAGAAACTTGGAGAAGAAAGAGTTTATTTGACTTATACTTCCACCTCCATCATTGTTCCTCATCAAAGGAAGTCAGGACAGGAATTCAAACAGTGCCAGAACCTGGAGGCAGGGGCTGATACAGGGACCATATAGGAGTGTTGCTTACTGGCTTATCCTCCCCCAAGCCTGGCTTGCTCAGCCTTCTTACTTGTAGAACCCAAGACCACTAGCCCAGGGGTGGTTCTACCTACCATGGATCATTGTAGATCCACATTGATCACTAACAAAGAAAATGCCCTACAGGCTTGCCTACACCCAATCTTTTTTTCCAATATTTATTTATTTATTCAAGTTACATCTTGATAATAGCCCCTTTCTTCCTCCCCTCCTGGTCCCACTCTCCCACCCTCTTTCCCCTCTCTCTCCTTTCCTTCTCCTTGGGTGAAAGAGGCCCCCACATATCAACCCTGCTCAGTTCATCAGTCACATGAGGGCTAGGAGCTTCCTCTTGTTCTGGAGCCCAACATGGCAGCTCCACCAGTGTAAAGTGTCCCACTAAAAGTTAACAAAGTCCATGACTGAAACCGCCCCACCCCTACTTGTTAAGGGATCTGTATGAGGACCAAGTTGCCTATCCTCTATGTTTGTATAGGGAGGTCTAGGTGTATAGTATAAACTCCTTTCTTCTTCTTCTTCTTCTTCTTCTTCTTCTTCTTCTTCTTCTTCTT
>CAJQZJ010004763.1:1037164-1108636 GCA_907164525.1 Lophiomys imhausi
TGTGTGTGTGTGTGTGTGTGTGTGTGTGTGTGTGTGTGTGTGTGTGTAAGAGAGAGAGAGAGAAACATTTTTATCAGCTAGACATAAGTGTTTATTCCCACTGACAAGCAACAAGCTGAGATTCTTGATTTGAGCCTCTGGCTGAGATTTCAGTCTAAACATGCACACTTCTCCCATTCTTAGTGTTTAATTTTCTTTTCTCAGTTCTGCCGAGTCCACTTATTCAAATCTGGGTTTCATTAAAACATCAGTAAACCAATTAATACATTTCCTTAATGAGAACTCTCTATTATAAAAATGGGTAGCTGCATAGACTTATATTGAACCCATCAATCTTGCATTTGGAGGAGAGAATGCCAGTTATCTAAGCAATCTGGTTCATTACGGCCATATTGGCCACATTGCTAAACAAGCCTGCAGCACAATTCAGCTGCTCTGGAAGAGTTAAGCACTTGGGGGCTGAAATTTCTTGAGAGCCTATTATGTGCTAGGCTAGGTTAGAAGTATATGCATACCCCATACCCTCTCATTCCATGTCTTCACTGGTCTCTAAGGAATTATATTTAGTTTACATTGTAAGATAATAAATTTTCAAGTTCATGAACTTAGAAAGTTAGTAAACAATAGAAACACCAAATCCTCCAAAGTTAGATAGCTACCCCAAACTGTAAGAACCTACTTGCAAATGATGCTGTATCATGAGCTTACTAGTAATTGGGGTTCTTTTGAATGTCAGAATAATTTGAAAACATGAAAGAGAAAGGGAATGGGCTTTAAATTGGGACAGAAGGAGCTATTGTGATAAAAATATAGTAATGAGACTTCACTTGTATGAGCCAGTTCTGAAACTCTAAACTTCTTGTATATTCTTTCCTTCATAGTCCAACCTTATGTACACTGGGTGCCACTAAAGAATTTACTAGCATCATCAGTATTTTGATGATCACAATCATTTTGTAATATCTACTAAGTGGTCATACTATATTCAATATGATAGGAATTAAATAGAGAAAGATGAATTAAATACACACACATACCTCAATGTTTTTATTTCCATCTAAAAATCTGTTTGAAGTAGTGTTGGGTTGTTATTAAAGTCAAATTGTATATATAAAAGACCTTTGGATTTTATCAAGCCTTGGCATCACAATTTCCTTGCAAAAACTTTTGATATTGTATTTGCTTTCTGAATGAATTAAACTCATCATCTTTTCTAGTTAAAAGTTATCTTTCTTGTAAATATCCCACATTATATTTTTCCTTTCCTATTTAGTCTACATCCTTAAATGAAAATAGAAATAATTACCACATTCTTTTTTTTAGATCAGTTAAGCTAGAACATCCCTTCAGACAGGGGTGAATATTGGCACTATGTTTTGTTTTAGTCTATAATTATATACTATATAACTATGTGATAACATATCTTATAATAAATTATATTATATACTATAATAATATAATCCATATAATATATAAATATATACAATTATTGCCAAATGTATTAAAGAATTCAAGTCAAATGGAAGTCTGAGTCTAAGCTCAGGTTTTCTAGTATCTCTAAGAACATATAAAAAGAAGTCGGAGCCGGGTGGTGGTGGCGCACGCCTTTAATCCCAGCACTTGGGAGGCAGAGGCAGGCGGATCTTTGTGAGTTCGAGGCCAGCCTGGTCTACAAAGCGAGTCCAGGACAGCCAGGGCTACACAGAGAAACCCTGTCTCGAAAAACCAAAAAAAAAAAAAAAAAAGAAGCCGGGATTGGTGTATATACCAATAATTCCAGTATTCATGATGTTAACGCAGGAGGATAAGAGGATATAATCAGTCTGGGCTACATATTGAGAATTTGTCTCAAGAAACAAAACATACAAAACCAAATGGAAATTTAATTCTCTAAAAGAATATTTGAGTAGAATATAGAAAGAAAAAATACTCACCAGTTTAGATTTTGCAGATTAAATTAAATCAGGTAATGACTTTCATCTGCCTAATTTCCCACTAATATCTTTAGCTCTGTTCATGGCCTGTTTTATTGCTACAATTTCACTGACTGTTGAAGTGTTGTTAGAGTTAATTTTATGTCAGCACTGGGTGTCCTGAAACTTGTGAAAACTTTACTGGAGGTTCTTCTGTGGTAGGTGACATAAGGTAAATCCTCCTCAGTAGACTGAGGGAAGAGAGTTGCCTTGCCTGGTCTGAAAGAGCCTCATCCAACAACCAGAAGTCTGAAAAGGACAATCAGGCTGCCCTTCCTTTGATTAGGAACACTGACTTCTGCCTTTGAACTTTAACAGAAGTGCTGGCCCTTGATGCACCAGTAATCTGACAGACTCTGGACTAGTGTACCCCATCAGCACTCCTGGTGCCAGGCCATGGGAACAGAAAAGAAAGAACACCCATAAAATCAACAATGTGGTTATAACAATGGTAATAACATTTGACAGTTTAACAGAGATGGAGGAAATCTCACAAGGCCTGATCCTGGATTAAGAAGTCCAAACAATTAATGGCTGCTGAGAAGGAGAGAGGAAGGGGAAGGGGGAGGAGGAGGGGGAGGAGATAGAAGGTGAATCAGTCTTCTCCAGGTACCAGCCTCCTGACAGGTTATCCAAAACAAAGTGATCAGTCCTAAACAAATATAGAAGTGATCAATGCTAAATGGATCCAGCAAGTTATGATTATATACACTATGTATATATGTATATATCAATAATAGCATGTATGTATGTATGTATGAATAATAAATAAGAGGCCATGAATTTGAGAGGGACTGGAGCAGAAATAAAAGGAGTTAGAGAATGGAGAGTAAAATGGAAATTATACAACTAACTTCTCATGTGTAAAATTATTTTTAAAAATATTTTAATTAAAAAGAGAAGAACACAAGCTCCTGTTTATCTGATTTCTGTGAGCCTGAATGAATTTTCTCTTGGACATTAGTGAGCAGACTCAGGTAAATGTAGCAAAAACAGGCCCCTTCGAGTGCTGATGAAATGCATGTGACTGGGTATTACAGAGCTCCCTAATAGGCTTTCATTATGCAAAGCAGAAGAGCAGAAAAGATTAGAAACGAGAAGCTAGAAGCCACCTAGAGGGTTATTAAATACCAGCGATTATTCCCTTTGTGATCTGAGTGTAGCTCTTTTGGTGGCATCTTCCCATCCCTGCATGTATGCTGGGAACCTAATAGGCCCTGTGTGTGTAAGGCATACTAACTCTGCTTATTTCCCGAAGTGCTTCCTATGGATAGCAACAGCACCTCAGGCACCTCAGAGGAATTAGCTAATAAACCATTTTCTTTTATAAAATGAGCATGATACCTATTGATGGTTGGCGTACATAATAAATTCCTTATTGATGTCTTACCCTGAACTCTACAATAAATAAGAAAGTATACTGTTAACTATTCTTGTCTTCACACAGAAGATATGAAGATTGAGGAAGTGCTTGAAAACATCATTTCTGAGAGTAAGATTTTTACACTTGTTTTTCTCATTTGTGACTAGAATATACAGATTCAAAACTGAGGCTGGGTCATCTCAATCCAACTTAAGTGTGCTTGTATGCATGCATGTGTGCATGAATGCATGTTGGTGTGTACATATCAAACTGGAGTCGTAAGTCTTGAAGTGAAGTGCAAAAAATTAGTAATGACATGAGATGATACTTTTTTTTTAATCAGAAGCATAACTCAACTAGTATATCTTGAGGTCTAGACATTGGAACATGGTTTTTGTTTTGTTTTGTTTTGTTTTGTTTTTAGGGCTTGTACTCTTACAAAACCAAGGGCAATGTTTGTTTACAGATTGTCATAGATCTTAGGGTGCATTATAATTTACTACCATTTTAACGTTTATTCATTTTGTGTGCATGCATGTGTGTTAGCACACAATAGTACACATGTTCTAAAACATGCATGTGTAGATAAAAAGACAGTTTGTTAGAATCATGTGTCTTCTTCCATCATAGTGGTTCTGGATCTTGAACTCAGGTTGCCAGGCTTGGTGTTTATGTTTTTACATGCTCAGCCATAGACTATCATTGGACCTATACTTCTTTTAGAGTTTTTTGACATTTTGGAATTATTTGAAACAAAACCAAAACAATAACAACAATAAATCCACCACCACAACAACCAACAATAAACCCTTGAATTCTAAAACTCTTCAGTCAGGAAAAATCATAATGGCATGAGGATACTGATGGGGTAGTGTTAAGCATTCTAAATGTTAATTAATTGGCCCTGCTTGCTATCTGTTACTGACATTGACTCTGATTGGTTAAAATATATTCTGAGGCCTGAGATTGGGCAAAGACAGAGAAAGTTGGGACTTCCTGAGATTAGAACAGGAAGCCTGCTCTTTAGACAGAGGATTAATTCATTTCAGCCAGGAGCAGGAAGATGGAGACACACACCATGAGTTAGAAAAAAGAACCTCATTTCACATGGCCAGGAACACTGGGATATCTTGGAAAATGGCAGTCCAATGGGACGTACGTATATATGGGGTCATATTTGGGTAATAGAATTAAGAGCTAGCTTAGATGGGCTAGGATTGCACAATTCAGGCCAAAGCTTGTTAAAATCCATGTGGTGTGTGTACTCATTTACAATGTCTGGTTAAGGGTTAGCTGCCAAACCAATTAAATATAAGATAAATACTAATAAATAATTTAATTAAGTTTTTTTTACAGGATACCATGATCTGATTTTAGTTTCTGTGGTTGGTTGTTTAGTGCTCATTGAAGTTCTATGTGTTCAGGGAGCAAAGTTTTTCTGCCACAACTTTCTATAGTAACAAGTCCTAGAGAATGTTTGGATCAAATGCATAGAAGCACAGAGAGAAAGTTGTTTGAATGGATTTGTATCAAGCTGCAAGGATTTGGACAGTCTTATAACTTAACCATTTGATTCTTAATTACCTGATGGAGAAAGGTAAAAATATAGGCTCTTCACTAGCATCCCTGGATGACTTCTAGTGTGGAACCCAATGTCAAGGGTCTGCAAAAGGCAGGCAATATTAAGGAATTAAGAGCCTCACTATTTTATTTCTGCAACCAGACATGTGACTTTTCAGATTATCTTTATTTTTTAATTAATTCATTCATTACTTCAGGTTACATCTCCATTGTAGTGTCCTCTTTCCACCCCTCCCAGTCCCGCCCTCCTGCCCTCTACCCCCTATCCCTTCCATCCCACTCCTCTGAAGGGGAGTGTCCCTACATAACAGTCCCCCGCCCCAGTTCAGCAGTCATATGAGGGTCAAGAGTCTCCTCATACACTGGGGGCCTACAAAGCAGCACCAGTAGGGAAAAGTGTCTCATTGACAGGAAACAAAGTCTATGTTCCTGTTCCCTTTGGTGCACTGGTTGTAGTACAGTTATCCTTTACTATATGGCTAAAATACGACTATAAGTGAATAGATGCCATGTGCATCCTTCCGAGTCTGGGTTAGCTCACTCAGGATGAGCTTGTCTAGTTCCATCCATTTGGCTGCAAATTGCATGATTTTGTTGTTTCTGATAGCTGAGTAGTATTCCATTGTGTAGATGTACCACAGGTTTTTTAATCCATTCTTCGATTGAGGGACATCTGGGTTGTTTCCAGTTCCTAGCTATTACAAATAAGGCTGCTATGAATATAGATGGGGAAACTTCCTTGTGTTTCGGTGAGGAAACGAAGAAGTCAAATTATCCCTATTTGCAGACGATATGATAGTATACATAAGTGACACCAGAAATTCCACCAGAGAACTCTTACAGCTGATAAACACCTTCAGCAAGGTGGCTGGATACAAAATTAATTCAAAAAAAATCAGAAGCCCTTCTTTATACAACAAATAAATGGGCTGAGAAAGAAATCAGGGAAACAACACCCTTCACAATAGCCACAAACAATATAAAATACCTGGGGGTAACTCTAACCAAGCAAGTGAAAGACCTGTACAACAAGAACTTCAAGCCCTTGAAGAAAGAAATTGAAGAGGCCATCAGAAGATGGAAAGATCTCCCATGCTCATGGATAGGAAGGATCAACATAATAAAAATGGCCATCCTACCAAAAGCAATATATAGATTCAATGCAATTCCTATCAAAATACCAACACAATTCTTTATAGACCTGGAAAAAAAGCAATTCTCAATTTCATATGGAACAACAAAAAACCCAGAATAGCTAAATCAATCCTGTACAATAAAAAAAAACATGTGGGGGTATCACCATCCCAAATTTCAAGCTGTACTACAGAGCAATAATAATAAAACAGCATGGTACTGGTATAGAAAAACAGACCAGTGGATCAATGGAATTGAATTGAAGACCCAGAAATGAACCCACACACCTATGGTCACTTAATTTTTGACAAAGAAGCCAAAACTGTACAATGGAGAAAGGACAGCATCTTCAGCAAATGGTGCTGGTCCAACTGGATGTCCACATATAAAAGAATGAAATTAGACCCATACCTATCACCTTGTACAAAACTTAAGTCCAAGTGGATCAAACACCTTAATATAAGGCCGGACACACTAAATCTACTAAAAGAGAAAGTGGGAAACACCCTTGAACTCATTGGCACAGGTGACAACTTCCTGAACAGAACACCAACAGCTCAGAATCTAAGACCAACAATCAATAAATGGGACCTCATGCAACTGAAAAGCTTCTGCAAGGCAAAAGACTGTCATTCGAACAAAATGGCAGATTATCTTTAAATAGCAGGCAAAAGTACCTACTTTATAGCTGGGCAGATTGATAAGCTAGAAGGCATATACCTTTGTATTTGACGTTTATTTGCTACGGTATGAGTGTAAGCTATTAATGGAAGCCAACAAAGGAGTTAATCTTCCTCATATCTTTGTCATTGAGAAAATGGTCCAAAGCAGAGGGAAGAGCAAAATGATGAATTTTAGGAAATCTATTTGACCTTTGTTTGTTTATATTCCAAAGGTGGGAATTAAATCTTGCAAGTCTAAGACAAGGCAGTCTACCACTAACCAGCATTCCAGTTTGGAAAGTCCAAGGCAATGAGAATTGCTATGGTACGGGAAGAACCTGGAGAGAAGGATTACCCTGGCCAGGATGTATGTAGTTCAGGTACCAGGCTAATGAGAGGTTGGAGGCAGCCTCTAGATAATGGGAATGAATCTGGAAAGTAGTAGGATTCAGAGGGCATAGTGCACAGGACTTGAGTAATGAGGATGGGTGGAGCAGCAAACAATGGTCAGAACTATAAGGGTGGAGTGTTGGAGGAGGTCATCACTAGTCCTTTCACCATTGTGGTCTCAGGATTCACTTCTGGCTTCCAGCCTTTCTTTGGGACTGCATAACTACCCTAAAACAGGATGGAAGAAGGAATACTCTATTTGAATCTCGTAAGGAGCAGCAATTAGATGCACTAAATGCAGAAGACACTAGTATATAATTGAAAATAAATGATGACT
The DNA here is from genome assembly GCA_907164525.1 of Lophiomys imhausi. Lineage (NCBI taxonomy): Eukaryota > Metazoa > Chordata > Mammalia > Rodentia > Muridae > Lophiomys > Lophiomys imhausi. The sequence continues at coordinate 1,044,605 of CAJQZJ010004763.1, forward strand.
TCAGAAGATTCCCAACCCACTGATGCAGGAAAGGTAGCTGCTGTTCAGATACCAGAAAATACAGCTAAGAGTGTGACAGACATCTGGCTTGTTATCTCACCCAAAGTCCATGCTCCAAATAAACAAATAAATAAATAAATAAATAAATAAGAAATTTAGATGTGCTTTATGAGACAACAGATAACCCTTATGGTTTTATGCTCTATTTCCATAATAAATAAATGGCATTGCCTCTTAATTAAAAATTATGATCTATATTGAGTATAATGCAAAATCTCACAAGCCAGACTTGTCTCTACTTGATGATCAGACTAAGTACTTTGAAATCCCAAGTCTGTCCTGACTTAGAGCTTCCTTAAGCCCACATCTATTGGCATTTTTCATAACAATATTGAGCATTGTCAAGAACACCCCATAGGCACAGATGTTCTCATTGCCACTGTATCTTTACACTGACTAGTACACACGGTTGGTAATGTCTTCATAAATATGGAGGGTAAAGTTTTGTTGGATCTGAGACCTGATGGCTTTTAGGCTTCTGTTCTCATATCTCTCAAAACATTTATAAAAACTTCACCATTCACTCTCATATTAAGTCTTCCCATTTTGGTATAAACATAGATTGCAAAGGGCATCATTTCTGGACTAATGTCTATGAGCTTGAAATGAAGTTCCCTGCAAACCTCATGACTGCAGGTAGAGTGTAAAATTCATGATGAGGAAGTGCTTCTGACGTGATTTGCAAAAGCAGCCAGCCCTCAAAATCCACCATATTGGTCAGATTTAAATCATCAACTCAAGTATGTGTACTAATTCCCGTTGGGTAGCTAGCCCAAGAGCAGGAGGCCTTTGGGAACAGAGGCAGCAAAATCATTCCTTCTGGTGACAGACAACAGCCTCTACCAGCAATAAAGTAGAAGAGGTGGGGAGCTCCTGTCATCCAAGGAGAAGGAGACAGGGAGAATGAGAAGAGGTTGAGAGGGTAGAAATGTGGGGAAGAGAGAGGGGGCTGTGATGGGGATGTAACTTGAATATAAATAAATAAATAAATAAATAGGGACAGCATTTTCAGCTAATCACAGTCCAACTGCAATAAACTACTAATCTATACTTTTTGTATTCTCTGGTAGCTCCTTATCCTTTTGAATAGCAGGTACAGTAAATATTATTGAAAAAAGTCTTTATACATATGTGTATAAATATATTTCTATTTGTAGCCTTATATATAATATATTTATAATATGTGTCTTACAGTTTGGATTTTAGTAAAAATTTTTTTTAATTTTATATTTTTTTCCATTGTAATTCTATTTCTTTAAACATTTATACACACATATACGCATACACACACACTAAATTGTAGCATCAGAAAATGAGTGACTACAATTTTCCAACTACACTGTCACTGCCATTTCCAGGGCACACAGCTGGATGCACTTCTATAAATAAAACTAGAGATGAAATTACAATTTATGTGTTTAAAGTCATCAAACTTTTTTCTTTTATCAAAATAAAACAAGTTTGTTTTTTCTCTAATATGAAGACTTACCTTCTCGATAACACAAGACCATCATCTTTGGGGGAAATCTGTACATGTTCTATGGGAGATAGGTATGGAGATATTCTTTTCAATTTATGATCAGTTTATGAAAAAACGAAACTAAAAGCAGTAGATTCTTTGCATGAGTAAAACATGAAAAAAAAAACAAGAAAAGCTGAATGGTAATAATAAAAGGGATCTAGCAAATGTCTGACACAGCTCTATGTGGGTTCACTGTCTATTTACTATAGATTTTTAAAGTTTTATGTTGCAAGACACTACATGGAAATTTTATACTAACAGTATTATTGACTCAACTATTTACAGTCTGAAATAATTTATAATGTAACCTCTGTTCCATTTCAAATACAAGTATAAGTTTTAGATGAACTAATGCAAAGAATAATTGTTACATGGATTCTATGGAAGGTTCCAAAGCAACAGTCCATTGTGGAGTTATGGCTGACTAAGGGAACTATGTGGAGAAACTAATGGAAATATCATTTAGAGTTTCAGTTCTGTCAAGACAGCAGGTAGCATATTCAACACCCTGAGGAAAGTTGAGTACCCCACTGGGAGTTATTTTAAAATTTGTTTGGGTATTTTCATTTTGCTGGTTTTCTTATTGTTGTTGATGTTTTGCATAAACACAAATCCATGGGGAGAAATGTACTAAAGGAATGAACAGTATCATGTGACTCTACCATCGATACCTTGTGCTCAACATGGAAGTGTTATTACATCTGTAGCCTAGTAAAGGCAAGTGTCCACTAAGACTGTAGATCCCATGTTATGTGATAACTGCTTCACGAGCATGTTATCATATAGTCTAAATATAATTTACCATATATGTGATTATGTAATAAGGATTATATAAAAAGGTCAATGTCAATTAGAATGGCAAATAGTGTTGAACTAAATAGCAAATATAGTTACCAAAAAGAATAAGAACTAAAGCAGGAACATAACACATCAAAAGAGCGAAAATTCTGTCCCCCAATCTACTTTAAGAACTATAGACATTTGTACCCAGATCACATTATGATGGTGTGGAGGAACTAACGGACAGTGATATGACCCTGGTTAAATTAATAAAATAAGTGAGACATAGATCATCCAGATTCCCTTGTAATTACTGCTGACTTGCCCTGGGTAATTTGAGTCTTTTCAACCATTTTAGTTTCCTGCTTAAAAAAAATTAAAACTCAGTGTCTTAAAGTGTGACTCATCTGAACCACCATAAAAATTGTAAACTGTCCAGAGGAATGTTTATATGTTATATGTTACCAGCAAGATCGTCAATGTGTGGAGTGAAGAAGCACTCTTATAGCCACACTCACCTGAAATGGGATGTCTCACTTCTACAAAGAGGAAAAGGCATATTAACAAGAACTGTGCTGGGCCTTCTAGACTGATCACTAGCAGCCTTCAGAATGTTAAACATCTTTTATTCAACATTGACTGTGGTCCTACCACTTGTTTAAAAAGGCTCTTCCAATATCTTTTGACCCCAAAGTTATCTACATGAATGAATGGGTGCCTAACTGTCTGTGTTAGATGCTAAGAGACTACAATGGAGACTAGACACTTGTGAGGACCCAAGGGGAAATGTTTGTTGTAATCACTGAAGGGACATTATAGATCCCTTTGATGGGATTGAAAAGACAATTATGAGGCCCATCATCATATGCATCCCAAGTGGCTTTAGAAGCCAGAGGCAATGTTTGCTTTAGGTTTGTGAAGAGAGATTTTTTTTTTTTTATTCTAAAGCAAGCCAATCAGGTCTGTCTGGAATGTGGCTCACTGATAACTAATTGCCTACCGTACATAAGATCCTAGGTTTAATCTGTAGCACTGAAGGAAATCATTAAGAATGGTGGTGATCGTGGGGTTTCTAGTGGCCTTGTGACCATAACTTAAAAGCAAATAGCAAAAAAAAAAAAAATCTCCCTACTTTCTCTCTCTGTCATTCGTACACAAATCAGAGATTCCCTATACAGCCCTGTAACAAACACAGCTGTGCCTACACTGATAGTCTAATGCCATTTTAAAACCACATTGCTAGTACGGCTTCTGAGGAATTTTTTTTTTTTTAACCAATGCGTAGTTCTGCATTTACTCTCACTTCATGAGCAGTACTCAGTTGTCCTTGACATAACAGGATCAGAGCCACCTTCTCTATGTTGTCCACTCTTACCACTCTATTCAAGTTGTTAGCCCTGATGCAGGTCAACTGGAATTCCAATTTCCCTTTATTAGCTTTCTGTTTTGGTTGTTGAATTTATCCTTTTTTGGAATATCTATGATATAGATTATCAATGACCATTCTTTTTTTGTTTACCCCTACACTATCTTTTCAAGAATGTTAACACTTAAAGCAGTGATCTTGGTTTTCTTTTATGGTATTAAAAATCTTTCTAGGGTTCTGAGGGGCAGATAATCTAAATTAACATGGTCAAAGTAATTATGCTGCAATTCAAAAAGTGGAGTAATGGAAGTCTTAAGAAAAATTCTTACGGAGTCAATAAGGAAAACACTCACATCAGCAAATTGCTTTGTGGATATAAATAGAAATGTAAATCTTTCTGTACGCTGTTAATTTTCTGAAAAAATATACTTGGCTCATTAGTGGGCCACTGGGACTGCTCATTAGTTGAGTGGAAAGAAATATACCATTAGCACCTTAACCCAGGGCCCATAATCAAGTTTTTGAGAAGCTATTTATATTAATTTTTGAAAACTCTTTATGACATTTAAAAATAGGGGAAGGGAAAAGAAATATTCTTTGAATTTATCACAGTTATTATCCAATTTATCACCAGCTGCCATTGGAAACCTTATTTTAAGTAACATCACAATTGATAAAACCTATCATCCTATCCCCCAAGTAATTAGTGTAAGGGAGTTCCTAGGGAATCCATGAATTATGGAACAAACCTTCTCACTATATCCACATTAAGTTTAATTACTAAGAACATAGAAGAATAGAAAGCTGACATCACATAGATCAGCCATGATTGCACGAATGACAGATAGCTCCTTCGGAATCTCAGTCCATGCACTAAGATGATGGTAACTAATGCTATCGCATCCCATTCCAGTCTACAATGTCTTGGTGTGGAGACTGTGGACATAAGACTGTTGTTCATCCTCAGTTTTATAGAAATTATGATATACACAGTACCTTGTATTTTCCCTCACGTACTCTAAACCATCTTTGCCCATCTTTCCTTACCTCCAGAAATAATAACAGGGCCTGAGTTATCAAAGCTGTGTTTTCCTTACCCTATATTCCTGAAATTCATATGCCAGGCTCTAAAGGCTGTTATTTACTACTCTTCCCACCAGATAATTATCTTCACCTACTAATAATAACCCCATAATTTCAGTATTTTGAATTGTTTTTATTTTTCCTGGATTGATAAGAATAATTTTACTTCCTAAATATGTCTGTCTCTGTCAGAATTTTGTTTCCCTGCTCTGTTTTAACCTAAATGTTTCCATAAAACTCCATGTGGATTAAAATACCCAATTTAGAATCTCTGACCAGCAAACACTACCAAGAGTTCAAAGGCTAATTCTGACTACCTAAAACAACATATTATATTAAAAAGTCATTTTAATTCCTTAAAACTTAAACAAATTCCTTCAGTAACTGTAGAATACTTGTCACTAAGTTGGCATTGGTTCACCTAAAACATATTTGTATTTGAAGCCGAACAGAAATATTGTTTTGGATGATATTAGCCTTTTCCTCCATTCTAGTTTTTCTGTAAAAATATTAAAAAGTGGTGTCTTCAAGTGGGACTCACTCAAAACACCATAAATATTGTAAACTGTGCAAAGGATCTATATCGTACCAGCAGGGATATCAGTATATAGAGTTATGAAGCAAGCATAAAGCCACACTTACCTGAGATGGGATGTCTCACTTCTACAAAGAGGGAAGGGAATATTATCAAGAACTCTGAAGAGCCTTGTAGACTGATAACAAGCAGCCTTCAGAGCGTTAAACCTCTTTAAACATCTTTTATTTAATGGTGACTGTGGTTCTACCACTTGTTTAAAATGGCTCTTCCAATATCTTTTGAATTAATGGGTGCCTGACTGTCTGTGTTAGATGCTAAGAGACTACAATGGAGAATAGACACTTGTGAGGACCCAAGGGGAAATGTTTGTTGTAATCACTGAAGGGACATTATAGATCCCTTTGATGGGACTGAAAAGACAATTATGAGAGCCATCATCATATGCATCCCAAGTGGTTTTAGAAGCCAGAGGCAACTTTTGCTTTAGGTTTCTGAAGAGAGTTGGAGGTGTTTTTGTTTGTTTGTTTGTTTGTTTGTTTTTAATGTTAAAGCAAGCCAGTCAGGTCTGGGATGTGGTTCACTGAGAAGTAACTGCCTACCATACATAAGGACCTAGATTCAATTTCTAGCACTGAAGGAAAAAAAAAAAGATTGGAGAGGTTGGTGTAACCAGTGGCTTTATTACCTTACTTAAAAACAGCTGATTGGCAGCTCAGTCTTCAGGTGAATATCCTAACAAGTAGAGAGGGGACTGGCTTTTGACATGGATTCTGTTGACAGTTTGCAGATCACTTCCCAATAGTGGGATTGCAATGTCTGGCCTCAAGGAAAGAAGTTGCTCTTAGGCCTGATCTGACTTGATGTATTGGAGTGGGTTGGTAGGGGGATGGGCAGCTCCCCTTTTCTGAGGAGAAGGAGAAGTAGGGGAAGAGGGTGGGAGGGTGGAACTGGGAGGAGAGGAGGGAGGGGGCCATGATTGGATTGTAAAATGAATGAATAAGCTTTAAAAGAAGAAGAAGAAAAAGAAAAAAAAGCAAATAGCAAAGAAGCCAAATCCCCTCTAACTTATCTTTTATGCATGAGACCAGGCCTGGGCCATAACTGCTTTGGAGGTTACCTATAAGAGATCCTGCATATCAGATATTTACATTGCAATTCACCACAATAGCAAAATTACACTTATTAAGTAACAAGGAAACAATTTTATGGTTGGGGTTCTGTAAAAGTAATTTTTATTTGCCTGATGTAATTGTCTCTAAGGTTTACTGCTTCTGTCTGGTAACCTAGGCCTTCTCCTGGAAGCTTCTCATCTCCATAAATCTAATCCAGAATGTTTTCAACATCTGAGACTTACTGCTTAATAATCTCACCTTTTCTAGTTATTTCTGATTTCTGGCTGGCTGCTACAACTCAGGTGTTCTAGGTCAACCTTCTCTTCAAGCTGTCTGATTCAAACTGGCTTCTCTAAGCTTCTGACTGAATTGCTCTGTTTGGCCTCAAACTATAACTCTGGGGCTTCTTCTCATTCTCTGAGTTATTCTGTCTTCACTTGTTTCCATCTTGTTCTCTCTACAACCTGTCTCTGTACATTCTCTATAAAACTACCTCCTCCTCCTCCTCCTCTTCTTCCTTCTCCTCCTCCTCCTCTTCTTCTTCTCTCTCTCTCTTTCTCTCTCTCTCTCTCTCTCTCTCTCTCTCATTCTCTCTCTCTCTCATTCTCTTCCTCTGTGCTACTCTCTCCAAAGTCAACTCTCTTTCTTCTGTTCTCGTGAGAGTTGGGCATATCCTATTCTGTCAAATCTTTTTCTCATTTGTCATTTTGTCTGCCTCTCAATTAGACATCACTTTGAAACATAGGTACTTCCTTCTACAAACTAACTGTACCGTCATTGTTTGGGATTAAAGGTGAGTACTAATGTCTGTATTCCAGCCAGAGGGATTAAAGGTATGTGCTAAGGGCTTGTCTATATTCCAGCAAGAGTAGCCATGTTGCTGGATTAAAATTCCTCTACAGGGTTCACCACAACATGAGGAGCTGTATTAATGTGTCACAACATTAGGAAGTTTGAGAACCACTGCATTAGCCTAATTCATACACAAACCAGAGATTCCCTGTATAACCCCATAGCAGATAATATGACTGGCTATATTGGCAGTCTAATGTCATTTTCAAACCATATTCTTAGTGGGACTTCTGACATATTTTCACCAATGCCACAGTTCTACATGTACACTCATTTCATGGAAACTATTCAGCTGTCCTTGTCATAGCAGCACCATGGCTAACTTCCTTGTAGAAGTGCCACCTTCTCTATGTGTTCTACTCTCACCACTATTCAAGTTCCTGGCCCTGACCGATGTCACCTGGAATTCCAATTCCTCTTTTTAATTTTCTCAGCCTTTTCTTTCTGCCAAGTAAAATATTCTGGACTATCCATGATCTAGAATACCCATGATCATTTATTGTCCACCCACACCCTACTTCAACCAATAACATTAAGTGCATGAGGACAGTGACCTTTGTTTTGCTTTAATTGTATTAAAATTCATTCTAAGATTTACGGCACACCTCTGCATACACCTCTGAGGGGGTTTTCAGGAGGGTTAGCGGAGAAGGAAAACCTACCTTGAATCTTGAGGTTATCGTTTCATGCATATTCTGTTTTCTTTTGTGCTTCTCTAGATAGGGTCTCACTGTGTGACCCATGCTGGCCTCAAACTCAAAACCCTGTGCCAGCTTCCCAAGTGTGGCATCCTAAGTACAATGCCACACACTCTTTATGTATGCACACTTTCTAATAAAAGTGGGAAAGCCTGGATCTTATCAAGCATCATTGTTCATCTTGACAATTAAATTAGTAAAGCTGTCATTTCTCCAGGGTTTATATTGAGTTGTTTTTCTTCCTTATTTTTGGTTTGGGTTTTGTGGCTGACTCTGATCATCATTCACCTGTAATAGCTTCTCAACTCTTAAAACAGGCCAGGGCTGTTCAATTTCTGTGTCACTATTTTGAACTTCCCCAGTAATTAGAATTCACTGGCAAGAATAAGAACAATCTTGATATCAGGAGGTAACCCCCAAGAACCAAAAGGGAGATCTAGAGTGAGCACTGATGTGTCAGTCAGCAGTGTTAAAACATCTGGATACCCACCAGACTCAGCATTTTTATTTTTCTGCTATTTCTAAACTTGGCAACTGGAGACTCTATTCAGCCTTAATTGATTCTGCAGCTGCATCATCCCGTCATTCTGTAAAAATTTTCTCTCTCCACAGCCTCAGAGCATGTTTTAATGCATGCTGAAAGTTCTGGGCCACTAGGCAGACTTTTTCATTACCAAAGGAGAGAGCACCCCTAATAAACCACATAAGAGCACAGAGCCTGAGGCTGCCATCTTGAACCTGCTCTTTCTCTGAGAACTCTCCAGAGGCTGAAATCTCCCTGTAGGCTGTTATATGCTAAGAGCCAAACCAGAAAGATAGAATTTAGAAAATAATATGAATAAGCAAAAGAGCCATCCACATGGTTTGACATTGTTCTCTTATGAAAAATAAATAAGCAGGCAAGCTAAGCTGCACTTTGAAATTGTGCTATATTTTCAAGTTTAGTCACTACGTGGAGAAAAATTGTGCCATTTCTCCTCAAAAGGTATACTGATGAATGTATTATTTTCAGTCTTATTATGTCATACTTTGGTGCTCATCTAAAATCAGACATGGGAAACAAAACGCTGAGATCTAAATATGAAAAAGTTAGAGCTATAAAAGGAATAATTTTAAGCATTTAAAGATGTTCCCATGAAAAATAAAACACTTTCACTTGATAAATACATAATAAGCATCTGTTGGACCCAGGCCACTATTGTATACCTTGAGGGTATGAATGACAAAGTTAGACTCTACTTTAAATAAATGAGCATAGAGTGAGATTATAGGAATTGCCTATGACTGTTAGCAAGATTATCATTAATACACCACCACCTATAATTGAATTCCACTGAGTCAGTAGGAGCAACAGAGGAAGAAGAAGAGCAATATGTGGGCCTGATAGGTGCAGGGTGTCAGTACCCAGATGCCACCTGAATAAACTCAAATTGCTGTAACAGCATTAAGGTAAATATGTGCCATGTGACAGGAGAATGTGTACAAAATTAGGTCAGGGGAGTAAACATGAAGATAAATTACCAAATTAATGCTTCATCCTAAGGAAAGTGGAGAATACTCGACAGGGGTTTGTACTGTAGAATGACGTGACACTCAACACTTAAATACCTCTAGTCATGGAACAATGAGACCATCAGAGGCCAAATGACCTATTATGGGGCTAATGGAGGACAGTTGAACTGATATAGTGGCCAGGGGAGAAGGGAAATTATCTAGTTTGGAAGGTATCATGGTGACCAGACAAAGGGTCATGATATATAAACTGATCTTGGGGTCATAGAGGCAGAAAGCGCCTGGCTTCAGTGCTGGGTAAATAAATGACAGAGCTCTTGATGCTGCAAATGAAGATAAGAAAAGAGTTCTGAGGGGGAACTGTGACCTCCATTTAAGGGAGAGTCTGAGTTAAAATGATTACATTATATATAACCTAGATGCTAATGAGCAGTTTTGTATCTAAATCTAGCATTTGTGCAAAGATGTGGACTAGGCAGCTTGTAGTGGAAGGGTAGCCTTAAGAAAGTCCAGCTTAAAATTATCAGTAGAAAAAACATGAAAGTTTCATAGAATTTCATACTCAGGGCATCTACATCCTTAGACTCTATAGCTACACTATTATTTTCTGGGTTTGATTATAAGTTAATTTTTATTTTTCAGAAAGTTATTTGTTTAGACTTTATCATCCTCAGTAAAATAATAATAGTTAAAAGAATTAAGTAAAGTAATACTTGCATTTTGTTTTAAATAATACCTAAATTTTTAGTATTTGTAGATAACCAGTGTCAGGTAGGGATAAGTGGGTGTGTGTTGGGTCTAACTGATTTAATGCTACTTAATTTTCCTTTACCTCAAAGTGTTAATCAAATTCTAGTTGTGAAATGTTGGAAAAGCCATGAGAGAGACAAGATACAGAACTCTGTGAGACTCACTATCCACATTGTTGTAAAAGAGTATGTAAGACCGCTGGTGTGAGGGCATTATCATCTTTCACACCTTCTTCTACACCCTCAGCAATGTAGACTTCATTAAGTCTTCCAACGTCATCAACATGGTTTCCTTTCCTTGATTAAAGGCTTTAGAATATTTGCACCTATTTCCTAAAATTTTGCCAACTCTGAACTTGTCCAGTATATAGTATTTGTATCCCAATTTAGGCACCATTAGCTCTGATGCCTGACTAAATTAGGTCTACTATCACAATTCCCATATACCTTGACTCCTTCAGTGCTTCGGGTTTCCAGAGCACTCTAGAAGCCTACATGGTGGTGAAGCCCTGGAGGTTTAAAAAAAGCTCGTGAGTCTAGCAGTTCAAGAATGAAATAAGCAACCTGGTAAGAACTTATTTCAAGGAAAGAAAAAAGAAGTTAAGAAGAAAAAAAGAGGAAGGAAACTGGAAAGGTGAGGGGACCAAGTAGTGGGAAAGAGGAGATAAACAAAGAAAGGCAAATCTTGAGAAGGAACAGAGAACTTTGGGAACAGGAAAGAAAGCTAAGAATGGAAGACAAAAGCACAGGAAATACCATATACCCGCTGTGCATGCTTGCATACACACATACACACAAACACACACACACACACGCACGCACACACGCACACGCACACGCACATGCACATGCACATGCACATGCACACAGGATGAGGGGCCTGTCAGGCCAGTTTTCCAAGATCAGACAAATGATTAACACAAAAGATGTGGATGGGCAGAATTCCAATGGATAGCATCAGATTTCATTGTGGACAATTTACTGAAACTTGGTACTCTTTGTGACTCTATGGACGATTGAGGCCACTTGTCCCATATAGTAATTGCTGCCTCACAAATTGAGTTCCTGCGTCCCAGACACTAGTATTGTTCCTGTGTATTGCCCAACAGCAGCAAGCATGAGGCACTAATGAAAAGCATTGACATATACAATGCTTGTGCCTCGGACGCCTTCTAAAGGGACGCTTTTGTTCTCTAAAGAGCACAGCAAGCCAATCTCAAAAGGCAGAAAGATGATAAAGCAGCTTTCTGAGTGCTCACAGTGTCATTCCATCTGCATCTTTGCTGTGCTCTTAACCTTTCTCAAGTCAATTAACCCTACAGATGCTCCCTTTGCAAAGTGCATAATAATGCACTGGGTGATGACTTGATTTGCCTCGTTCTCTCATGGTTAAATTTGGTCTTTGTTGTGATATAACAGACTTAACTCAAATTGTTACTAGAAAAACAATATCTGTCACTGATTGCCTTTATCTTATTTTCTCTATCATCGTCCAGTTTATTGTTACAAACTCTAAGTTGTTGGGGGACAAAAGGGGCAAATATTTGTGACCATGCTACATCTAGGTGCTGTCCCATGCACTGACCAGTTGGCATTTATTTACCTCTCACAGCAACCTGAAGAGTCTTATTTTTGCAAAGATAAAACTTGATTCTTGGCTTAAATGGTATGACATAAACACTAGAAAGATTATTTCTTCCATCCAAAAAAAAAAAAAATGATTTCGTAAAGCACAAGTCCTCAGAAATCTATAAGTCAACAGAAGAAAAAGAAATATAGTACCAAATTAAATGGTGGTGTGTGCTTCACGTTTTTACTCTTCTCAAAAAAACTGCATTGAGCTGGAGAGATGGCTCAGAGGTTAAGTCAAAAGACTGCATTGATATTATGTAGTGCCTGCCATGCTTCTGTGCCTCTTCTAGTAATGTTTGTGACATAGAAAAGCAAGGAAGGCCTGCTTGGAGAAGAGTGCTGGCTTCTCTGCATCTTTCAAAGAGCAGACTCGCTGTCTTGGGTTGGCACCTTATAGCTTGCTTCTCACCCACTGGAGAGTAATGAAGTTCTTCAGATTGAGGGGAAAGTACTTAGAATAGGCTACCAGTGACAACATAGAACTACTTCAACTCCCCATTTGTAGGGAAAGACAAAACAGAAGATCAACATTTAGGGAAAAGTAAGTCTGGGCATGAATGTGGCAAGCTGATGACCTCACTTTTCTTTCTCACACTTGTTTCTCTCTGGTCTTCTTCTCCCAGATCCACATTCTAGGCTGATTCTTGTATTCTGCTATATTCTGTCTCTGCTGTGACCTTCCTGACAGCTGTCCAGGGATCCTGTGGTAGAGAAGGTATCAACAGTGATGATTACTTCTCATAGGAATGCCAGCTACGAGAGCCTCCAATAGTCTTGAGAGCAATAGTCACATGGTCACAGTTTCAAGTGATGGCTCAAACAGTTTTGACCCCAAATACTGGGCTATGTTCTAGACAGTATATACAAAGCAAATATCTCAGTTTGCCAAGTATTCAGTATCAAATTTGTGCACCATTAATTTCATGAAAAGGCTAAGTATTCAATAATTATAAAAACAAGTAATTAAATATATACTAATCTTTCAGTTAACCAATTTTCCCTAGAATTTCAAATACTCAACGTGTATCACAGAAACAAGCGTATGCGTATGTGCGCATGTTTCCAAACACACGCACATGCGCATGTACACACAGAGAGCTAGGGTTCAAATGTCAATTCGTGGTCTTTGTAATAAAATTCAACTTCAGTTGAATATATGTATGGGGTCTATGCTTTTTAGATGTTTGGATGGGAATTTTCATAGTGTTTTTTTTTTTCAGTGAAATAAAGGGGAAACTAGCCTTACTCTGCATGAGACAGATTTGTGATTCCCCCCCAACCTGGGGACTAAAGAATACTCTCAATTATGCTCTCAATTCGGTGAATAATTTCTGTTAGAGAAATCTGCCCCAAATTCAGGATCTTGGTTAACTACTGAATATTCATTACAGTTTCATCATTATTTTACATGTAGAGGCATTTGAATGACAAAACCACACACAAAAAAATTAAGATCTTGTTCCAAAGACAGTGAGAGGAATTTCAGGTTTAAAAATATATAGTATATATGTATATGGCATGTATACACACACACACTCACACACACTCTAATCAGATCCAGGACTGACACCTCTGTCTTATCTAAGTTTGATACATATGTAAACCCTAGATAATCATAGAAATTTAACTAAAGTATATACAACTGAACTAAATTTATAAAAAATGGATGGTAGTTCAGGGAGAAGCATAGATACTTCAAGTCTGAGTTATGAAAGCTGCATATGACATAATTTTATAGTATATTTCCATGTATATTTTAGACTCAGTGTTTGAAATTTGTGCCTAAAGATTCATTAATTCAAACCATGAAGCAAGAAAATGCATGTTACAAAACTAAATCCATAAATACCCAACTACTTACAATATCTTACTAGATAGTAGATACTGTTTTGAATGATTACATGGAAATGTTTGCTTCACATCATTTTTTTTTATTACAAACTAAAGAGATTCAAACAAGAATTCCAGTTGTGCTATATTTGGTTGCTATTTTCTTTTATTAGGTCAAAAGATTCAGTGATATAAAATATGAAACATTTTAAGGTGTTTGTTTTTATTCTTTTCTCTTAAGTCTTTGGAAATCACCTGAATTGCATATTAAATGCACAGCTATTTTTTTTTCAGTAATATAGTTCCTTTCTTGGTAGGATTAGCCACTCACTTCAAACATTAATCTGTGTTTCAAACATTAATCTTCAAACCTAAGCTAATATAACCTAAGGTAAATATATGATAAATATTTTTCTGTTCTTCTACTCTTATTTGACAACAGGAATGAGGTGCATTGAATAGTAAAATGAACACTTATTAGTTTGATAAGTATACTTAGCTGCTTTTAATTATACCTGATACCAATATTTCACAAAGAAAATAGCTGGATGAGTAGCCTACAATGAAGGCTAACAAAACATTTTGAAACCATATTAATATCAGAGTCTCCCATCAAACTGATAGGCAAAACATCCAGAATCATATAGTGAGGATATGGTATGCCCCAGATACTGATTGCCTGGCCTATGTACCTTTTCTGCAGAACTGTCCACAGGATAGAGACTTAGTTTCTCAAGAATCTCGGTTAGCATGAAACAGGTTAAAAAGTTTCATAACTGACTCACAGATGTGCAAATAAATTGTTTGATTTAAGTTTTTATTTTCACTATGACCTCTATTCATAGTGAATGATGAATAAGACAAAAAGTTATTACCATAACCTAATAAATTCAATGAATGATCCAAAATTCAAAGGAATAATGTTAAATAATATTTGAATATTTCTATTTGAAATATTTGAATAATTCTACTTGACCACTCTGCTTCTCATATATATAAAAGGAATTCATTATTATGTATATAATAACTAATGTTGGAGATTAATACAGTGGCAGTTTTACTCATTAAGCCAGTTATTTTCTAAATAAAAGACACAGAGACCTGTTACATTTAATATAAGCCTAAAACACTGCATCAACCCTCTAAGCTGTCTTTCTGCTTCCCTGCCAAAATCCCAAAAATACTTGCATCTGTTCCATTTGAGCTTGTCTTCAGAGCACACTCTTCTCAGCCACATGCTTCTAGTCCATGCTATCTATCCCGTGATGACCTGCAGATCTCCTATCTCCTCTCCTATCTCCATACTCTTTCTCTTCTAGTGGTCCTTCTGCCACCCCAAAAGACCGGGCCACCTTAGCTCTACCTAAGTCTCTTCTGCCCAGCCCAGGCGATTGGCAACTTTATTATCCAATCAGGGATAAATGGGGGTGTTGGGGTAGTGTTAAGCATTCTAAATGTTAATTAATTGGTCCTGCTTGCTGTCTGTTACTTACATTGACTCTGATTGGTTAAAATAAATGCTGAGGCCTGAGATTGGGCAAAGACAGGTGGGACTTCCTGAAATTAGAACAGGAAGCCTGCACTTTAGACAGAGAATTAAGGCATTCCAGCCAGCAGCAGGAAGAAGGAGGCACACACCATGGGTTAGAGAAAAGAACTTCATTCCACATGGCCAGGAACATCGGCATATCATGGAGAATGGCAGTCCAAGGTGACGTATGTATATATGGGGTCATATTTGGGTAATAGAATTAAGAGCTAGCTTAGATGGGCCAAGATTGCTCAATTCAGGCCAAGGCTTGTAAAAATCCATGTAGTCTCTGTATACTCATTTATAATGTCTGGTTAAGGATTAGCCACCAAACCAATTAACAATAATATAAATACTGTTAAACAATTTAACTATTTCTACAAATGACACCCAATGTAATTTAATTATTTTTTTAACATGGGGGAGCAAAGTTACACAGTATCTCTTCTTATATGTGAGAATCTGCTTGTAAAACAGCAAGCAGATCTCAGGGGTGGGGGCAAAATAATTAACATTTGAATAGATAGTGGTTCCAGATCAACCTCAACATATATAACACATATGTGTATATATTTATTTACTAGCCCTTTATTTCCATCTGACCTTGTGTACCAGTATTGTTGAGGCACTCTTGATGCTGTCTTGTGATCATAGAGGCAGCCTGTATCTTTAGATCCAGAAATTTTCCCTCTTGAAATTGATCCGTCTTGATCAAGTGTGCTGTTGATCAGTTGAGCAAGAAACATCCCCAAATGTTAAAAGTAAATGTACCTGCTAATTTTCATAAGCCCTCAATCTGACTGAGTGGTCTTCCTGAATTGATCTGTGATATACTACAATAAAAGGAAATATACACAGTATTGTCTCTGTTATTATATAAGTTTTATGTGTTTTATTCATTGTGAATTTTTGTATTAATATTTACTTTTCAACTACTATATGAAAGAATATTTATTACTTATGAGACTTTAGATCATTCTTAAATTTTACAGCCAACATAAATGCTTTTCTTGTCCCACCTTAATGGCCCTAGTGACAAATATAGGTTTTGTGGTCAAGTTGCGGGTCAGCTAGGAACTGGAACTGGTTTTGTTTGTCTTGGTTTGGTTTAGTTTCATTTCATTTGGTTTAAGGACAGTATTGACCAATATGCCTTAGCTCCACTCCATATAGTTTGTGATGTGCACGTATGTCTTGTAGCTACAGAAAATTATACCAGCCATATTCTTGGCCTAACTTGGGCATTTCCCTTTGATAAACACAGTGAGACAAACATGAAAGAATGCTTACACCAAGTTGGGTGGGTCTGAACCTGTAAAATTCTTGGGGATGGATTGGTCTTCACTATTTGGACTGCAGTTTTCAGCTGGGCTCTTTGGTAATGAAGATAACATTATTCTATGCAGAAACTTCTTAGTTCTTTCCTTGATAATCAGGTGTTTCTAAATTTACTTAGTACTTAATATTTGAAGAAGAAATCATATCAAATTCAAATATTTTTAAAATGCTAAATATTTCTAGAGTTTTAGTGAGAGCTTCAAAATTGATTTGTTTAAAAATCAATGTATATAAAGAAACAAAGTGAAGATGAGGGGCACCTTTAGCATGGCAAAAACTTGACCACACTCCCTCATCCTAGAGCTTAAGGATAACATCAAAGGTGATGGCTCATTTTGATTGACTATAATAGGGATGGGATGGGATGGGAATGCCATTCCACCTCCATGATCATTCATTCTCCAAGTCTTAATGCGGTCTAATCATGAGGGGAAAATCAGACAACTTCCTCCTAGGAACATTCTATAAAATGCCCAACCAGCCAGTATTCTTAACACTATCAGAGTTATTAAAGACAAGGAAAGGCTGAGAAACTCATGGACAAAAGGAACTTAAGAAGGCATGATGCATGAATGCAATGTAATATTCAGAGCTTTGGAACAGGAAAAAGGGGCATAGGAATAAAAACAAAGGAAGCATCAACAGATACCTCAGATAATCATAATGTATGAGTTCATTCATTATGACATGTTAGTGTAAGGTATTAGCTAATGGGGTTTATAGAATCATTATAAAAGTAAAATCCAATTCTAAAAATATTATTTTGAAAAAAACATTTAATTTACAATTTTATTAAGAATCTGCAGTTTTAAAATGTTGCCATAAAAATCTGCCATCTTTATATTCAACAATCTTGTTAGTTTTCTCTTCATTAAAGGCTGTTCTCATAAACATCAGCCTGAAACTAGTTCATGAAGAAAAGTTAGAGATAACAAACATCTGCTTTGCTGGTTACAATCTTAAGCTGGAATTCATTATAACTGCACTGGTTTTCTACAGAATGTTGAGCGAATCTAAAACTTTTTTATCTTTATTATTTACAACTCAAACAACATTATCTTAGAGTGTCTCTTAGAAAGAAATATAAATCCTTAGATTTGCTGACCTATGTAATGCAGACCTCTGTGAACTGTAGCAAGAAATCAAGCAAAGAAAAAAGCTAGTCTTGAATCTTTAAAGATTGGTTTTATTTGAAAAACTCAGATACCAGAGAACACATAATTGTTTCTACTTGCAGGATAATTAGTGCATTGCATATGAATCAACAGAAACAAGCCTATAGAGAGTAGGGGATGTTTTCTTCCAAATATCTCACCAAATTATATAATTGTCAATACAAATGATTTTGTCTTTTAGTTTGTGCTTTTTATGTACATGACCCATTGATATTTATACAACAAAAAATTATGAATGCATGTTTGTAAGCACTCATAAAGTACGGAATGATGTGAGTTATCACTAATCCTTCTTGTAGTCCATCCAGGAACTCAGCTGTGGCAATTGAATACCACAATTGTTTCAGAGGGTTTTCTTATAGAGAAGTGGTTACCTGAGGGGGTGCCTTTAAATAACTGTGTTGTTGCTAGACACCATACTAAGTCTTTCACTTAACTCTGAAATAAGTAAGCTGCCCCAGTGTCTGAGAGTTCATTGTGTCTAAGTATGCATGCATTGTATGCTTAGCAGCCCCTTTAAACAACTGTAACTATCTATGTTCACCTTATAAGTAAGGTTCCTGAAGACAAAACCTGGATCAAACATGCCACTGATTGGGTTCTAAATAAGAAAATTAATTTTATTCAAAGATTAATTATGTTTAGTTGTTCCATATAATAGTTAAAATGAAAATATGACAGTAAGAATACTTACCATTGAGAGTACAATTATGATTTGATAAATCATCCTTTTTTGGCTCTAAGAAGACAGAAATTCAACCTTAAATCTTTTCACATTATTAGTACTCAATAAATATTTGTGAGAGAGTAAATGATTTTACATCTAAACAATGGAAAAGGAGCTTTATATCTATGTCTAACTGTATTTGAGGATTCCGTACATGCTTGTAACATAGCTGAGGAGCTACTGGCAGTTGGTGGCTGCTGCAGAAGGGAGCATTGTTCAAAGGTGTAGATACTGACAGGTCACCCATGCTCCAGAGCACGTCACTGCACCCACATGTGCGCTGCCAGCACTAAGGTGACTCAGTAGATTTAAAAAAAAAAACTGTGTTGGGAATAAAACTGATGGGAGTATTTGGGAGAAGTTGGATTGAGGAGTACAGACTGGATTTGAGCCAAAGAGAGTTGTAAATCCAATACTTGACTCATAAGCCAATGTTCTTCGTGTGTACACTAGGATATTTGTTCATAAAATTAAAGAATTTGACAGAATTATTCTGTTTTGAAAATAAAATGACAAACAAAAGGAACCAATGAAAAATCCTTACATAATGTTAGTGAAGAGGAAGAAAGCAGATCGTATTTGTCCACATCTGTACCAATAGAGGGCACTTGATACTGGCTTAAGCAAGCAGGATGGAGAGGTTGGAGGGGAGGCATGGTTAATACTTGTACTGAGGCTCAGGTAACTAGAATGAAGTGAAACAAGAAGTTGAATTACCTGAAGCTTTGCTGTATGCAAGAGTCCTGAGGGCATCATAACAACACTTTCATCCATAAGTTGGTATTATTTATCTCAGAACAAAGGTAGCATAAACAATAAGTAACTGGAGATTGAAATGTTCCCATCTGTCTTTCTTCCATCTCTTGCAATATTTATAGGTAATGCCTTGTGCAGAACACTTAATCTTGAAACAATAAACAATGAACAGCCTTCCCCCAACCAAGGCATTTCTGTTCTTGCTCAGTAAATATCAAGATCACAATATAGCAAAGTTTTATGGTGACATTATGAAAGATTAGAAAAGATTTGTGTTAAAAAATGATTATAGTGCTTGGTAATTGTATCAGACTTGGCCTGGTACATTATTTCTTGTCTTCTGGATCCATTTAGCAAAAATAATCAGATATTCTAAAGCAAAGGTCACAAGATGCTATTGATAACCTTGCTCTTCTTCTATAAGTGTTTATCCCTGGCTGTCAATACCAATTTTTCTAATTCAACTTTTCTACTAATTTGTTAATTGTCATATATATGTGCATGTGTATATGTAATTGCATTTCTGGAAATCATGTGCTTAAAATAAAGCCCCAAGAGTCACAAGATCATATTTTATTGTGCATGAGACGCTCTATGGGTAATACAATGGTGCATACAAGTGAGAAGTGCTTCTTCTGTCTCCAGCTACCATGTGCCTCTTGCTTGCTGTATGTTTTCCTTTTACATACATAGCAAGCTACAACAAGCAAGGTAGTATTAGACGACAGATTCTCATGGTCACGACATCAGCATGCCATCAGGGATTGCTTCTTCTGAGGTTTTGTGGGAAGATCTTCTCTTGGCCTTTTTTCTTAGTTTCTAGAAGCTATTCTTGGCAAACCTCTGCTTACCGTGTCCTTAGTTATTGTTCCCTGTAAATACGGCTGTGTCTCTGTCTTCACAAGTCCTCGGAAAAGGACATCAATAAATGAACCTTGGGTACACTCCCATCCAGTATGGCATTCTCTTTACTTGCTTACATCTGTACTGACATTACATTCATGTAAAGTACCAGGCACTGGTTCTATGCGTTCTAACTTCTCATTCTTTTAAGGAGAACCAGCTCAATTCTCAAAATGTTCCTCATGAAACCTTACTTGGGAGAAATAATCAAGGACAGCAGGGTTACATTCTGGCAAACTTGGTGTTCATTTGTGGGCTCTGTTCTCATTTCCACACACTGAGATGAAGTCCAAATAAGGGTCAAGCAACATTATGCCAGAAACAGAGAGTGGTGAACCCATCATTCAGTAATTCTTTTGTCAACTGCTCAGGCAATAGAGTGATTAGACTGTGGGTGACAAGAGGCTTGGCCAGTCCTTTGGGAGACTGGTATATTGAAAAAGGAAATACCAGAATAATAGAAAAGGAGACCATGGACCTTGCATCCATGGAATTTTCCAGACTGATTGTCATCACAGTTAACTATGCATACAATCCATTTTAAGGATATAATTATTAAAAGCTGTATGCAATTATTTGAAATATAATAGAAGCAACTTCTTTCATATCACACACACACACTAAAATCACAAAGAGAAGGACTAAAAAGGACTTTCTAGTGTCCAGTTAGAAAGGACTTTCCTACTGTTGGTTTGTTAGATGAAGAGGCAGTTTGGAGTACCAGAGGGGTCATTTTCTAAATTTTTATCTCTTTTTCGCAAACATCACAGTAGTTTATACAGCCAAACAGTAGAAGTATAAGGTCAATAATAATGAGTTGAATTAATCAATAAAAACAAAAAGGATTTTTTATTGGTGGAGTAATTGCACTATTTTAGCTGTGTGGATATATGTGGTTAGTGCTCATTTACAATTCTTAAAAGCTATCATTGTGGATGCCATGATAAGAGAATGAGAGATGAGTTACTCTATTTGCAGGCTGGGATACAGCAGGGAAAGCCTACTAAAGGAAGGCAGCATGCAGAGAGAACAGTGAAGTCATCACTGAGAAACATGTAATTAGCACAGGAGCTACCTTCTGGTAGAACCATTGTATTTCCTGGAGTACCACACATTCAGACAGATTGTGCAAGAGAGCTGTACTGGATTTAGATGGGGGAAAAAAGAAATTTATCAGGACTGGGACATCATCTTTTGTGGTTTCTCAGCATTTCTGATACGAATTTGATTTTTTTTTCCTGGTACAAATCTACAAGTCTTCTTTCATATATCTAGAGCTGTCATCTTTTTCTATCCTTCATACCAGGTATTTTGCCAGTGAAGTTGTTATCCCATCATCTAAAATGGAGACAAATATCACTCATTTAATATATGATTCTAGCACGGGATTCATGAAAGATAATGTTGCTTAGTTATACAATAAGAATTTGACACTAAGCCACTTGTTCAGTAGAAAACTGCCCTGGCTGCATACTGTTTCTTGCTTTTTTCAAAGTTTTAGCAGATCTTTAACATAGTTCTGAGTTATATACTTGAACTGCCCCCCCTTTAAATGGCATTATAAGATGATCAAAAATTAACTGAAAAATCATTTCCTCATAGCTTTAAGATTCAAGTCTTTATGGATATCCCAGTCCGATCAATCAGCCATATGTATTCCTTAAGGGAAAACTCTCACCTTTAATAAACACAAGGTTCTCATTCATAGCTTGTTGTGATGGTTAAATAAGAAAATTGATGTAAAATGTTTAGTGTGTGTGCATGTTGAGTGCTTAATAACTGTCAAAATATTTCCAAATAATCTGCATTTTAAAAATGAGTACTTATGGTAAGATTCTTTGGGGATTTTTTAAATACCACTATCTATCCATTTAAAATAAAATATTTTAAAATATAATTTTACATGATAATTTTGAAATATATTTAAATGCCGTTTCCACGTAATATATGTAAGAGCATGATTTGACTCTCAAAATAAGAATGGCAGTTCCTTGAATACATTCCTTGTCACTAGCGCAAAGTAAAGGTTGCCTTGTAGGACTCTGTAAGCAGAAGATGGGAATAAATGACCTTCACTTCTCCTCAGGGCTCTATCCAGTATTTCCATGGAAACCAGGCATGCAGTTTTGATTCTGGTAATCATCTCTGCCCTCAAGACCTTCCAGCTATTCAGGCAATTGTAAAACTATATTTTTCCTTGTTTGTTTCTATTCTTTGTAATTACAGTTAGAGCTCAAGCAGAGGGCTGAAATAAATGGTCCCTTCTCACTTGGAAGTCCTAGAGATCATCGATTTTAGGCTAGCTTGGTTATTCCCCCCAAACTAAAACCATATCAAATTGTTAGCAGACCTTGAATGCAGCGCTTGAAGATGCTCTGCAGACCTGGGGAGGAACCCAGGTAACTTCCGAGATCATTCTAGCTGCTCCTAAAACCCTACCAGTACTTGTCACATGCTCCACAGCCAGGCCTTGCTCTACTACCAGCCCATGAAGGCAATGCAATAAAAGGGAAAATGACAACACTAGTTGATACCCCAATCCTAGTAGGGGAGATCTCGTAAGGCCCCATCCCTTTGATGAAGGGCTATAGGAAATAAATGGCAATTAAGAGAGGGAGAAATCAGTCTTCTCCAGAGACAAACCCCCCATAGGTGATCCAATCAATCTCAAGAGGTCATCCTAACACACATGTGTATGGAAGCAACACTAAGTGGATTCAGCAGGAAATTATATAGAGAAGGGGAAGAAGGGAGAGAGAGATGAAACAATACATTAAAATAAATAATAAAGGTCATGAATTTGAGATGGGGACATACGAAGAGTGGGAGGGGGAGACAGGGAGATTTAATGATGTCAATATAGTATTCATACATGAAATCCTCAATACAATTTTAAAAGGAAAAAGTCTCACTCAGTTACCAAGGAAACCAATCAACTTTGTTTTCTCTCTTCTGGGAAGAGAAATCCACAGAAGGAAGAAATCTCAGAGTACTCATAATTCACATAGTATATTGACACCTATGAGAAAAACATCTTATGCAAGGTTAGATAGTTCATGTACAGGGTCTTTTTGAGAACATATTTTTTTCTCTCTTTGACTTAATCTTTGCCAGGCCCCACTACTGGTCAAGGTGAGCGTTGTCTATTGCTGCCATCCAAAGGCCCCATCCATTTTTCTGTTCCTATGACAATATGGCTAGCAAGTCCATTAAGCTATTATCTCCACCAGAAAACAAATTACCAAAAGGGAGATAGATGTGCAGTTTTAGCTTAATCGTGCCCTGAATAATCAGCTTGGCTAAGCTGTGTGTCAATCATGCCTTTCTAAGTTGGGCATCATGTTGTCCTTGCCTCACTAGTTTACTCTCCCTGCTTCAGTCTCCAGTCTCTGGAAAGTCCAGTGAGTGGAAGGGTTGCTTCTCTGAATTTAGCCCAATTCCTGTAACAAATTCTTGAAACAGACATTATTCCTCTACGGTAAACCACATTTTTGTGATTACTCATGGTCCTCTCTGGGACAAAGCCACTGTCTGCAACGCATATAGTTCTTCCTCAGCAGAGCTATGGTGTTGGAGTCTGCCATGACTCACCGACTTCAGAGCAGATTATCCATCATCAAGAAAACACTGTCTGAACTCGACCTGGAAGCATAGAAAGGAAAGCTATATGGACTTTCTGAGAAATTCAACATTACCTGGAAATTTGGAAATTTCCCAATAAATTTTCTTGTATTTTTCTTGATTGTGCAGTCTTCCTTTTGAAGCTCAATACTTGAAGCTGAAACTTTTTTCTCCAGTAGGTGCCCATGACCAATATCTTCACAATTAATTTTAGATGTCAATATTTGTTTCTACTTGACCATTTATTTCCTTATTGTCTGGCAGGTACTAAATCTAAGGTAATTCTAGAAGTGAAACCCACCTTACAGATTTTAATGGATACTAAACATTGCTAAGAAGTTTTTCAAAGTAAGCTAGCTAATTAAATTGCTAGACTTCAAAAGCAAAGATGAGACTAAAATCTATACTTGTTTTAATGAATGTCATGGTTTGAAAGTCCCCTCCAAAAGTCACATTGAAGTTTAGTTATCATTGTTTTGGTACTGGGAGGTGGGAACTTTAAGAAGTTCCTGGGCCATGCTGACAGACTCTACCTCTCACAGATCGATGTCACCATGGAGGGTGGGTTTCTTATAAAAAGAGTGAGTTCATCCCAACTTCCCCTGACTGTCTAGCATATGCTGGCTGCTGCCCTTTTGTTAGGTTGCTGGCTGCTGACACCCATGTTCTTAGACTTCCAAGCCCCCAGAACTGTATGCCCTGTAAACATCTATTGTTTATAAATTGCACAGTCTTTGGCACGCTGTTAAGACAGAGTGAACTCGAGTAAGACACTAAGTCATGTTGTGGAAACAGCTACTGCCTTTTCTTACTGCTTTGAAGCAGGCAGCCCCAGTGATTTGCTTTTCTTTCCTTCCTTAAAATAATTCTTGCTGTTTTGGTAGTTGTATGCCAACTTGGCCCATCTGGTGCTATTTTTCAGAACATCACAGGACTTCTTTTCTATTCAAAGATATACTTTCACATTTCCTTAAAGCTTTCCTTGACTTCTACCTTGCAATGGTAACTCCACTGTAATCAGTTTGCCACAAACAGGATTCTAGTTAGAAGAATGGGATGGGGATCCCAGCAGGATCCCAAACAGCAGCGTGGATTATGGATACTGGCATCATCAGTCCTATACACAGGCCCAGCTCTGCAGAGTCCTTCACATAGCGGGGACCGTCTCACTGCCAGTGATGCCTGCACGTCAGTGCTCTGGTGGTAGGCAGAATGGCAGCACAGCTATTTTGGGAAACACTAACATCTCCAATAGCTGAGAGCATATGCAACCAAAAGCCCTTGAGAGGACAGTTTGAACACTTTTGGTAAGTTGATTATTTCACTTTAATGTATAAAACTCACAGATTGTCCCATGAAATCTATCTACTTTCTGCTGTGGAGTCATAATTATAGGACCAAATTTGAATGCACAATATAGCAGTGAAACCCTATGTCCAGATTGAGATGTTTCCCCTCGGTACTGAACCCAGCTACCTAGAGAGCAGATTTCTGGTAATATAACTTGTACAGGAAAAGACAATTGACATATAGAGCACTATTGAAATTTGAAAAAGTTCAACCATGGCATACATACAAATGCCCACAATGCCAAAGCAAATTAACAGCAGTTAGGTAGAAATAGGCCTTCAAAGACTGTTAATATCTCATGGGGCACTTGTCCGGCATTCCCCCTCATTGTCTGCAGGCATTAACAGAAAAGGCATCTCACTAGCTAGCTCATCAAATGTGGTCCTACTGTCCACTGAATGAAAGTGATGCTTGCTTCCACATAATTTCTTTGCTCAAGACTGGAAGAGCAGAAGTCTTACCTATCAAGAACAAAGTTTCTAAGAAAAATCACATGATGAACCTGCTGCCCACATTTTAAAGCTAACAAATGGCTTATGTCTTAAGTTACTAGAGTTGTTCATGTTCAGTATCTTGCTTTGTCTGTTGGCACTCAACGGCATTTATCAGAAGTGTAATCATCACTTTCCCTGAACGAATACATCATCAACAGTGAGAGTTCTGCTGCTGAACAGTTGATAGAACAGAAAGGGGCCTTACCCATGAGTCAGGTTCTTCTACAATAGGGCAGATGGTCCCACACAGGGACTAGAGTGCTCTCTCATAGGGACCATGGCCTTCCCTCACATGCACAGGTGCGCTATGTCAGGTTGTCAGGGGCCTTCTCTCACTTGGGAGCAGGCATTCCCACACATGGGTTTTGGTACTTGTCAGAGGTAGGAGGGTGCTCCCTCATCCTGGCCAAAATGTTCCTTCACATAGCCTGGATGCTCTCTCACACAGATATGGGTAGGGTCCCTATCTCATGGTAGCCCTCTCTCACATAGGTGTGGACACTCTCCATGCAGATCGTGGCACAACTCCTCATAGGAGTTAGGTATTCACCTACAGAAATCAGAATATTCCCTTGGAGATCAAGATGCACCCTGACGGCGTTCATGGTGCTGGCCATGGTCATGGCAGCTCACAGGTGCCAAGCCAAGTGTTCCTCATAGAGCACTTGTGCCCCTTTGACACAGGGGACGAGCACAGTGGTCAGAACAAGTCTGTCCAAATCTAAGGCCTCTGCTTCTCATCCACTGCTTCCAAAGTAGCAAGACTTTTAATCGTAGTATTGAAAATGCAAATGGAATTCATTAAGAGACCTCTGAGTATACAGCACCCACCTGACTTGTAAGACAAAGAGATAAAAAAGTTTCAACTTTACCATTCTTCTGTTAAGGGTCTTATTTTCCACTCTAGGTTGTACATGGGCTATTTACACAGTTATAAACAAGAAAGAGCAAAATGAGCAGGTAGCTGAGAAAGCCCAATGTGGTAAGAACAGATAATGTTTTGTCATCTGTCAAGACTGCTGTACATCACACCAGGATCAATTTCTCTGTGCTATCTTAGCTTACCATCTTCTGCATGGCAGTTGGATGTATAGTCATTGTTCTAGTTTTCTCTCTGTTGCTCTGATAAAACTCTGATCAAAAGCAGTTTGGGCAGGAAAGGGCTTATTTGTTCTTACACACAGTTCAGGTCACAATTCATAGCTTAAGAAAGTCAGACAGGACCCCAAGGCAGGAATCTAGAGGTAGGAAGTGAGACAGAGGCCATGCTGCTGGCTGTCTAGCTTCTGAGGCTCACATTCAGCTACATTTCCCACACAGCCACTGTTTTCACTCCCCCAGGTATAGAAATGCCCCCAGTGAGCTAGCCTGTCCTACGTCAATAACCAAGCAAGAATATGCCCCATAGATGCGCCCACTGGCCTATGTAGTATTAACTCCTCCTTTGAAGTTCCTTCTTCAAGGCCTGTCAAGTTGGCGGTCATTTAGTGGGCAGAGGAGAATGAACAAGATCCAAGATGGCTACCTGCTGAGATGAGATGTTATGGGGAAGTGAGTGAAGCAGGGGAATGAGAAATTCATTTCTGCCCATGCTGAGAGAAAATGCAGAAGGATTTTGGCTTTCTCACCTGGATTCTCCTTGTGCTCTGAGTAGCTTTACACTAACGCATCCAAAGTTCATGGATCAACAGCAGTTTTGACAGCACATCTCTGCATCATTTCAACACATCAAGCTAAATAACTGTCCAATTTATCATGTACACACGGAGCATGAGTAGGAGTAGGAATATTGTTGAGCTTACGTCCTGCCCAAACTTTACAGCCCCAGGAAGACAGCTTAAACTGCCTGTCACTAAGATGAAAGCAATTAACTAGGTGACCACTGATGCTTCTCAAAAAGCCGCATTCTTTCTGTTTCTAAAGAGAAACTTGATTAATATTGGTCAGATGGTGAAAATATATAAAGGGAAAAAAGATGTTCCTCCTAAAAGCTTTTTGCCAAATTTTGACCCTTTATAAGGATCAAATTAAAAAACAAAAGGTGGCAGGTAAAATGCTAATAAACACACTG
Organism: Lophiomys imhausi; assembly: GCA_907164525.1. Taxonomy (NCBI): domain Eukaryota; kingdom Metazoa; phylum Chordata; class Mammalia; order Rodentia; family Muridae; genus Lophiomys; species Lophiomys imhausi. The sequence continues at coordinate 1,072,305 of CAJQZJ010004763.1, forward strand.
GGTGGACGATGTTCAGACATGAAGCTAAGTTCTTCTACTATTAACCTTGTGTTCCTCATCCATCAGCAATACATCAGTATCTGGTAGACATTATGTTAATAAAGCAGTAATGATGTCATCTCTAGAACCTCATGTCCACACCCTGTTATGACTGGGACGCTCTTACTAACTTCTTCATCCCCCAGAGAAGTCAGACTTGTACAGGGACACTGGCATAAGGCTGTCAAGTCAGAAAGGACTAACAGAGTAAGTGAAAACATCTTCACTGTGGTGACTCTTGGTCAACTATGAGGGTTTCTACACTACTCTGCTCTAGATCTTCAAAATCCACTGGTCTTCCTCTCTGATCAAATTATGTTTACTGTCAAAAAATCTTTTGAAATAGTTTATTTTGAGGAAAGTCTAAAACAAAAAAAAAAGATTTTCTTAAATGTTGGTTCCCTTTAGCTAAAAAAAAAGGAAGGTGAAGACTGTCAATAGGTTAGAGAATATACTTTGCATGGGGTATGCTCTTTGTTAAAGAGAGAAGGCAAATGTTTGTCCTGCATGGCTGTTTGAAGTATTCTTAGCCTTAGCCTTACCAGCCTTCCATCGACTCTAGTCAATTGGGTCCCTTAGAAGTAATTTTCTCTGCTTGAGTGTTACACTCACGTGTCTACTGAACAAAGCTGAAATGTCTATAGGTGTTTCTATCAGTACTATATTATGTAAGTTCAGTCACTGGGAATCATTTTACTGTCATTGCTGTTCTGTTCTTTTAATTCCAGTTTATTCCTGATTCCCACCTGATGAAATAATTAGAAAGGTTAAGAAGCAGATGGAGAATTAAGTCAAATGCATAATTGCTGTCACCTACTCCCTTGCCATTTGCTTTTTCTTCTCATGTGTTCTCCAAGATTGAGTACTCAAGGGTTGTTAGTAACAAGTGTCAATAACATGGCTCAGTTTCCTTCTTGTGGGCTTCCAAAGTCTTTGTGTGGTACATGAGAAAACTTACCCTCCTCAGTCCCTGACTGAAATTGCATGAGATGTGTTTTGGTCCACTGCCTCTAATTTTTTTCTAAGCTTTTGTATTTGTTTATTTGTACTGTTTATTTAGTATGTGTCCATGTGCCACTGAGGACATATGGAGGCCAGAGGACACCTCACAGGAACAGTTGGTTCTTTCCATCTGCCTTAGGGTTTTATTGCTGTGAAGAGACATTATGACCACAGCAACTCTTATAAAAGAAGACTAATTGGGGCTGGCTTACAGTTCAGAAGTTTAGTCCATTGGCATCATGGCAGAACACATGGCAGCATGCTGACAGGCATGCTGTGGTGAGTTAACAGAGAGTTCTACATCTGGATCCAAAGGAAGCAGGAAGAGAGTGAGCCACTGGGACTGGCTTGAGCTTCTGAGACCTCAACGCCCACTCCCAGTGACACACATCTGCCAAAAAGGCCACATCTACTCCAACAAGGCCACACTTTCTAGTAATCCCACTCCTTATGAGCCTATGGGGCTATTTTCATTCAAACCCCACACCATCTTTCTGAATCTGGCGATTAAATTCAGGTCTCCTGTCTCATGAGCAAGTGCCTCAAGTCATTGAGCCATCTCAGTAGCCCAGTTCATTGTCTTATTCTGTGTTATTCCTGCCCCCCCCTGCTTTTACCTAAACATGTCAAATGTTCTGCCATTGCCTGATATTTCTCTTCTGATTTTCCTACCCACCATAACCTTTTCCCACAATCTGACTTTTGTCTCCACTTAGAAAGGTCCACTCTGCTCCCCCAGAGTCTCCACTGGCCACAAAGCATCTTCTCCCAATTACCAGCTAAGCACATGTTACTCTGAAGCTGCTTCTAGTTTCAAAGTTAGTTTAACATTTGCACCAAACCAGCTTGTGTCTGTCATCATGCTGCCCCCTTTCCCTCCATCCCTCCTTCCCTTTTTCCTGCTTGCCTGTTTTCCTCCATTCTCCCTTGATTTCTTTCTTCATTCTGTGATTTTGCCTTTTCCTTGTTATCGAAAATTTGGTAGACTTTCTGGAATCATTTTTGATTTTTGAATCATCTTTTGATTTCTGCACACCAGCTAATTAGACCCATATTGAAAACAGTGTTCTTCAATGTGTTTTTTTACAACTTGAATGTATGGTCAGTGTTTTCTTTTTAATGGCTATGTACTATTTCAGAGCCTATAAGTTTTATATTAATGATCTATATTCAGCCTGATCTCAACCTTTCTACAATAAGAGCAATGTCATAATTACATCTGCACTTTAATTTCTGAAATTCTTTTAGGCTTCCAAGTGTTTCATTACTATTTTCTGTATTATTTTATTGTTATTATGAGATTTTTTATAACCATAAAATAACAGCTACCTTCTTTATTTATAAAGACATTTCTAAACCATTCATCTTCAGCCAGACCTTTTCTCTTAGGTCTGTTTCCATGCCTGGTGCCAACTTTCAAGTTACTCTGCCCCCCATCTGCACTGTGCTGTCTTCTACCCCCCATCCAGCTTACCCACAAGCAGTCTTCAAATATCTGTCTGTTTAAGAAAGTCTTTTCCTGATAATCAAGTTATTTCTGCCTTTTCTTCTCAGATTCCTGCTTATGCTTTGATAGCTCTTGGAACATATGTTCTAGTGTAAACCATCAGTGAGTGGATCCAGAAGGTTGGTGACAAGGAGGAGGACTATCATTGTGTCCTCCCTCTGTCTCCTGCAGCACCTGATGCTGTGTGTTGTGCTGTCAGAGAAATCAGTGTGTGATCTTCTCCAACTTAATATCTCAACTGACTATAGCCTAGACCCTTAGTCAGGGCATCTTTTATGATATTTATCCCATTGATTTATTATTTCACAGAAGGGCTCAATTTGGGCTTGTCATCTATCACTGATAAGTAATTACATGAAGAGGTCAACAGAAAAGTAAGCGAGTGAGTTTCATATGTGCTCATAAAACAGTATTTCGTTTCTTCCTGATGAATTAAACTCCTACTTTACCTTTAAAATCCACCATGACACAGTCTCATAGAAACAATGAGATTCTCAGAAACTTAATTACTTTTTTCTCCTAGCTGTTAGAATGTTCTACTTTGGAAAAAAAAAATGTCAATTTTATTTTTATAATTCAATTTTGTATTTTATAGGTACATAATGTTATTTTATATTATAATTTTAACTAGTATGTACTTTGGAGCTCAATTATAAAACTTACAAAATCCATTTATATTAAAAGCTATAACAGAGAATAATTTCCACAAAGGTTCTGCATTAAATTGCTCCTTTACTGAAACTTTTTTTTTTCCTCTGTTTTGGGGATGGAGAAGCTAAAGTATATTTTCCATTGGGATTATTATTATGTTAAAATAAACAAAAGAAAGATATTTGAATGGAGGACTAGATCCTCAGAATTGTGATTTATTCTTATGGGTATTATTTGAATTTGTACTTTGGCTCAAAAACAGAAGGCAAGCTTTATTACATCCAGATTTAAGCAAATGAAGGAAGCAAGGTTGTGTGTCCTGGATGGTAGTGAGCCCTGTGCTTTCTTGATTAAAGGGGAAGTATCTCAAGAATAAAGGGAGCTTTGTTTGGCTTTGATTTTAGGCTTAAAGAGGATTTCACACTGGCTTTATTTGTGTCCATTCTTCATTTAGAATGGCCTCCTAGCTAACACACTATAACCCTCACTCGTATTTCTCTACGCAGAGACATCCAAAATCTGTAAAGTGTGTCATGGTGCATAACCGCTAGTCCTAGATCATGGTTTCTGTAATACCCCAGATCCTCAAGTAGCTGGAGTCCCCTGGGAGGGGACTTGATGTTGGCCAGGCACTGAGTTTTCTGATTATTAGGCAGTCTTGTCAGATAAGTTCCGGTAATTCTAAGTTGCTACATTGATACGATCTTTCTTCAAATGTTATCTTTTTTTTAACTGTGTGATGCATTCTGGGAAATGAACTTTGAGCTAACTAGGACCTTTTGATATCCAGGAGTAGTTGATGACCCTCTGTCTCAAAGGCCAGTCTCTAATCATCTTGGAGTTTCTCTTCATCAAATCCTCACAAAGTTATCAAAATGAGAGGATTTTCATTAATAAAATGTTGTTCCTGTTTGAAGTTTATTTCCTTCATATATTGTTCTTCTGTTTGTCTTTAATGGCAATATGATTTAACTCAAGGGCTCTTAAAAGTTATATGACACAATTCCAAAACAAATTTATTTTTGGCCAACCACTCTAGGAAGCTGTACAGCATCTGTAACCATGGTTGATCATTACTCAGTCTCTAATAAATGTCTCCTTCTTCCTCCCCACTTCCTTCTTTGATAATAAAACAGGCATTACAGTTTTTAAAAAGCTTTAGGATATATATTTGAATTTTACTTTAAGAGTTTTATAGCAAGAGTGGTGGCACACATTTTTAATCTCAGCTCTCAGGAGGCAAAGACAAGCAAATCTCCAAGATCCAGACCAGCCTGATCTACAGAACAAGTTCCAAGATAGCCAGAGCTGCACAGAGAAACCCTGTCTCAAAAATTAAAACAACAAAATTTAAAAAACAAACAAGCAAAAAAACCAAAAAGATTCTTATAGACATTTTTAATACCAGAAAGCAAGGCAAGATTTTGTTACATATGAGAGCATCAATAATAATAATAATAATAATTAATAATTAATGATTGACTTTGTGGCCATTGTCATTATAGAGAGTGGCCAATGAAAAGGTAATGTAATTGAGTTTTCCAAGTTTCTAAAATGGTGGAGAAAAAACAAAGTTAGTCGTTTTCCATTTATCCAAAGGGCCACAGTTCACTCAGGAGCTTCATTTCTCTTGAGGGGTCCATTTCTCTCAGGGGGGTTCATTTCTCTCGAGGGGTCCATTTGTTTTCTTTTTATTCAAAGACATCTAGTTAGTCTTCAATTTACAAATAAAGCAGAACCTCCAGTTTTTTCTCAGATGCATTTCAAACTACTAGCCACAGGCTCACTCATGCTTTGTTGTATAAGCCATAATAAATCATGTGAAAGTATATTCAAGTACAACAAATATTAACCATTGTTCAGGAGCCTTGCATAAATCAGAACAACAACCTAGATGCTTTCTTCGATTTACTCCAATTCATCAAACATTGACTGAACACTTATTTTATCGGAGGTGATATGCTCACTGCTAAAGAAAAATAGTTCAATGAAACCAATGTTACCCCCAGTGGGGTCAAAGTTCAATTGAGGCATAAGGTTTACTCAGGGCAACTATCAGGAGTTTTATTTAATAGTAGTATATAAACTGGGGGGGGTAGTGGCATACATTTTTAATCCTAGCACTTGAGAGGCAGAGGCAAGTTAATCTCTGTGAGTTCAAGACCAGCCTGATCTACAGAGCGAGTTCCAGAATAGCCAGAGCCACACAGAAAAACCCTGTCTCAAGAAACCAAAGCAAACAAACAAAGAAGCAAATAAATAGTCAGATACTGTCAGGACCAATATGATTCTCACACTGGAGATGAAGTCTAAGGAAATTCAGTGAGGATTCAAAAATTTATAGCAGGAATTATCCAAGATTGGGAAATACTAAATGGACTCAATGTAGACAGAAGGAGAGAAGGGGGGGGGGATGAAAAGGGAGGGACAAACACAAGAACAAACATGAAGTTGGAAGGGAAAAACTGTAGAGATATAGGAAAAATTAGAAGGGAATAAGGAGTGAGTTTGAACCAAACACTTTATATACATGTGTGAATACTACATAAAATATTTTAAAGGACTCTGGATGTGTATGACTAGACTAGTTTTGAGCCACAAACATCAGTGAAGCAGCAGTAGAGAAAACAGGAGATGGGGTGACAAAGCAAACATGACTTGGCAGGGAAGGAAAGTCAATCTCCAGTAACCGAGGGAAGATAGGCGTTTCTGAAGGAGGAAAAGAAAAATACACAGGAGTGAAACAGTGATTTCTTGTCAGTGTGAATATACAGGTGGGAAACAATGTCTACATAAGAAGTAATGTGAGGGAGAAGGGTACATTAATAATTCATTGGCTATTATGTCAAAATATCTTTACAGCAAATTGCCAGAGAGAAATAATTTGATTTTAACCTACTGAAACAGAGTATGTGACAAATGTTAAAATAAATACACAGGAAACCCACAAAATTGCTGGGAGAAATTTGCCAAGAAACTTAAACAGCCACAGGATGAAAATGATGTATTCAGCTAAGGCACTCACGCAAAGAGTATGGCAGTCTATCTTCTGCAATGGCTGACAGATGTCCCAGACATTCCAATCAAGGTTTGGGGTAAACTTGGCTGGTAAAAACTCCCATGCAACATAGAATTGTACAGAAGATTTGCTCTGTGCGCGTGCGTGCGTGCGTGCGTGCGTGCGTGCGTGTGTGCGTGTGTGTGTGGCAAAATGTGGTCTCTAATATAGACCTCAGAGTATCCCAGTGGATGGAAATGAGTTTTGAGGTCCCCAGGGTCCTGTTTTGTAGTAGTAGAATTAAACCTGATGGGATGCTAACTGATGTCAGTTAGAGCAGTAGGGTAGCAGAGAGGAGGATGGGAAAGGAACTTTCCCAGAGAACAAAAGCTGGCTGGTGCTGCTGAAGAAAAAGTGGCACCGATTCAGATGTAAGGGTGATGGGGCCAGCTGCAGAAGATGGAAGAAAGAGAGGCGATTGCATAGTGAAACAATGGTTCGAATAGTCAACAGTGACCTCAACCGGAAGCAAGAGAGATGAAATAAATTAACTGTGAAAAGTTTTCAATCCCTAGTCCATATGATTTTTTTTTTTTAATCTTTGTTCTAGTAGACCCACTGTCCTCAAAGCTGGGAAGCAGCAACACTCAAGCAAATGAACCTGTTAATACAACACAGGTTGCCTCGTTTAGGATGAGAATTCGCTTTGATAAAACCATGGGGCCTGTGCAGATTGCATCATAACCTATTAGGAAATGGGAAACACAAGGGTAGCTGTGACTATGCTCACTGGTCTCTTGGCCAGTCTCTGAAATCTCACTGGAGAAATCTTGCCTTATTTGGGTAGATTCCCCCCCCCTCCCCCGCAGCAACTGGAAACCCACAGAGTCTGTTTCTTTGTCAGGCTGAACCTGCAGTGAGTCAGGAGAGACACAGCCTGACAGCCTGAGTTTTGTCTTTGTTTAAGATTTTCCCATTTTGTAGCTCTCTACTCACCCTGCTATAGGTTACTACCCACATCATGCCAGCGTTCAGGGGTTAAGGGAGGTTTCACAGATGTGCTTCCCAGTATGAGTGCGCGCAAGGAATGTTGAGGTACACTTTTAAGCAATGAGATGACACTGACGGCCAAAAAGAAAAAAAGAACAGAAAAGATATAGCAGTACCTAGTTGTCTTATTTGGTTCTATTGCTGTAACAAAATACTGACCATAAGTTTACAGTCCCTATTTTAGTCAGGGCAGGAATGCCAGGCAGGAACATGGAGGCAAGAACAGAAGCAGAGGCCATGGAGGAACACTGCTTACTGATTTTCACCTTATGGCTTTCTGATCCTGCTTTTTTATACAACTCAAGACTTATGGCCTGGGGGTAGCACTGCCCACAGTAGGCTGGACCCATATCAATCATTAATCAGGGATAAGTCTCCACAGATTTGCCTTTTGTCAACCTGATGGAGCCGTTTCCTCAGGTAAGGCTCCCTCTTCCCAGATAACCATAGATGGTATCCAAGTTGACAAAAACAAAACAAATGGAAGTGGACATTCTGATGTCATGTGCTCATCAGAAGTCCGGAGGACTTAACATAAAAGTTTGTCTCTTTAATTGTATCACATAAAACATCTCCACAGTGTAATCAGTGGTGTTTTTAAATGGTGCTGCATTCTAATCTCACTTTCATAGACATCAGTGGGAAAATTCTCCAAGGCTCCCATAAAGAAATGAGTACTGGCTTCCTTAACATGTCGAGCACTGACTCTATAATGATAGCATTTGAGGTTGTTAGAGAGGTAATTGTGGTGATTTAGAATTTTATTGAATGTGTTTAGCTAAATATTCCATTTATCCAGATAGAGAGCAAATGTGGTAAAACATTTAACTCCATCAGAACCAATATCAATGATGAGCTCCCCATGAGAATCTAGACTATCATAAAACGCATGCTTCTTTAATCATTTTCTCAGGCTCTGGCCATTGCAGTCCACTAGAAAGATGGAAAAACATAGTGTGTGTCCAGAGCACAGACATGTAGGTAGACCTCTTTGGTTCAGATTTAGCTCAGGCTCTTTCTAATACAGTTTTCTGTGTGCCACTCTCCTCTGTATAGTGGCAATGCCAACCAAAGGACCCAGATCCATCCAAAGATCAAGGTGAGGACTGAATGACTGAGCACATTCAATGTGCTTTCATTAATTTCTGGCAATGACGCTGGTTATTAGTTTAAGTTATTATCATTTATTTTGGTTCATGGGTTTTTCTCATGGGCCATGTAGGCCATGACCATGATTTCCTTTATCCTGTAAGAAACACCAGTTTAGGATGTAGCAAGTGATTAGTCACTATCTATGATCTGAACAATTGGGTGAGTAAATGATGCACCATTCTTTCCCCCATGAGAATGGATCTGGCAACCGTGAGTATGCTTGATACTTCTGTAATCTTTTCTGCCAGTTTCCTCTTTACCAGAGTCTTTTTTTTTTCTTCTAGTCCTCTTTAAATAAGGTCTTTCCACAAAGACTTTTTTGTGCAATATATCTCTCCCAAACAAAGGGCAGAGATCGTCAGAGACAATAAGTCTTTGGGTAACTAATTTTCGGTACCTGACTATATATAATAAACCCCGAACAGCCATTAAAGCAGCACCCCAGGCCCTTAGTTTGTCTAAGCATCCAGACCACTGATTGTTATAAACAATGAATTCAAGGTACTGTTCTTTGCTGCCTCTATTCAGTATTCTAAATACAGTCTGGCTGTCCTCTGGATCTATACTTCAATGCTACAGGGAAAATCGATAGTAATAATACAAGATGCTGAGAGCAAGGGTTAGGTTGCTCCATTTTTTAAACTAATCTTTTAAGTCTGAGACATTCCTGTGAACTCAGAAAATAGTGAACTAGTGGAGAACATAGAAAAATAATACACCAAAGACAGTGAATAGACTTCATTTTAATCATTTTAATGAAATATTCAACTTGATAATTACATGTAGATTTGGCAGCTATTGCTTTGGCAATTTTCTGTGTTAGGATTGATATACCTGCAATGAAAGATTTAGATAGTGAAGAGTCCAGGTTTGCTCCCCACATGTGCCAAATAAAGATCATATTTTCATTGTCAATTATAAAGTTAATTCCATCCTCACAGGAATGATATATGGTTTGTTATGCCATGAAATTTTGCTCTGAGTCTATTGAGTTTTCAAGCTAAAGATTCTGCAAAGCATGCTCTTCAGAGTAATGGGGTTAATAAATCAAAGTATCTGCAAGCAAGAGAACATGCATTGTCTATGGGTGTGAATTTTAAAAGATTAGTAGTACCAGAGATTTTATATGCAAATTGATCAGTGCATGTTGGAACATTCTGGATAGAATGTATATAGGATAGAATTACCTATAGAGCACATCATTCAAGTTATTTGCATTATAATAAAAACAGTCATTGTGTATCAGAAAGTAAAACAACAATGTTGTAAAAGTTGTCTGAATTTTATGCATTTAGTCAAGAGTGATATATACAGCTGTGGGGTGGGGGGAAGGTACTGGTTGCAGTCAAGATTAGCCAATTACCACCAGTAAGAATACCACCAAACTCCAGTATGCTAAAACCTCAGTCATTTCCTTGCATCCTCAATGCAGATAAATCTTGGCCTCTGCCCATCAATGTCACTAATGGTGGCAGACTCTGTTTTAGCTCATAGTGCCCATCTTCCTTAAGCAGGATGAAGGGAAGGTGGTGACTCATGTGCTGGCTCTCCAATCTTCTGAAAAAGTTAGGCCCATGGCCAAATCAAATTCAAGAGAAACAGGGTAGCCTGACCTCATGATGCACCCAAATGAGGGCCACCAGAATATCTCTTTCAACACAAAGCATCCCCAAATGGCTCTTAAAGCAACTGTTACATCCACGGCCTTGCTTGGGCCAGTCTCCTATCTTATTGGCTGTTAAATTAATTTCAGGATTGGAAAGAGAATTCCTAAGAATCTAATTTACAAACCTGTGAAATAACAAAGTTTCTCCAATTTTTCTTTCATGTATTTTTTCATAAGATACCATGAATTATCCCACTGAGTCAGACCCATGACATGCCAGGCAAAAATCTTACCCTTGACAAAATTTTTAAAAGTCACATCTATTATTTCTCCATTGCTCATAGAGAGAAATGATAGAGCAATTATATGAATTGCTATTTCAAAATATATACTTTCTTCCATTCAATAGGTATAAAGGCGAGTATGTATGTACTCTCCACAAAATAAATATTTCTTTTTTTAAATTTTAATAAATTCTAATAAGAATATTATGCAGTCAAATTAGGCCTTAGGGAAGGGGTTTCTAAATATTTTTGGAAGTTGTAATAAAAAGAGGAGGCAATCTTTATCTAAAGCAAGACAGAGAAACTCAAATAGTTCCATTTCCTCAGTTTTGAAATATAAATTGGAAAAGAATGGTCCTAATTGTTAATGATCCCAGTGATTAAAAGCCAGGCTCTGAAGACCACACAACTCCAACGTAACCATTTCATAATGAAGAAACCAAGATCCAGAAGATAAAAGGGGGAAGAATTGATTTCTGCCTCCACAATAAATTTACTGGGGATGAGATATAAAACTACAAATTTTATTTAGTTGCAATAAAATATGTGACGTGTCTGTGATATAGCCCCTCAGTAAGCAGTGGGAATCATCACATATCTGAGTTTGAGAATAGGCCTCTATGCTAAGATTTCCAACACTTGATTCACAGGTCTCCTGCATATAGACCTATAGCCCTCAATCAAATACTCGCAGATTATAGAGCTTTTTAAAGCAATTTGAAAGATTTCTTGGTACTATTTTAAAATATGTAAAGAGAAATTAGAAATGTTTTACGATAGTTTTTTTCCAATGAAAAGAATGGTAATGGCATGACCACAAAAAAATATTATTTTGTTCAATTGCATTTAATGACAGAAATTTGCTTTAAATTTTTACAATTTATCTATTGACTTAGATGAAATATAATCCTGGGAAGTACATAGTCTGTGGCATTCAACTGACATCACCACTTTTTAAATGAGACATACATAGAAACTCTTGTCTTATCAACTTTATGTAGGTTAATGTTTAGTTTTCCCACTTATATGAAGAATCAGTAGATATCATTTGGCAGAGTCTCACTGATAATTAAATCTGGGCTACAACATGCTTTTATAATATACTGTGTTTTATGACTTCTCAAAAAGTTAGAGGCTATGCAAAAGAAATAGTGACACATATGTGAGACATAAACTTTCATAAAAGAGGAATTTCAGGCTGGAGAGATGGCTCAGCCATTAAAGGCGAGGCTCACAACCAAAAACATAAAAGAGGAATTTCACATACCTGTGACATGGAAGATAAAAAGTGAGTTTACATGAATGTTTGCAAGGCAACAGCTGATGTAACAGTCTACTCATTGAGAAGAATGGTAGCACTGTTATGTCCCAGCGGGGCAAAGACTTTTTGACAACAAAAAAAAAGATCATCTCTGGTAGCATTTAAAATTGTATGTCATTGGCTTCTGACCACATAAAATTAATTTGTATGAGTGATTTCAAAGAAAATCAAGAAATCTACGGATATGACTCAGAAAGGGAAATATCAGTAAACAACCGATTATTGTTCTGAACAGGAAAAATGCCCGATTCTTACTGAAATGCAGCAAATGACTCACATTGCTATAAAATGCTTTCTTCCACAGTCTCAGCATTTTAAAATACATTTTAGAAGAAATATAATCTTTGAAAACCACAATAAAGGGCTCAATAAATGATACACCATTTTTCATTTTAGCTAGGTCATTAAAAATATTTTCATCTTGTTTTCTGTCAGTGTATATATATGTACATATGGATACATAACTTTAGATAGATAGATTAGATATACATCTTTGCATATAGTTTTGTTTACCACACTCTTTGAGATTAGTAATTTGTAAATTTCTACATACATTTATTACATATGGACGTATATAAATATGTGAATCGACATATATTTGTATGTTTTGATAGGTGCTGAAAAATGCTCTCCATATATGATTAACCAATTTACACCCTTATAAACTAATGAAGGTTGTTTCCTAGTTTCTATGCTATAAATTATCAAACTTTAATACTCTGCCACTTTAATAGGAGAAAGTGCTATCTCACTTCTAATATGTAATCAAACATCTTAGTCATATGTTGTCAAACTATTTGACACTTTCTGTAAGCAGTCACTATCTTTTGCTCATTTCTGCTGATATTCTGTTATTGGTGTTAACACCTTGGTATTCCCTTTTCAAATGCATGGGTTCTCTGGTGTTTCATGCAACCATCACTGTTAGTTACGAAAAGGTTTCTCCTGAGTTCTCCATCTGTATTCTGAGTTAATAATCTGTATCTTGTGAAAAAAAGTTATCCCCTTTGCATTGTTAAATTTGTTAACTGTTTATTTCAATAACATATGCTTTTTAGGAAACATTGCAAAGGTATAGAAAATATTACAAAGATTCCTAGAATGGGCCTTTCATAACTTTTATTTTCATTTTTAACATTCAAAGCATTTGCTCTTTCAGAATTTACCCTAGTTTAATGAGTGCAAATTAAATCTTTCCTTCCCCCAAATGAGTATCTAAAGGTCCCCCAAGTTGCAATTCCATTTTTCTCCACTTTTTTGATATTCTATTTCATACAATAAATTCCTACATAAAATGTTGAGTTGGTTTCTCTATTCTTTGTTGGCATGTTCCATCTCTGCTCTAGTTTTTCTTATAGCTAGGCCACTGCAGTGTTTGAATCTGTGCCCTCCAGGTTAACCACATTTTCTGCCATTTTGACAAACACCCAAGAAAATGAACTTAAGGTAAAAGAAGAGAAGGGGATATTTTGGCTCAGGGTTTCAAGATGGTTGTCTGGTATTAACAGTTGTGGGCCTGCATCACCATAGCTAAGAATCTGTTAGGGAGCAGAGCAGCTCATTTTACAGCAGCCAGGAAGCAGGGAGAAGCCAGAAGGGACAGGACAAAATCTGTCCTTTAAGCTAATCCCCTAGTAGCCTGTTTCTTCCAACAACCCACTGGGCAAAGTTCACCCAACTCCCAATTCTATTCAAGCTCTGAGTCCACCCATGGATCAATGTATTGATGAATACAAAGCTCTCACGATCCAATCAGGTTTCAAAGCCCCACCTCTGAATACTACTTGCACTAGTGACCAAGCCTCATTTGTCACTAACAGATATAACAAAGTAAATGAACAAATTTAATAGCATTGAACTACAATGATATTCCTGGAGCAAATATCCCATGGTCATGTTATATTTTTCTTGTAATGCACCTATGGATCTGATGGATGAATCATATATTTTAACACTGACATACATGAGTAAAAAATGTTTTGCAGTGTGAGTTTCTGAAATCATTGTTGGTTTTGTTAGCCATGGTTTGAAAATATGCTCTGGCTCACTTTAGTAATGCTAGAATCATTTCTGTGAATATTTGTCCTGATCTATGCCAAACTATTTCTTCTGAGTATTTCCTTATCTATTAGATTGTTGTTGTTGTTGTTGTTCTACTCATCACTTTTTTTCTTCTGTTTTCTTTCCTGGCTTATATTGTAGTAATTCTGGTGTTAGTCCTTGAACTTCTATGAGTCAGGTGTTTCCATGAGGTGTACCCATAGTCGTTTGGTAGATAGGCTGTCTACAGGCTAATAATGTTTCACCTGCAACAAAAGGAGTCAGCTTCCTGAAAACATGGCTGTGATGTGCACTTCTTGGTGCAACCCTCTTTCTTCTTTTCTGAGCTGAACTTTTAGGCACACTGAGGACGGGGATTGTATTTTGCTCTCTGTGTATTTTCTCCCTGTACCTCCAATTCCTAGCAAGGCTTTGATCATTTGCATGTTCATCTGGGAGGAATGAGCAGTTCACTGCACTGGACTCATCTTGGGGGGCTTCTAAGATAACCCAGTGCCTTTGGGTAACCTTTTATATTCCTAGGTGTCTTTATCTTCTGCTTCATTGACAAGATTTAATGTTTTGTTTTCTTGTTTCTGGATATGACTTTGAAAAGAAGAGGGAAAATGATGTCACTGTCATGAAACAGTTCGTGGCTTTTTTAGCAATAACACTTTGATGTAACATGTAAACTGTCATCTACTCCCTGGCTTTGATCATGATCAGTCTTCTTGTGTCAATAAAAATGCTCATAGCTGCTAGTTACCTGGAATTCCTTGCTGACATCTAGTAAGAAACCTGCCTTTCCACTCATTGCTCTTCATAACCCCTAGGAACACTTTAGCCAAACTGGCACACTTTTTATTTGCAGTATAGAAATATGATTAGTTTAAATGCTGTAATCTCCTTATCATGAATTTATGAATGATCAGTGATTTTGTAAAGCACTTTTTTCATTTAACAAAAGTACTAACAGCAATAGTAATAAAATGTAGAGTTCTTATTATACATTCAAAGCATACCTTTACTATTAATATTACTAATATTTTAATAATATATCATTTCTATATAAAAGAAGGATCAGTAATATTATATTTCATTCACCTAGTATTATTCAATGACTACAATCAAGTTTAACTTAAAAACACTTCCCTACCAATGCAAACAATTCAACTAGTTTTATATATTCAATAATCATATTTTATGAATATTCATGTATATAGGAAAGGAATTCCATGATGACATAGAAGCTTTTTCTAAAATTTAGCCTCCCTCATGTAATGAAAATATGGCAGTGGAAAATTTTCTGTTTGCAGTTTATATAAATTTTGTTTAAATATGCTTTCATTTTGTTTTCTTCCAAAGTACACTGATAAATCTGAAGGTGGAAGTAATTTTTTAATGTTAAATTTTTTACCACCTACACCCAAATATGGTATTAACATTCAGCCTTGATAAAAGTTAGATGAAAACTAAATAAAATATAGACATATCTTTTAGAAGTTAATGGCAGTTTAGTATAGTATTCAAAAAGCCAGGCTCTGGAGATAGGCTACATGGAGTCTATTTTTTGTCTTTAATACTTAGTTCTTATGAGTTTAGGAAAATTGTTAAACCACTATGCCTTAACTTCCTCATCTTTAGAATATTACATTCCATCATTTGCTCAACAGAAATGTTATGAAGAAAAGGGAGTTAAAAGTGCTGATAATGGTTTCTGGAACATGGTGGCAGCTATTCCAATTTCAGAAAACTCATCTCTGAAAATTAAAGGCCTTCTCTTGATGCAAAACCATATAATCTACTTTGTAGTGTGGCACAGTTATCACAGATCTCTAAAAATTAATCAAGAGTGAAATAGCTTGAGTGAAGTCTTTATACCACAAAGCAATTGTTGGAAGAAGGAGAAAAGTCTCTTAATATTTAATACAGAAGGAAATTACTTAGCTTAAAACACTTGATTTGTCAGTGTCCCAACCTCCTCAAATTAGCTTACTCACTTTCAAAATCATTTCAAATTATTGCCAAAAAGTAAACAAAATATCATATTTGGCAGTAATGTCCTGGCAAAGGAGTAATGGAGAGAAGTAGTTCTCAGAAGACTGTAGAAAGGTCTAAAATGCTTGACAAATAAAATTCCATAATCATAATGTTTCCACTTATTAAATCACAGTACCACTTGTAAATGAAATTGTATGTGTGGCTACTTCGGGATATGCTGACTAGATATAAAACAACTGACTTAGGTGAGAAGTTTATTTATATTGTTAGAAATTAATTTCTGTCATAGTTTTACATCATAAAGTTGTCATATTTCCATAGAGATATGAAAGATCCAAGAAAGCCTGAAAATGAACAAAGAAAAACAACACCATAGAAAGGAAAGCCTAGAAATAAATTAAGGGTTATAGTACTAAGCCTTAAAAAGTAAAAGCCAAGACCAGTAAAATCCTTGGATTAAATCTACAGTGGATTAAAAAAAAAATAATGTGTAACCATTGCTTACATTTGAAGAGAACCACGCCCAAGATTTGAAGCCCACTTGGTTGCTAGAGAAAGCTTCTAACTTAAAGTTTCTCCCTCAGGAAACAAAGCACACTTAGATCATCATTGACCATGGACTATTCATACACCATGCAGTTCCAAGGCTAGCCACCAAGCACTCTTTAAGTCCAAGTGCTAGGTGTGTCGTCATTGCTTCCACCAATAGTTTTAAGAACAGCCATAACTTTTTTGAAACTGACTAAATTAAGGCAGAGTTTCAATTATGTGTGAGATAAAGCTTAGTGATTATCAACGATAAACATGAAAATGGGACTCTAGAGAAATAAATGACATCCATGGTCTCAGACCTTAAAATTCAGACAGAAAACAACTTAATATGATGGCAGAGAGTTCCATGAGGTATATCTCTGAAGAAAAGGGAGAAGGGTGGGGCAGATACTTTGAATATCTTAACAATTCTGAGATCACATGATGAGGAACAGGACCTGAAGTGGCAAGTGTTAGGAAAAGACTAAGGCCTGCAATAGTCACTGATTTCCTGAAGACTACAGCAGTGTGTCTAACTCTGTATCCAACATTATCCTATACTGTCCATAAACAGCCAAAAGATTATATATACATAAGGACTATGAATTATGATTGCAAATAACAATAATGTCATTTTAAATATGCTCCTACCTATGTCTTCTACAGATGCAAAACATCCTCCGAATTGAAATACAACATAATAATTTAAAAAGTAACAACCCATATTCAGGATGTAATAGAAGATCCATGGTCCTAATCCTAATTACAGCATTTGTCTTTACCAAAATGGGTCTTTGTATATTCCATGCACCTACTGAAGAGTTCTATCTTCTGAGGTTTCAAAAGACTTCACAGACATTGCTGAATATCAAAGAAACACTACAAAATAGCATGCTTAAATGTATTAATTCACTTCCTTCTACATTTGCTCATCCATCAACAAATACTCATTTATATTCTACCAGTGACTGTGATAGGAATTTTGAAATATGAAAGTGACTTGGTGTTTCTTCTAGAAACTTTGTCTTAGGGACTCATAAACAATTAATTGAAAGTGTTCCAATCATATGTGTATGAATCCAGTGCATGTGAAAATAGATCCAGTAGATGTAGTTGAAATTGCTGCAAGGCCCCTGAGACAGATGCTTCAGGCATTCAGGATATATACACTGGTGCTAGACATTTTAAGTTGAGAGAATACATGGTTTTAATATATCGAATAAAGCCTTAAAATTATATTCCTGTAACTCCCTAAATATACCAAATGGCCCAGGCAAACCAAGTCATTGGTTGTTTCCTGACCCTACCACTTACTTTCTTGCCTTAATACACTAATGAAAAACAAAATCACTAGTGTAAGGCGTCAGATAAGACAGAATTCAAATTATATGGATCTTGCTGAGCCTCAGTTTCTGCATTTTTAACATGTGGCTGGTAAACTCTCATCTCATGTTCTTTGATGATAACATGAGATAATGCTGAATTTAATTTTGGCATTTGAAGCATCCAATAGATGCTTAAAACATTTTCTATTATCTGAACTTGAATACCTATCACCAAAATCATTTGATAAACTCCTAACTTTGTTTCTCATTCATGAATTCATCTGCTGAGATGACTTGTCTGATACATACATACATTATACATGTTGCAGAATCCAAAGTACATGAATGTTAAAGAGACTTAAGATCACCTAACCTAGAAAGAGAAAAGAGAGCAGCAAGGGATGGTAAGATGATCGATCACACAGCCAGTTAAAGGCCGAAATGGGACTAGAGCCAACTTCCTGGTACTCAATCTAAATGACTTTGTCTCTTAGGCAATATGTCTATTCATCCACTCAGGCAAAAAACTATCCTTAATTGTTTACTTACCCAAAACTCTGTAGGAAATGAGTCAAGAGAATGATCAATCTAGTTTATTATATCAAATACAGAATCTATTAATATTTGCTACATTGTGTGCCCTCTTCTGGCTTCCTTAGGCACACACACACACACACACACACACATACACACACACACACACACACACACTCTCTCTCTCTCTCTCTCTATATATATATATATATATATTTATATATAATATGTGTGTACCTGATTTATATATATTTGTATAAATATATGTGAATATATGCATATCTAATCATGCAGACCAAATGTTCATACATATGAAATAAATCAATCTAAGTTAAAAGGAAAACTTTGTGAATGTAAAGAAGCTTCTTCTAGGCAGATGGTCATGTTGAACTACCTGCTCCCTAAAGTCTGGGACAGGGAGCTCGAGCTGGTCTAGATAATGAACTGAAAGAACTGAGAGTGGGAGTCATGTGTGTTGCTCTCAAAAAGAACAATAAGAGCCAGTGCATGATCCTGTGCATTGCTTCCAAGGACTAGGTGATTAGAGAAATGTGGATGGAGATAAATCCCACGTCTCAGAATGGCCGTAGAGCAAGGGCCTCGGCAACTCTCAGTGAACCTTTCCGGAGCGAAGCTTTTTATGTACTTATGCTTTCTGCCAAAGCCTAGCCTATCTGGATGCTCATGGTTTTATTATTAGAGATACCTTATATAATTAATGTACTTAGGTATAATAACTCAACTTTTTTGAAATTAGCAAATTATATGGCAGACTCTGTAGGAAATCTCCTGCTTAGTAATTTTCAGAACATAAGTTTTCTTTAAGTCCAAAAAGAGCATTTCCTAGATGTTAAATGAGCTTTAGTCTTCGGTTTCTGACTATGTTTACTTTCAATGGTGTTCATTGGGCAATGAAGACTCTTAAGTACACCTAGGATAGGACTGTTCCTGTTCTATTTTTGTTATTTTTTTTCATGTTTGTCTTCTCTGATTTGTGCATTACTGGTATAGGGGTAATATCCAACAAGGAACTCTTCAGAATTGTTAACAGAACTCTTTATAAATATTCAGCTATAGCATTTTCCTTCCCATTTTACTGCTGTTGTCTATTGGGGCAGATCCCAACTGTGCATTCATACAGCGCTTATCCAGTGTATTTTGTTCATTCATACAATATATTTTGATGAAACCTTTGGAAACTCTTTCAAAGTCTACATCATAATAGTCTTTGTATCTTTCCAGTCTGAACCACTCTTGAATTTCATTTTCATAATGGTCAGATATTTGATTACTCAACCTTGTCACAGGGAATAATGCTAAACAGGAATTTAAAGCTGGAGCTGATTTAACAGTCACAGAGACTTGGCTCTTAAGATCATTGCATAAGGTTTCACTAAGACAGTGTCTCCATCTGCCAAAATCAGTAGCTCCCCAACTTTCTTCACTGCTCCATTACTTCCTTGGCTGCTCCCCAACTTCCTTGGCTAATCCCCAATTTCCTTGGCTGCTCCCCTACTTCTTTAGCTGTTCCCAACTTCCTTGGCTGCATGTCAGATGGAGGTAGACAGTCCTGAAGAAAAAGTCCAGCAACCTCTTGCAGAGGTGGTGTCTCAAATGATCTCCAGGTTCACTGTGTCTATTGTCTCTTCCGTGTAGAAACTACTTCTTCTAGAAACACCAGGTCTCTGGTCTCATTTCTTCCAGATCCATTTTCAGTTCAATTTTTGGGGAGTTCTAAGTTCATGGATTTATTTATGTTTCTCTGAAGTTAATCTATATTTGGGCAATGTATCAAATGTTCAACTCTTTTCTTTGTTTAAACTGTTTTACACTATGTGGTAGAATAGGTTGATTGTGTCAGCATTTAATAAAAATACACTAAGCATATCAGAAGATTATCACATGGCACTCCTCATACAGAGATTTCTTTTCCATTTTACTTAAAAATTTGAGTCATGCGGGAAACATTAAAAATATAGATTCCTGGACCCCACTTCCAGATGTTTAATTAAACTTGTCTAAGATGCTTCCTGAAAAATCTATAGTTTTAAAGTCCCCTTATATAATTCTCATGTTTAGCTAAGGTTACAAATCTTGGATTACAATCACCCATGAAATAGAATTACTCGCACCTCATCCCCACTCTGAAAATATCTTGCATCTCTATAGCCTTCATTACTTTGCTAAGATTCTTATTCTATTTCTTTGATCATATAGCTGACCATTTTCCTCCTGCCTTTTGCCTGATGATTTTCCAGAGGCATTAGGTAGTTCTTCATCAAACTCTTAAAAATAAAAATAAAGCTCTGCTATTTAAGATTGCTCTTAAATAGTAAAGAAACAACTGGCAAAGCTCATTAGCCAAATACCCTGAGAACACATTTGTAAGTGGCCGACTTAAATATGTCACTGGAGACAGTAGGGGAGAGTGTATGTCATAACTCTGGGGCAGGTATCTCAAAAGGCAATCTAGGGAGTGGACATGTTGAGAGGTTGAGAGCCATGATGGCACAAATTAGTTAGAATATGATAACAAGGGAGTTGATAGAGCATTGGAACAAAGAAACCAATCTGTCAGGATTTATCATTTATAGTTTTGTCATAAGACAGAAACATCAGTGAACTGATGTTAAAAATTTTAGAAAATAGCTTCAGCTGTTCATGATAACCATGATGGCTTTGATTTGTTCTCTTCATCCTTTTTTAAGACTTGTGAGCTCAAAGGCTCAATTCTTCCCTCACAATATGGCTTGTATTTTGAGCAACACTGTTTTTTACCTAATAGGATGCAGAACTTTCTATCTTCAATTAAGTAATATTTATCTGTCTATAGCAATAATGTGATATATATTCTGAGTTTTAAAAAAAGCATGATTCATACAAATTCTTGGTTGGCTTTTTACTGTCTTTTTTATATTAACAGATACCTTTGCTATTTATTTGCTCAAAAAAATAGATCTTGCTTTGGTATTTCTAACTGTAGAGTATTGATAGGAATAATTTCTGAGAATAATCAGAATTGAGGCTTGTCATTTTCATAAAGCACAGAAAAATGTTAGCAGCATAATGCCTCCTTCTTTGGATTAGTTTTCCTCCAAATTTACCTCACATTGCAGAGAAAGTATTTAAGTTGAGAGGAAAAGTATACTATTAAGTAATTAATTTTTAAGTTCCTTTTAGAAATTCGGGAAAGGCGATTCAGGTTACATCTTCACATCAAAACTAAAGAGCCTCACTTTAGTTATAGGCTCTAATGAAACATCCCCCAACTTATGATGGGTGATATTCTAACAAACTTATCATAAATTGAAAAATACAGCAAGGGGAAACACACTTAAAAGACGTAACCCACCTGGGAAGCAGCTCACCGTCCTCATGACTATGTGCTGCCCAGAGTTGTAGCTCACCATCACTTACAACGTCTTAAGAGTAGCAGGCAGCAGAATATCACCTTGTGCAAAGACTGAAATGCAGACTTCAAAGGACTGATACTACCAAGGGCTGTCAGTTTGCAGCATTATCATCAGACCATCAGAATCAGGAATTGTCTGCAACGGATAAGGAACCATTTCTTACCAACTAAGGCAAAATGATAAACCTAGTATTTGAATCTACTAATACAATATTTTTAAAAGTTTCACACATGTGAAAATGTGTATGTGTTTGTATTCTCAGATACTAAAGCCAAGGAATGAAAAATTCTGGGAAGAATCTTTTTTAGGGAACCACTTCTCACTACGTGACTCAGGACTTGGCAAATTCCCTGTGATCTAGGTTCATATATTTTGTTGCTAAAATATTTAGTCTAAAACAATTTCTAATTTACAAAAACTTATATTAAAATACTACATATGGCCTAGTTATGCTGCTTCTGGGCATCTACCCAAAGCGCTCCATGTCCTACTCCAGTGATGTTTGCTCCTCCATGTTTATTGTGGCTTTATACACACAGCAATGAAATGGAATCAGCCTAGGTTTTCATTAGTAGATAGAGGGATTATGAAAATGTGGTACATATGTACTGTGGAAATGTATAAAGCTATAAAGCAAATGCAATTCTGTGATTTGCAGAAAAACAGGTGAAACAGAAAAGCATGATTTAAGTGAGGTCACCTAGGCCCAGAGAGACAGACACTGAATTTTCTTTCTCATGTGAAGATCTCTGGCCTCTAATTTTTATGCATGTATATCTACATTGGAATGAAAGAAACTAGATAACAGGAAACTAGAAAGGGGTCCAAAATGGGGGAAAAGGTTACTTTCAGCAGAAAATTACCTTATGATTAAGTCTCAGTAGATGACAACCTTACCTGGATAAATGTGATCTCAGCTTGTCTTAGGGACTTTAACCTGTAGCATATCTAGTACTTTCTTAAAACACTGCTTCGCCATATGTCCTTGCTCCAATAGAAACAATATGTAAAGTAAAATGAGGAGCCACTGCAGTTGGCTCCATTCTGAAACCTACGTCTTCAGAATAAAGCTGGAGTTACACATCCTTCTAGCTAGTTCATTAATTACAAAATTAAATAAAGAGTATATTATACTGGGCAACATGGAAATTTACAGCAGATGACTCCTATCTACTAAGTCTTTCCCTTTGCTGTTTTTCTACTTAAGCACCCCATTCTTTCTCTCAACTCAATCTTCAATCTTGAATAATTGAAGGAAAGTACCTTGAAAGCAAAACCACTTAGAATCCAATATACATTTGGCAGTACAAAATGAAGAATTCAGATCTGGTACTTGGATAACTTAAGCATGACTGGCATGAGCCAAGGTTTACGGAGGCCAGAGCAGTGATCTCACACCTCTCAAATGGCCAATTAAAAATGGTTCAGAGGCCAAATGCAACCAGGACATGACCTGACAAGAGGAAAATAGTCTGCTTTGTAACTATGAAGCTGGTTGGCAAGGAATGCCTACATGGACCATAATAGACTTGAACACTGTCAAGGGGCAAGGACTAGGAGACAGAGAAGTTATATTGGGTATCAGATGGAGAGGCAATAATCAGATTAATAAGAGGAACCCAATCAGAACTTGTCCATCTTCTTCAAATGAATAATTTCATTTGAGTAATATATATATTACTACATATAACATATGATAATATTTTATATATCTAATACATATATACATATATTAATATAATACTTATATAATATAATACATATTATATATAATAAATATATTTATTATATAATATATTATATATACTATATTTGTTTATATTATGTATCATATATAGTATATGTTTTATATAATATGATTTGTATTAAGTATATATTAAATACATATAATTTCATTTGAGTAATACATATTTTATATATATGATAATTTATGCTATTAAAGTACTGAAGTACTGAAGCTTGTGAGTTTTTATTTAGTAATTTTAACTAGCAGTGAATAATATTTACTTCACTAATGTTTTGTATAATATTCTCATAACTTCTGTTATATTCTTACAAGTACTATATAAGTTAAATCCTGCAACCTCGTTTAAGAAAATGAAGCTGAGTCTTAGAATAGGAGAGATTTAATCCAAAGCCATACCAATCTCAAATCAATATTACTTGTTTTTATTGCATAACAAAATTAGAAAACACTAGAATTTGTTTAATTTTCAGTTTTCCAGACTTTAAGAGCTGAACAAGCTACTGGATTAATTACTTTTGCTATGACAAACACCATGGTCAAGGAAACTATAGAAGAAATTATTTATTTGGGCTTACGGTTCTGAAGATATGAGTCCATGATAGAAGAATGGAAACAAGGCAGCTGGAGCTAGAATCTTGGAGCTTACATCTTGAACCACTATCAGGAATCAGAGAAAACAAACTTGAAATGGCATGAGTCTTTAAACCCTCAAACTCCACCTCCAATAACATACTTTCCCCAACAAGCCACACCTCTTAAACATCTCAAACATCACCACCAGCTGGAGACCTAGTGTTCAAACGCCCACAACTATGGGGACATGCCATTCAAACCACCACAGCCGATGGTAGGTGACAAAAATGTGTTCTGAAACTGTGATGTTTGGGCTTGGAAAGCAAAAAAAGTGTGTTGCATGCCTGGCACAAATGAAACAGTGACATGAAGGGTAGAAAGAGATCCAAGGACATAATAAAATGTGTGTGTGTGTGTGTGTGTGCATTAATAAAAGTAAATATGGAAACTTAAACATAAAGCAGTATAAGATGTCACACAAATCCCTACATTTTCCTAAGGACATAAAGCTATTTATAATGTTATTAACATCAACCAAGAATCTACCAGTTAGAGAAGTTCACCTATTTCCCACTTTATTATGGAGTTTACATTCCCTGTTGTGCAATCTTCCAAAACATTGCTATTTCCCATGCTACATTCATGTGTATTCATTGAATACTGTAAAATGAGCCCCTGTACAAATCTGCATTTTTAATAATGAAATCAGATGAATCATAGGTCAGTTTTCTACTCATCATACCCCTTGTCAAACTGGGGCTTCAGGACTTCTATGATCCTATGTCACCAGTTCTCATAGACATGTAGTTTTCCCCAGGACACCAGGCATCCTGTGCAATGCTGTCCTGTTTTCCTCTAGGCGATGCAAAACAAATGTGTAGTAAATGGTAAGAATGGTAAATGGTAAAGAAGCAAAAAATATAGGTGGACTAAGGCTGGCTTTCTGAGAGCCACGTGTAGAATACAAAAATCTAATAAATCATAAACAGTAGTGTTATTTTTGGGGCCCAAGTTTAACCCAGAGCTGGTTGTCAAATCTAATCTGCTTTGGAATTGTAAATAGATTAAGACCCTCCAATCTCAGATTTATGTTGATAGGCTCATTTTGGAAACCAAAAGATGTAACTGATGAGTTTCCCACAACATAACATATGTAGGACCACTTTTGTTTCTAGTGCATACCTTGAGGCCTACCTTAATAGCTGCAAAGGGAAGCGATTGCATCTGTAGGAAATTGCGGAAGGGTTGAAGAGATATTAGGAAGATAGGGAAAATGGCTTTAAGCTACTTTGTAAAGCAAGAAATAATTGGCCATACATTCTGGATTGATTGAATGATGGTTATTAATTAAATCATTATGAGGCCAATGAAGGAGAAAACAAGCAACTGATAAATTACATGTTTGAGTGAGGCAAGGTGCAGGCAGGACAGAGAAAAAGAGTTAAAAGGGAATATAAAATATGTTTTGAAATGGGATTTCACAGTTTAAAGAAGGACAGGGAAGGAGAGGATGGTTAGAGATGACAGGAAGGACATGTTTAACCAAGGTGCTATTAGGAATTTAATGTATTGACATTTTTGATCAACTGACACATTCCCACATTGCCATATTCAAATTAGCCTCTTCTACAGAGCAATTGCTTTAAAACCAGAACCACCAGCCTCCCGAAAGCATAGCTCAGTGTCTGCTCCTACTTTACTAGAGTTTGGTCCTTGTGTTCCAATCACACATTTTACTGAGAGTCCACAGAGCAGAATCACATGCCCTTCAGTCCAAACCAATAACAATTATTGACTGAACTAGTGAAAAGGCACAATGTTACACTACATCTCTGGATACTGTGGATCCAAGAGATCTAGAGTGACCAAAGCATAGCTTGCATTTGTAAAACAAATGCCTTTTTCTTGGCCAGCTCGCAGGACAGGCAACTCAACAACCAGAATCAGCTTCTTAAGATTTGGCTGCAAATGAGCACAAATGACTCTGTGATCATTTTGTTCTCATCTAGGGACTTTCCATTTGGATGCTCCTTACGTAGCTTAAGTCTTCAGGGTACTCTACAAATATGGCTTTTACCCACTGAACTCAGAGATACCCCTACTAATTTTTACTGTGTTTATGTTGAGGCTTGCTGCTATTGTATTCTTCACAGAAACATCAGCATTTGTCAGTGCTCTGTTGTCGCGTCCCCCTCGACCAGCAAGGATGACGCAACTCACAAAAGCTCTTCTCAAGCAGTTTATTCAGGTCCCTTGAAAACAGTCTTCCGAATGCCCGGGCAGACCCAACCCACAGGCTAAATACTATATGAACAGCCAATCAAGTAAAGCCACGTGGTGCTATCTTAGAGGCCCACGTATGCGGAAGCAAGCCAGATCAGCGGTCTTTGCCAAATATGGACTTGTTTACCACCAAGAGCGCTCACCGTCGGGCTGGTGGAAGGTGGAAACCGGCGCCATCTTTAGGGCGCGGCATGTCGCAGCTCTCTACAGTTCCCCCTTTTTTATTTTTTCTAAAGTTGGTAGAAGTCCCTGGAAAGGCTACGTAATCCCCATATCTGGGGATCTCACGGTGGGCCTGAGCCTGTAGGAGGGCGGTGCTCAAACTCTTACCCGTCTCTGGGTCAGCCTCCCCACTCAGGACTGCCCTGTCTTAGGTGGGCGAGACTTACCCGTCAACTCCGTCATTGACTTGCCAGACCCTAATATCCGTGGAACGAATACCTCAGTGGGCAGGGATTATACTCAGTGAAGATTTAAGGCTTCATGGCAGCGAGCCATGCCTGAGGGGACTGGCCCGCCTCAATGGCGACAAGGGCCTGTATAATCATGGCTGCATTACGCTTTTGTGTGGTTCTCATTTTGTAGATGCACCATAGGCAAACCAGAGAGGCTAGCATCATCAGTATCACCAAAGAGCCTACGCCTGCCCACTCCTTAAGATGATCCATAGCTGTCTGAATCCAGGAAGTCAAACCAGTAGCCAGGCTCAAATCCACCCGAGTGGAATTGATGTGGACGATTGTCGCTCTCAGCTCTCTCATCAAATTTTCAAATTCAGCCAACCAATCCTGTAAGAGGAACTTTGACAATTGTCTAGACAGATTAGCAGCCTTTGTAAAATTTTGATACTGCACGGAAGTAACACACAAACCTTGCATTTTCCACTCACACCCCAATTGTGCTAGTTGCCAAAGAGGATCAATCTGTTCTTGTATTAAATCTATGCATTGATTAACTATCATAAGGCCTCCTTTGAGATGAGAATTCATAGAGGTCTGAGTATCCAATGCCTGTGCTACAGTGGCTGAGATGTTATTCAAGGCATTGGCAGTCTGTATAGAACTAGACAAGGCAATAGCTGAGGCAGTAGCTCCCACAGCAGCAATAGTGATGGCAGTAACAATAGCTGCAGTGATGCCAAAATCTCTTTTAAACCTGAATAGCATCCTGGTATTAGGGGCCTCTACAGGAACTGGTACATATCGAGGCATTCTAGTCACCACAGCCACAGGAAAGACTGTGGCATTCCAGCATAGGGCATAAAAACATGTGCCCGGAGTGCATACTAACTTTTCTTCACCCAAGGATGCACTCCCATTACTTACAATCCACAGAAAAGGAGGCCAGAGACATACTGGTGAAGCTGAAAAGGTCTTGTTGCGATAAGAATGAAACAAAGAATTCCAAGTACCAGAGCCACTACCGCTAGAAAAATCCAATTTGGTAGCGGACCCTAGGGAAAAACTACCTCTTTGATAAATTCCTCCTCCATCCTGAAAGACAGGGTAGTACAGCTCATGTCTCACTTCCCTCCAGACATTTGGACAGAATGACCGCCCACTAGGACCACTCAGAGGGGAAGTCTCATTATATGAAGGCGGCGCCAACACAGGCGGCCCCGGACCTGAGGGCTCTATCCAGGTACAGTCAGAACTCTTCCTCAAAGATGACTTCTCCATTTCCTTTGCTAACATTTTAAGTTCCTCTTTAGACTCTGAGCTATCCTCTTCCAAAGTATCTTTCCCAGATTTGACGGAGCGCTCCTCTTTTAACTGTTCTAATGCCTTTTGTCCTTTTTCCACTGCCTTGCAATATCTCTGATCTCCTAACCAACTCCGAACAAGTCTCCAAATAGGCCGTGCTCCTCCCTGCAATGTACTTTGCTCCCAGGCAAAATCCAAGTCCCTGCCTAATTTGTCCCAGCAGGATACCGTAAGATTCCCGGACACCACAAACCACGGAGCCACGGAATCGCATTCATTCAAAAATCTCTCTAGGGTAGACTTCTTAAGTTTCAAATTCCTAGCTAAAAGTAGCTCCTAAAGAGCCAGAAAAATTGGATATGACTGAGACAATCCCATGATTAAAAATTTACTTTCAGTTCGCAGCTTCCCCGCGAAACTTTACCTTTTGTTCGCTATCTCCACAAAACTTTACCTTTTGTTCGCAATCTCCGCGAAACTTTACCTTTTGTTTGCAATCTCCACGAAACTTTACCTTTTGTTCGCTATCTCCGCGAAACTTTACCTTTTGTTCGCTATCTCCGCGAAACTTTACCTTGTGTTCGCTATTTCCGTGAAACTTTATTGTCCCAATTTATCCCAGGAACTTACCAGTGCGCTGCCCCTGACTGCAGGAGTTCTGAGTCTTTTTTTGGTTCCCCGTACGGGCCACCACTTGTCGCGTCCCCCTCGACCAGCAAGGATGATGCAACTCACAAAAGCTCTTCTCAAGCAGTTTATTCAGGTCCCTTAAAAACAGTCTTCCGAATGCCCAGGCAGACCCAACCCACAGGCTAAATACTATATGAACAGCCAATCAAGTAAAGCCACGTGGTGCTATCTTAGAGGCCCACGTATGCGGAAGCAAGCCAGATCAGCGGTCTTTGCCAAATATGGACTTGTTTACCACCGAGAGCGCTCACCGTCGGGCTGGTGGAAGGCGGAAACCGGCGCCATCTTTAGGGCGCGGCATGTCGCAGCTCTCTACACTCTGTAGAAAGAATTTTCAGTCTACGCTGTGTTGACGAGTGAAAGATGAACTACAGTTCCAAACAGTTCTTTTTAGAATTAGGAGAGTCATGGAAATTCAGAAAGAGGGTATACCTACAGGGTAGCAAAGAACACCTAGAGCCCCCAAACCCACAACTTAACCCCAGCTGCGTCACTCATGAACAACTCTTGTAGCTCCATTAGCTTTCACAGAATAGTGGATTACAGGGTGAAATGTATTTTTGAACCATAAGAATGTCAGAATGTTTCCTTCTACTGGGAGATTCAGGCAAGTTGTTTAATGTGCTTTTGACTCCATTTTGTCATCCACGAAATCAAGATGATAATGACATTTAACTCAAATTGTTGTGACTTTATAGTGTAAAATCATGAGAGTCCTATGAATATTGTTGACATGTAGAAAGCATTCTATAAGATTACTTGGAAATGCTGTCTCTACTACTTGCTTCCACATGCTGACCCGTGATACAGGGCATCATGCTGGGAGTTCTCATGTAGTGGATGGCAATCATTATCAGGAGCATGGTGCAAACAGTAGGGCTTCATTTTGTGCATGCTCCTATAGAGTGGTAGGTAGGAGCTGAGATGAGAGTCCAGACAGACAGACTCCAAAGCCTTTCTCTTTTAATCACTCTGTTACACTTCCTTCCTTAGGTCGATGAAGCAGTGGGAAACTTTTTATTGTCTTTATGAAGTTAACCACACTTGATTTGATAGTCCTGAAACTTACAACTTAAAATGTGAACAATTTGCATGATACAGATTATTGGAAGGCAGGCCCATGTGCACTATCTCTAACTCTTTTCCTGAGAAAGCATATGTTTTGGCTTTGTTTGTTTTTCACATCTGTGGATCTATTTATCAAAGGTTGTAGGGGGACAGGAAGAAAGTGAAAAAAACCTTCTAGTATAATACAGGTGTATAATCTATCTTTGATATTTTGACACTTAAAAATATCTCAAGAAATGACCACACAGAATTCTAATTCATACAAGCCACAGTTAGACTCCTCATGAAGAACCTATGAGCATTTCTTAACATTTCATGTGGTGATGAAAACTGGTTCTGCACATATGAAGAGAATATAAAGTACATTTTCAAAGAGCAAAGAGTGCATTTGTCCGTGTGTGTGTGTATGTATGTATGTGTACACCCATGTGTATGCATACACATAAAGTATCTCTCTCTCCCTCTCTCTCTCTTTCTCTCCTCTCTTTCTTTTTTGTCTCTCTTTTATAGCCAGATAAATTCTTTAAAGGATACTGAAAGAATAAATTACACAAAATACTCCCACCAGCTAGAAATCTGCAAATTCTTTTAGAATTCCGAAAGTATTGACAAGGCTCTCATTTCTACCTGCCTCTCAAAGCTGTTTAGGGTAGAGTAAGTATTTTCAGCCCTTTGCAAGGAATTTTTTAAGTTATAGATGAAAATGTGAAGTTCAGAGATATGTAGGTACTTCTTTAAAATGGCATAGCTGCCAGGTGGCTCCCCTAAGGATTTCACCCATGTTTTATCATTTCTTGATAAACTTTATGTCCATTTTAGTAAATGGGAATACAACAAATGATTTTAGAAAGAATGAAAACAGAAAAGATTTGGCCATCATGAAGAGATGACCATGTGCAAAAGTCTTTCTCCAAGCAAACTGACCATAATTGAAGACAGGGCTTCAAAATACACATTTAATAAATGCCCTTATACAAAACTATTGCCAAAGCATTTATTTTCATTTCACTAAGAATCTTTTAAGTTATATGCTTGTAATACAACATACTTTTGCCATTAGCTTGGCATCTTCTGATAGAGCTTGTGTGTGAGCAGGTAAGTGTGCTGGACCCAGCAACTCATAGAAACACACTTACAGCAGAGCCTAGAAGATCTGATCAGGATCGCTTTTCTGTCTTCATCTCTCTTTTGAGGATGACTCTCTGTGTCCTATTCATCCCCAGCAGGCTCCTGATTAAATATTTAAGTTGCAAATAAGTAAAGAACACCAGGGTATATTTTTCCAAACTCCAAAACATGTAGAAGCTGTCTTGGTGTACATCAAAAATTTACAGAAGTAAATGCCAAGTTTCTGATATTCAAATATGCATTGTACTCTTATGATTTCCCTCAGTAGATATCTAAAAGCCCATTGCAACAGTGAACTCACTATTCCTGTTTACAGGAACTGAAGGTGTTCATAAAAATCATCACCCCAAATCTGTGTCAGAAATATATGTTCATATGCCCTGGAAAACTGTCATTTGTCCTGAGGACAGCTATGGTGACCACTCTTAAAGCACATTCTGTTCTCATAGAGGCTACAGACTATTTCCCTTCTTTCTATATCACACTTTTAAAGAAGCTGTGTACCTTGAAACTGACTTCTGTAAATGACATGCACAGTGAAATAACTTTTAGTGTACATGTCCGTAGCAGCCATCTTCTTTTGTAAGAATAAAAAAGAAGGGGAAACTGAAACAAGGCAGCCAGGTACACAAAGACAATTTACGTGTGTGTGTGTGTGTGTGTGTGTGTGTGTGTGTGTGTGTGTGTGTGAGAGAGAGAGAGAGAGAGAGAAAGAAAGAGAGAGAGAGAGAGAGACAGAGAGAAGCAGTATTGTTAACTAGGTTTTCATCAGAAGTAGCAATTACATTTTCTTGTAGGTATCTTGTAGTGGTTTAGTGTATTCTCTCTTTAGACACTAGCCTACAAATTTCCATAAGAACTGTTCCCTTTTCCAAGTCTAGAACTCTCATGACAGAGAGCAACAGGAAGGGAGAAGCTGGGCTGAGGGAAGTGATCATAGTCACCTACAACACAGGATAGTGTAGACTTTGAGGTCGTTAAACAGAGTGCCAAAGCTGACTGAGCATGTTTCCTTTTCAGCATGAATAATTACTTGGCAATAAAGCACTTGCTGATGGGGCATTTTATCATATGGTATTTTATTGTCTCTGTCTTGGAAAATGGTGGCCACTGATTATCTAATAGAGAGGAGAAACTGCCTCATTAATTTCTCGTAGCCCCTGAATCCTAGACAGGGTATTTGATAGCAGGGAATGGCACACACAGTAATGTAAACACCTTCTGAGCACTCTCCTCTGAAGAACATGGGGAACTTGCTCTTCAGCTCTTCTAGTCATATGATGTTCACTCAATTTCTCTGGATTTGTTTTGCTTTGACTTCATTATCTCTCTTAGTCACTGTTCTATTGCCGTGAAGAGATAACCTGATATCAGGGGTGGAGGGAGTGAACTGTGATGGAGATGTAAATGGAAGTAATAAATAAACAGTAATTTTAGAAAAGAGAATGAACACAGACACAAAAAAAAAAAGAAAGAAGAAAAACCTACCGAGGCAACTCCTATAAATGATGTCATTTAACTGGGGGCTTGTTTACAGTTTCAGAGGTTTAGTCCATTATCATCCCAGCAAGAGGCATGGCAAAATGCAGGCAGACATGGTGCTGGAGAAGGAACTCAGGAGAGTCCTATATCCTGATCTTCAGTCAGGAGGCACAGAGAGAGAGAGACACGGGGCTTTTCATGGGCTTTTGAAACACCAAAGGTCATTCCTAGTGACCCACTTCCTCCAAAGAGGCCACTCCTTCTACTTCTCACACAGTTCATCTGGGCACCAAGCAGTCAAATATATGAACCCATAGGGGCCATTGTTACTCAAACCACCACAGTAACAAATTCAATCTTCCCTTCTCAGAGGAAAGGTGGAGGCCCAGGGCCTGACGCCTGGCAGTGCTGATAACAACTGCACCTGGGACTTCAGCAGGGCCTTTGACTGCCCTGGTTCCTGCTTCTGTGACAAGGAAAGATGAGACTGAAGTTGTCTCTAGCCACTGTACATTACAGTTAATGTTTAGATTAAAAGTTGAGAGTAAAAATGAAAAATATTTCTCTTTCATGTTTCATACAAAAAGATACATTTGTCAAACTCCAACAAAAGATTCACTCCTTGATTTGGCATTCAGTTTGGTGGCAAAAAAAAAAAAAAAGGTTCATTGTAGTTTGTTGTGTTGGCCATTCCCAATGGAGATCATCTGGAGGGTTTCCACAAATGTGCTTCACTCAGAAAGAAAGCATTTGGTTCTGGATATGGCTGTAACTGCCCTGTTTGTCTGACTTCTGACTTAGTAAGAATTTTACCATCTGTCTAATGGTAGCATTTATTTGTTTTCCTGATTAATTGAAAGAATCTTGGAGGGGTGATGTTTGGTGTCAATTCCAATCTTCATGCTAGATGTGCAGTGTGTGACAATGGAAACAGAAACAGAGCAAGTAAATCTGACAGGGACTTCTGAAATTCCCTTTGTCCAACACCTGCATTTACTAATAAGAAGGTCAGCAGAAAGCCTGTATCTCCTCATCTCTGTCATCTGAGTACGTTACCAGCAAATTGCATTTTTCTCATTCCCAGGAGTGTATTTCCTTTCATATTTTTAAATGCCCCTGATTTCAAAATGAAAAGAAACTAAAAGAAGCAAAGCCTTTAATATTTTTTTTGTTTATTTTGATAAGTTTCTTGTGGAGGCATTGAAGAGTCAGCCATGAGACAAAGTTTCTGACAATATCAGCAACGACAACAGAAAATCGATGTTATCTCCTCTCCTTCTGCTCACACCCTGATGGCCATGCTCATCTGTTTCACTGTTTGTGACCTTTACTTGCACATTTCCAAACAAGTACTCGATTCTATTCTCTCCTGATCTCTAGTCACGTACATCGTTTTACAAACCACCACTGACCACGGACATGTTCCTGGGTCATGTGAACATTTCTATTTCAACTTAGCTCTTTTCATAGGCCTTCATATCATCCGTCTTCACAAACACTATAACATTTCTTAAAGATTACTATTTTATGTTCATGTTTTGGAATTAAATGAATATTATCACAACTGACCTACTCTAAGTCGTTGCACTTCCTGTCTTGCTCAGTTCCACTTTGGTGTGAGGCACCTCTCTTGCATGTTTGCTTTCTGCCTTGTATTCTATCAGTCACTCACACCGAAACTCCCTGACACAAATGTAATCTTCAGCTGAGGACATTCAAAATCATTGGTTTCGTCTTTTGTTGGAGCTTTTCCGTTCCATTATACACTGACAGCTTCCTGGGCCTTAGAAGAGACTTCATTATTCTTCAGTCACTTACTACTGCCTCTCTTGAATTTGAACTGTTTCCTTCCTTCTGGCCATCCTTCTCCTTCCCTTCTGAATTTGAAAGAACATGTGTTTCAGGAGCAACCTGACAAATGGTACAAGAAACGTTTTGAGAACCACAGGTAGAAAATGTCTGTATCCCTCTTAACTATCTATAAAGACCTAGTTTGGAATCACAGTCTGCTGGGAACAGTAAAGCACCACCCACGAGTTTCCCAGCCTCCGGCACTGTTCTTGATTCCCTACTGCTGCTCCATAGATTGTTTTTACCCATCCCAGTGCTCAACAGACCTATCAACGACCATATCCTCCACCAATCAATGCTTTGATAAATCAGTCTCTGGAACTCTCCCAGCTTCTCACAGAGCTGGCAGAGGTGGAACAAGAGAAGTAGAAATGGGCATAGCCATCGTAACTTTCCATGTATCGCAGCAGCAAGCTGGATGCTAGAACAGTGCAGATTTCCATTCTTATAGTCTAGTGGTCAGAAATCTGCAATCAGTTTCACTGTACCAAAATCAACCTGTGAGCAAATTTCATAACAAGAACTTTTGTAAATATTGAAAAAGCAAATCTCTGTTTCCACTTCATTCTATCCCTGGCAAACACTTTCTAGCCAGTGACTATATGAATGTGACTATTTTAGATTCCTCATGTTGGTGGAGTAATTCACTGTTTATCTTGTGGTTTAGTTCACTCAGCATAATGTTCTCTAAATTTGTCTATATTGTCACAAACAGCAGAATTTTCTTTCTTTTTTAGGGCTAATATTCTGTTATGTGTCCATATCACATTTTCTTTATCCTTTTGTCTATTGATAGATACCTGGGTTATTTGAAAAAAAATCTTGACTACTATGAATTATGTTTCAATAAGCATGAAAGCAACTCTATCTCAAAATGTTTATTGCAGGGCTGGAAAGATTGCTCAGTGGTTAAGAGCACTGCCTTCCCTTCCAAGGACCTAAGTCCAATTCTCAGCCCCCACATGGATAGCTCACAACTGTCTGTGACTCAAGTTCCAGGGGATTTGACACTCTCACACAGACATGCATGCACGCAAAACAGCAATGCATGTAAAATAAAAATAATCAAATCATTTTTTAAGATGACATTTAATGCAGTAATAACAGTGGGAGGAAAAAATATATCAAACTACTATGTGATTCAGCAGTCCTACTATTGGGTGTATATATATATAAAAGAACTGCAATAAATATCATTTTAAAAATTAATCATTAATATGTGATGTGTTATACATTATGGTCTTTGATCTGTATCTCCCTGCTGATTAGATATGGTGAATCCCTTTTCATATACTTACTGAGCATTCGTATGTCTTCTCTGGAGAAGTGTTTGTAAACATATGCTTTGCAACATGGTACATGTAGTTAACAGTCTGGTGCTGTGTAATTTAACATATGTTAAGAGCATAGATCAAGTGTTAATGTCGTTTACCAAAACATGCACGAAGACATAGGAGGGTTTGAAGGTGATGTACATGCTTGCTAGGCTTTGTTTATGAAAGCTCAAGAAGAGAATTTGGTTCCTTGCCTCTCTGGCGTATACTCTCCAATTGGGGACTTTGGGTCCCTTCTCTGTCAAAGCTAGAAGTGTAGAGTTTTCTATTCTTTCTCTCAGCTTCTGTCTTTGAATATCCTTCCCTCTCATGAGGACTTGTATGTTTCTATGAGACCTGTCCTATAATCTAAGACAATCTTTATGTGCAAGAATATTCCTCAACATCCTATTAATTCCAGTGATCAATTTCTTTTTCTTGCCTTATTTCATTGACTGATAACATTAGTGTAGTTTAAAATAAAAACAACAGCAGCAAGAAGCCTTGTTTCCTGCTATTGTATTTAAGTAAGTACTACATGTACTAGAAAGTTTGGTGAGTGTTCATATCTTCATCAATTTATGATCAATCCTGTCTACACTTAGATTGCTAAGCAAAATGTCATTTTAGACTAGTTTCATTTAATAATCAAAACTGCATATATACATATAAAAATGTATATTTATCTGATGGCAAAATTTATTTCTACAAAATGTGTAGGCTCTTGGTGTGTTACTAAAATATCCATTTTTTGAAGTCTATGCAATTTTGTTTCAAATCACAATCTTCCAAGAATTTATCTGAATCATTCAATAAATGTTCTCTTTAACTAAAGACAAACTCAAAATAGACTAACTATGCCTGTTCTTGACAACTAGAAAATGACTACTTCTAATAATATCCTTAGTCATTTACCAACTAAAAAGAGCAACAACATGATTTTAAACACACACACAACTTGGAATCCTCTGGCTCTCAGCAACATGATTTTAAACACACACACACACACACACACACACACACACACACACACACACACA
>CAJQZJ010004763.1:1108646-1195970 GCA_907164525.1 Lophiomys imhausi
CACACACACACACACACACACACACACACACACACACACACACACACCTTGGAATTCTCTGGCTCTCAGCAGCAACCTGCCAGGATGAAGTTTCCTACGCTAACAAGGCAATGCAGAAAAACAATAAAGAGATTTTGTATTAGAGATTTTGTAAGGAGAAAAACAATCTTATTCAATTTAAGCAAACATCTCTTTCAGATATGTGTGCCAATACAGCATGTATAAATCAGAAAACAGGGCCAAGGAGATGGCTGACTAGCTAAAGTGCCCGCTGCACAAGTATGAGGAGCAGTATTTGGAACACCTGTGTCCCCTTGCAACCAGCCCCAGTGGTGCTGCTCGGAAGAAACTGGCACTGTGTGAACCATAGTTTTTATGACATATATAATATATACATATATATATATCATAGTTTATGATATATAGATATAGATATAGTTATAATATATAGATATTTATATATCATAGTTTTTATGACATATACACTATACCAATGACATTCTTTTTCACTGCTATGATCAGTGACAGGAAACAACTTAGGAGAAGATGGATACTTTTGCTTTTGGTTTGAGAATGCAGTCCATCATGACAGAGAAAGCATGACAGTGGGAACAGCTGATAGCAGGAGCAAGTGACGACCTGTCCCCATGTGAGTGAGTCAGGGAGCAGAAAGAGGGGAATGCTGATGCTTAAATACAGCTCTTTTTTCCCCCTTCTTACTCAGTCTAGGACAGTAACTCATAGTTTGGTGCCAACCACATTAGGGTAGCTCTTCCTTTATCAGTTAACCCTCTTAGACACGCCTTCAAAGACGCACATAAAAGTCTGCCTTACTGATATCCTACGTGCTTCTTAGTTCAATCAAGATGGTAATTAAAATTAATCATAATAAGTGCTTGGGATATATTTTTTTTCTTCAGAGTGTCAAACTAAGCCCTGTTGTTCTGAGTCGCCTCCATGAACATCTGTACTCCATGCTAAAACACAAAAGACGGGACAATCCACTGGGTAGTCTACAATCTCATGAGTAGTTCAGAAATCAAAGCGTGCAGTAAGACCAAAGTGTTTGAATTGTCCTTTTCCCAGGTGTGGATAAAGAAGAGTCCAGGTAATTGGAGCAAAATCTTAGACAAAGTTTATTGAAGATCTATAGGTGGCTTGTTTGTCTAATAGTGTCTTTGTTTGGTCTGGGATTTTGTTTTGTTTTGTCTTGTATTGTCACTTCTTTTTCAAAAAGCAATTGGTGATACCAAGTTGCCAGATGGAAGCACAAGTATCAAGAAACCATAGCAACAGAAAAGAATTAAAGCCCAGAGAGAGAAAAACTGTCAGTCTGGTCATTTGGAGCATCCATGATGCTGGGGAGGAGCTGAGTTTAATGATCATAAACAGAACTGAGAGCAGAGTGGCTCAAGAAGTTAGGACCTAAGAGAGCAGGAGGATTCAACAGGAATGGGAATTTAGCAGCATCAGCACAGACTCAGACTAGGTTTGTGCTATGGCTGAGTTCAGGTCCAAAATCCTAAAACAAAACTAGTACTCAAGAGTGTTCCCAGGGGGAGGGGGCATTACATGCATCACTAAGGCTGTGTCTCTCTGGGGAAAACAAATCACATGTAGCCGCATGTCTCCAACACCCCAATTTTTGTCGCTTCTTACTGGGTGAAGGTGGGATGGGTGGTTCCAGTGCCACCCAGACTCTCCAAGATTCTCTTACATTTCATTTTCTATAGAACTATAGAATCCCCCCCCCCAACACACACACACCATGGACAACACTGTCCTGCCACATTGTTCACCTACATATCCCCAGCACCTTATTTTGTACTCACACATGCCATGTTGCAGAGATTAAGAGACCTGACACAGCTGGTATAAGGACATGGTGTCCGGATTCCACTTGCATAATTGACATTTGATATGGGGCAAGTTACTTAACTGTCTTTGTAGGTCGGCTTCTTCCTCTGTGTAAGAAGGAAGACTCCACTTGAGCATAAAATGATGATGTGTAAAATGTTAACTTGGCACCACAAATGACAATTATTATCATTGCTGTTGTTGTTATTGTTGTTAAACTTTGCTAGCATTACCACACCTTCTGTGATAGACAATGCAAGCACACATGTAAACACATGTGTAACACACACATGCCTTTCCCCCATTCACATATAATAGGGCTTAGATAAATGACCTTTTGAAGATCAGACATCCTTAATTTGCACAGCTTTAACAAAGGGCCTTTACCTTAGTGCCTCAGTGAGCAAAACCAGAAACTGAAAAATCCATGAAACTCAAAAATTTATTTTAAAAATGTCAGACTTTAGAAGTAGTCCAACAAAATCATCCAGAGGTAGTATCCTACTAAAATGAGCCACACTGCAACTCTTTGAAAAAAAGGGTGAGACCCTGATCCTATTTTCAAGAAAATTGAAGTTGGCTTCAAGCCGTTTCATTTGCTGTTTTATCCTGAAAATTAGAAGAAACACACTCAAACAGAGATTTAATCAGATGAGTTATGCATATCTGTATGCACCATCCTACCTATTTATGATTGCTTTATAAACCATAATTGAATTCTATGTGTTCAACCATGACAGTGACTGATTTTGCTCATAAATCTACCTGCATCTTGTACATGGTTTGCTTATCTTTGCTTTAGGTGACTTCAGTTGCAACAATCCAAAGGGGAGATAGACGATGGAATCCCAAAACTAGATGACTTGAATGATGGAGGTTTGGACTGAGTTCAGCTTACAATAAACTGTAGACTCTATTCCTCTCCAGGAGGTCAAAATGCCTAATGCTTCATGGACAGCCTTTCATCTCTGTGGTCGAGTGTAAAGTAAGGATGAGCATTCTTGAGACAGGCAGATGTGTCTTTTCAAGGTCTAGATTCACATATCTCACAGAGGTACTTATGCTCACTCTTGAGTAAAGGCAATGAAGTATAAAACTCTATGCCTTTTAAGTTGAGGGGACATGAGGTTGTGAGGTTGTGGAGGACTGAAAGAACCCACAGAATGATAATTACATGCATAGATATGTAAATATTTGTAGATTTCAGGCAAATTCTATATATTTTAATATAAACATATATTCAAACATATACTTGCATATATATATATATATATATATATATATAAACTACTTGAGCTATGTAAAATAAGAACCAAACTCTGGCAGTACCTACCTTCATTTTGTCCATACCAATTATAATCATATAGCATATTATTTATTTATTTTATATTTTCTGTCTTCCATCCACTAGAAACAAGCTCCACAGAGTCAGAAACTCTATCCTATTTTTTTACTGCTATATTCTAGATCATTTCTTGACACGTAATGTGCAACCAGTTTATCTATAGACTGAATGAACACATGCATGCCTGGTGGCAACTGCCAATGTTCAGGACCACAAATTCCCCAGCATCGCTGGAGACTCTCAGACTGGATACTGAGATGAGATGTCAGCTGAATGATGATGGTTCATGGCACTGTCTTCTGTATATAACGAACTTCACACATGATAAAGACTGTCATCCAAACTACTTCTCCTTGTGTCTGTCCCATGGAAACTATGATTTCTATGATAATGACCTTTCCTCTCTATTCCATTTCACTTTCAGTGGCCTTTGCTCAAAGCTTCAGGAAAGTTTTGGGTGACAGCTGTGAAGTATTAAAAAAGGGGAAGTGCCAGATATAAGATTTTTTTTTTTTTTTTGCCTTCCACAAGATGGAATTCGTGAAGCCTCATAAAATCGCAGTTAATAAGCTGCCTGCTTTGCCTTGAGGTCTCTCCGGTGGTTCATAATAGTGCTTATCTGGGAAAGCATGAGAGCTGTGGCTCACAAATGTCTTATGGTATATTAAGAGTCAAGTAAAAATGACGAGAAAAGACCCTGTTTGCCTTTAGAAAAATTAAAGCCCTCAAAGCATTAAAAGCAATAAAAGATTATTACATGCCTTTTGTCAGATAGGAGGTATGTTATAATAAATCCTATGCCAGAGTCCTCCACGGCTACAGTTGTAAACACCTTATATTGAATGCTGACTCTAATATCCACTCATATCCTTAATACTATTATCTGAGCTCCTCCATAAACATGGAGGTTCTAATGAAATACTACTTAATTCCAAATGGGAAGAAACAACTGAAAAATTCATGAGTTAGACATTTTTTATACTACAGCATTTGAAAAGTTCTTAAATTTTGATTGTAGATAAAACAAACAATGTAAAATGTTATATTATACTAGTTAACACTCTTTGGGGGAAATCAAATTTACATAATCAAGACTTCATCAAAATAATTTTGTTAAAGCATATAATCAGTTACATCATTGAGACCTGCAAAATAACAATAGTTCATGAACCTTTCTAATTTTCCTTTAAAATCAAGCTGAGCTAAGATCACACATAACCATGTGACATACAGTTAAAGTATACCTAAAATAAACTCATGAACAAAATCTCTTATTTATGGCCACTAGGGCATGCTCCTCCAGACCATTTTCAAAAGGTCAGTAATTCATTTGAATCATTCCAAAAATTTTGTGAACCAATACATTAAAAAAAAAGAAATGTGAAGCTTGTGATTAAAAGTTGTATTGTTTATTCTTGGCTCTAATGAACCTGACGCGTGGACACAGGTAAGGGTAATGGTAAATACTGGGCGATCCAGTGTTTAGTTTTCCACTCATGGAAAATAGACACATTCTCAACAGCAGTGCGGGAGTTCAGCACCACCACCATGCTTATTATGTTACTGTGATAAATAACCGTTACTACTCTGCAATTCTCAGGGAACATCCTGTTCTTTATGCGTATGTAACACTTGAGGAATTTCCTAATCACATACTTCTTTTGAGATAGCCACTACTTGTCTTCCATTTAATATTTAACTGTTGAATAAACTGAGAAACAGAAAAGTTGAATATTTGATTTGATTACCACAGTGTTCTGGGTGTGACCCTGATTGAAACTGGAACTTGACCATCAAAAGAGTCAAGTGCTTCCACCTGCCTTGCTACACTTCCCAGGAAGGGGCAACGCTGTCTATATAGAAAGATCAAATTTCTAACTTGGGAAGTGAGGCAATACTAGAATTCTGGAATTTCACCACACACTTAGGTCTATACCATAGTGCAGCTTTTGAGAATAACACATGTTGTCATCCTTCACCATTGCAATAGCCTTCCCCTCACTGCACAACGGTAGCCATTCTAAATGTATATCAAAAATAAACTTATGTGTTCTCTAAAATGAGCCAAAGTGTAGGCATTTGATTTAATAAAATAAATTAGTTCTGAGAAAAATTAAATAACGAAACCAAAAATCATTAATCTGGGAAAGGAACTTGTCAGAATAGGAAGTGGGTGGGAATTGATACAAACAAGAGGGGGATGAGAAAGGATGGGCTTGGGGGAGCAATCAGCAGACAGTATACACATGTATAAAACTATCAGAGCACAAAATTAACTTTAAATTTACATAGCTTGTTTGAGCCAATATTTAGCAATTCCTTTGAGGTTTTCTCATCCCAAATCTTGTGGATGTTCTTCCTGAACACACAGTAGAATCAGAAACAGAGTTACTAATGTACACCAGTGGCAGGTCCCAACTCTACCAAATCCAATCTAACTTAACAGCCTCAGGTGGGACCTAGGCCAAGGTATAATGTTTGGGCTCTGCACAGTCAAGCCAGAACTCACTGTATGCCTGACACCATCTCTCACTTGATAGGATATAAAAGTTCATCTTCCTCTTGTCCCTATGTATTAATTGTTAAAAATGAAATCAAAAGAAAGCAGTAGTGTCTTAAAGACCATGTCTAGCAATGTTATCATACAGGTGAAAAGCGTACAGAAAAACATGAGACAGAATGCCCAAAGTCTCCATCATAGTGTGTAGGTATTTGGGAACATTGAAATGCAAATTTGGACAGCTGTTATTGGACCAGGTTTTAAAAATGAGAGAAAAAAAAGAGCAGATTAGAAAATTGGTTGAGCAAAAGACTCCTCAGCAGGCTTCGAACTAGTAGAGGTGAGGATGGTATGAGAGTCAGTCAGACCACCATGTGGTTTGATGTCCTGTGTCCCAGGACAAACCAGGGCTGAAAGCCTAGGAGCACTTTGATTTGAATTTTTGGCTAAAGATTAACAAAATGAGGAAGAAAATATCAATATAAAGTTCCGTGGTGACGAGTATCAAAATATCAAACTAGTCTTTTTTTTAATAAATAAAT
Organism: Lophiomys imhausi; assembly: GCA_907164525.1. NCBI lineage: Eukaryota > Metazoa > Chordata > Mammalia > Rodentia > Muridae > Lophiomys > Lophiomys imhausi. The sequence goes on from CAJQZJ010004763.1 coordinate 1,114,891, forward strand.
TTATTTATTTGTTGCTTCAGGTTACATCACCATCATATTGTCCTCTTTACCCCCCCACTTCCCAGCCCCACCCTCCCACCCTACCCCCTATCCCTTCCATCCCACTCCTCTGGAGTGGAGTGTCCCTACATAACAGTCCCCCGCTCCAGTTCAGCAGTCATATGAGGGCTAAGAGCCTCCTCAAACATTGGGGGCCTACAAGGCAGTACCACCAATGAAAGGTGTCTCATTGCCAGGGAAAGAAAACTAAAAAACAAACAAGCAACCAAACAAAAAAAGTCTATGTCCATGTTCCCTTTGGTGTGTTGGTTGTAGTATAGATATCCTGTACTATATAGCTAAAATCCTACTATATGTGAATAGATGCCATGTGCATCCTTCTGAGTCTGAGTTAGCTCACTCAGGATGAGCTTCTCTAGCTCCATCCATTTGGCTGCAAATTGCATAATTTCATTGTTTCTGATAGCTGAGTAGTATTCCATTGTGTAGATGTACCACAGTTTTTTAATCTGTTCTTCAGTTGAGGGACATCTGGGTTGTTTCCAGTTTCTAGCTATTACAAATAAGGCTGCTATGAACATAGATGAGGAAACTTCCTTATGATTCAGTGAGGAGTCATTTGGGTGTATACCCAGAAGTGGTATGGCTGGGTCCTGAGGTAGAGCTATTCCAAGTTTTCTAAGATATCGCCATACTGACCTCCATAGTGGTTGCACAAGCCTGAACTCCCACCAGCAATGGAGGAGTGTTCCCCTTTCTCCACACCCTCGCCAGCATGTGCTGTCATTTGAGGTTTTGATCTTAGCCATTCTGACAGGTGTGAGATGGAATCTCAGAGTCGTCTTGAGTTGCATTTCTCTGATGATTAAGGATGTTGAGCATTTCTTCAAGTGTCTCTCAGTCATTAGGGATTCCTCCTTTGTGAATTCTCTATTTAGCTCCATCCCTCATGTTTTGATTGGATTATTTGGTTTCTTGTCATTTAATTTTTTGAGTTCTTTGTAGATTTTGGATATTAGCCCTCTGTCAGATGTGGGGTAGGGGGAAGTAGGGAGGGGATTGCAATTGAGATGTAATTTGATGAAATAAAAAAAATAAATAATAATAAAGAAATAAGATCTGGAGAAAAAACAAAAAATAAAAATAAAAAATTAAATTAAATTAATTACCAAGCTCTCATAACAGACAAATGTCTCTACTAATGTTCAGAATTTTTCTTTTCCCCTTTTCTGTTTATCAAGATAGGTAGAGCCTACTCACTAAAATTGTTCCTCTGAACTGAATAACAATGTCTATAAAAGTGAGGTTCTGCTAAATCAGGAGTGTGTGGATATCTCTAAAATTATTGGAAATACCCAGAGTCATCTTTAGCATCTTAAAGTGGTGATGACCATGCCTCATCCTAAATGTACCACATGAATCTAGATTTAGTTAAATTACTTTTATGCTTTCCTACTTATTTACATTCTTTAGAATATCATATCAGTAAGCAAAGAGAGCATTTCAATTTCATAGACATTTAACTAGCAACATAAATTTTAAACTTTTCATGCTCATTTATAAAATGGAAGAATTTTGAGCTGTGGTCAACTGGAATAACAAGTTTCATTTCCCATGGATCCACCGCACAGATGGGCTAGACAGGGAAAGAAGCACCAGGCTTCAGTATAGAGCACTAGACTTGAGTCCATTTGAGTTCTTAACCCCAAAGCACTGGCTTTTTCTGGGTTTTGTCCCTGTTTGATAGATAAACCAAGATCTCTTCCTTTTAATATCATCAACCATGGGACTCTCCAGCTTAAGTGACTTATACAAAGACTGGGATATATGGAAATCACCTCAAAAACACATTTTATAGAAAGCAAGAAGCATAATCCAGATCTTTTTTATTTTGATATCTTGAAGTCAGTACTCTACTAAATAGCTACAGATGGGTCTTCACTCACTGCAAAGCTTATGCAAACGCATGGTCTTTCTACCTCTACCTTCCAAGTGCTGGGGTCACAGACATATGGCTGTCAAGCTCTTTCTACTCCCCTGAGTATGTATGATTCAGGTAATAGAACTCAGGGGACTTGACATGGTTACATTTATTTGTTTACTTTTCTTCCCCTTCTAATGTGCCTCTGGGTTTACTGGTAGACAGAGACGTTAGAGGGTCTGCATAAGCATTACATATCCATTCCCACAAGAGGAGCCATAAATAGTACTGAGCACAAGACATTGACTTCTTCCAGTGACTATGAACAATCACTCAAGGACCCTTCTAGCCTGGTTTTCCCATTCCTGACGTGATGAGACAAATGAGCAATTGTTTACAATGTTTGAGATAGATTTGGAAGATCTAGTCAGACTTAAGTTAGTTCTATGCTGCTAAGGAGATCAAGTCTTTTGTAAGCTGTATTATTATGAACCCTAAATGTTTATACTTGTAACGTTTTAACCTTGCAACACTTTTTTGTTGAAGGACTAGGCCTAAAGCAGAAAGCAACATACTCTGATTACATAATGTATCTCCATTCACCTTATGTTTTTTAATCTTGTTAGAATACAAGAAACATAAGATACTTTCACTGCATTCAAACCGTGTGTGTGTGTGTGTGTGTGTGTGTGTGTGTGTGTGTGTGTTCTCAAAATATGCTCAGCTTTTTATCATAGAGGAAAAAACTGAGAAAAAAAATGATCAAGGAGGGCTGCAGTGGTCCTCACTGTTCCAGCCTTTGTACTTCCAATGTTTTCCTTTATTGGCATCCATACTGTCTGAGTCTTTGATGTTGTATTTTCTGCCTTAAAATGTCCTTATCACAGTATTGCCCATTTCTTCTTTATAAATTGACAATGGACCTTCTGTTTTCATGGATGTCTGCCAATAGTCCAGAATATTTATCTTGTTTTCTTTCTGGCCAGATCCCAGACCCTGACCTGAATACTAGGGTATGATGGGAGAGCAAGAAGAACTGGACAAGTGGGGTTTTCCTAAGTTCTGTATACAGATCCCCATTTCCTGACCCTCTGGCCAAGCCAAGCAGCTCTCTGTTCCTCAAGGAGAGCATATGGTCTCTTGTTCTAGCCCTTCGAGTGTGTTGTTTACTGCCCACAGAGTCCTCCTGACCCTGCCTTTATTTCTTTTGAATGTTTTACAATCCTAACGAGATGTCTTAGATGTCAACAACTTGAGGTTTTTTTCTTGCAAAACTCTGAGTTATCCCTTCTATGAAGATTTGTGACTCAGTTTATAGAGTCAGATGACTTGGCCTATTATTAGAGGAATGCCTGTGTTGGGTTATTTATTTATCTTGCTGTTTGAATACTATTTGTGTCTCCCAGGACGAGTTATATAACCCATGGTGCTTATTTTCTCATTCATTCAATGAGAACCATAATAATAACCTACTTCAAGAAAGTACTTTGAAAATTAAACATGTGAGCCAGATATAAAGCTTATAGCATTTCTTGTATATAGTAAATATTATGTAAGTTTTTCTTAGTAACTATTAATAGTAAGGTTATTTCAACTATCATATATATTAGAAGTATAGGTTTTACTAATAGAAACTTTATTTTTTTAATTTGGTCTTCATTTCTTCTTCTCCCAGTTTCTGATATTTAGTAAGCTCTTCAATGTTATTTTATTTCTTTACTAAGTGGACTTTTCTTCTATTGAGTTGATATTGTTTCTGTTTTCACTTCGAAGACAGTTTAAGCATTTAATGAGTTGTACATTTTTATAAAAGTGTCTTTGGCCTGGGGTAGATTGTTTAATCTTTTATTCATTCATTTCACTCCGATGTTAATAAATGCAAATCCCAGGTAAGATAAAATAATCCTTACTTTACTGTTATCATTCTCATTCAGTAATGATACAAAATTGCTCAGATAACTAGACAAAATGTGAATGTGCATGCTAGAAAAAATGAGCTCAGCCGGTGTTTCACTATCTTTGTGCTAAGCCATTGTGCTAAGTCATTGTTGCTTTGTAGGGATTTTTACCAATACCAAAAAAAAAAAAAAACCACTTTAAGACAAAGTGAATAATAACATGAACCTTCCCCCTGTTTTCTTATGGATTTATTTTAAAAGACTCGTTGGGCATATACATATTCACACTTGAAACTATCCTACCCATCAAATCTTAGTTCAGTCTTTGGGCAGTAAGTAGTGTTCTCCTTTCAAACCAAGAAATGCCTTCTCTAAGGTGAGTAACTGAAGAGACTTAAGGTGAGGCTCAGCAGACAAGATAATTTAAATTCATGTGCCTCTACACCTTGAAGAATGCTGCTTCCATAGTGAAATGGGGGCTAACCAAGCTCTGGCTCCCTTAGATTAGCTATGATTTCTTTTAGGCCATGCCTATGAAGATTATAAATTCTTTTCACCAGTAACTGAAATCTATGTAGTAAATCCTTTGTGGCTTTAAAATGCTAAGTTGTCCCAGACAACAAGCAAACTCATGATGCTTAATGACATAATGAAGTGATGTGGGCTTATTGTACAACAGTTAGTTATAAAATATATACAGTTACCATCTCAGTGTCTTGGCGATGAACTCTACAAAATAAAATTCATTTCAGTGTTACAAGTTACAAAAAAAAAAACCACAGATATCTGGACTAAAGAAAATAATTTTTTCTGCCAAAATGAGCTTAATGCTTTTATTAACTCTCTTTGAATTTGATTTCATATGCAAGTATGGGGGAAATACATTTCTTTAATAGCAATGTTTTTCCTTCTACCAGGAAAGGCTTCTGCTTTACATTACCTTAAATACGTTCAATTACAGAAAATTCACTTTTAAGACATTTGTGCCATCACCAACTTATCAGTATATTGTGCTACAATCTGTGGTTCCTTTGGGTTTCATCAAGTATGTTTCTTGTGCAGATGTTCCTTGAACAAAAAAAAAAAAAAAAAAAAAAAATCTGTGTGTATATATATTACCGAAACACTTACCAGAGAAAATAGGATACTAACTGCCTTCTGGTATCTGGAATGGAACCTGACAACTAAGATGGTGTGATTATGATGGGTTTAATAAGAAAATTATTCATCAAAGATATGTACAGGTATCTATCTCTCAAGGGTTTTTTTTCTTTTTCTTTCTAATGAGACACTTAATGCTACCAGTGATAGTTTGAGCATTGCCACCAGAAATGTTATTTAACCTCCCACCACATCTTCAATGAATAAATATTTCACCTTTCCTTGCTTGTCAGTCTCCCATGTTTCAAATACTTTGATCAATAGGAATCAACTCTTCTTATTCCATATTTGGAAACTGAGATTATCTCAACCACATGAACACTGAGAGTAGATTTGCACCAACATAAGCATTAAGGATTGTTCTGCCTAATTTGTCAAATAATACTTATTTGTTCATAGTAATAGTATAAAATTAAACAGTCCTTTGTTTCATTTGTCAAATAACACTTATTATCTAACAACCGAAGAGTATAATTTTTGTAGGAAATTGCTAAGTGTCTAACTGGCTTTTTACGTTTGCTTCTGGCTTAGACTCAGAAACCACTCATGCCTCTTATTTGAGATAAGTGGAGTGTCCTTTCACAGTAAGGATGGCGATGCACCCTTTTATTGCTCTGCTATTTTGACCATTTGCATCTTTGACTCTAACTCAAATTATTAAAGGCTTGGAAACAGCCGACAATGGGCTTTTGGAAATGGTCGACACAAATTTAAACCTGGTCCGATGCCTTCACTAACTTCAGGCTGCCTGTTTGAAATCATGCAAATCTGTCTGCTCTCTGCCTTCCACTTGGTGTTCCATCATATTATATTATTTTAAAGCTTGATTTGATTAGAATATTCAAGACAAGTTAATGATTTATATCCTCATTGTGGTGGTGCCTTGCGTGTCCCCTACTGACCTTTATAAGCTAGATTTAAATTTGAAAATAAAACTGATGTCTAGACTTTGAAATGCTCAATAGTGAACTTTGTGCTACTGCCTGGTACATGCTCCTGTTCTCGCCATAAACAGACACCTAGAGTGACTGGCATTCTAGGTGTGGTGATGTACATTCTTTGTCAAGACTTCTTATAAGCTCCTTACTGCTGACATATAAACTCTGTTCCCTGTCTATGTCAATGTCTTGTCCCTTCCATTTGCATTCCTGTTATGAAATGCCTTATGGGTGGTATGTGTCCTACCTCCCATCATTTTGAGCTGGAAGAAGAGAAGTTAATATTTTTTTATAATTTATTTTTTATTTCTTCAAGTTACATCTCAGTCACAATCCCTTCCCTACTCCCCCCTCCTGTCCAACCCTTCCACCCTCTTCCCCCCAACAGCTTCCCCTTTCAGTCCAACAAATGGTTCTTTCTCTTATAACAGTAAATACAAAACAAAACAACAGAAATAAATACACCACAATTATGAGAGTTATATGGCTTAGCATACATTCCCAATGTCCAGTCCATATGTATTTAGCACCTGACTTTAACATTCTACTATCTTACCATCTCCATGAGTTTAAAGTTCTGTATCTGACTCAGCTTTCATACTAACTTGCAACACAATTTTAAAAACATCTTCTTAGATCCAGAACACCCTCGTGATTCCTAAACAACTCAAAATTTAACTATGAGACTCTAGCTATCTATTCTTGAACCACCTCAGAGACCTGAGAGGGATAAATATATCTGAATATATAGGAAGTGCAGGGCCTGCAGCTTCCAAAACTAAGAAATGACATACCAGTGGCTGCCTGGAAAGTTCCCATTTGGCCACATTGGTATTTGACCTTTGTATATTGATACAAAATTAAAGGTAACACTTCTTAAAGATATTGTACCTAGTGGTGCTTAAAAATGAAATGTGAAGCTTTGGCCTCTTGATACCAACTGTTTTAAATTGTTTAGGATAATTAAGAAATGCAAACTCATAGTCATGCAAGCGTGTCATTTTGTTAGCTACTATGACAGTCTATCACAGATATTCTCTAAGCTACTCAGTAATCAAGTTGTTAGGAGACAAGCAACATTTGCTGATCTAAATACAAGAGATAGATAGGGCATCTTCAAAAAACCACAAGAGATCTGCAGAATATGGCATTCAAAGATGTTTTCTTTTTTTTTTTTTTTTTTGGTTTTTCGAGGCAGGGTTTCTCTGTGTATCTCTGGCTGTTCTGGACTCGCTTTGTAGACCAGGCTGGCCTCGAACTCACAGAGATCCGCCTGCCTCTGCCTCCCAAGTGCTGGGATTAAAGGCGTGCGCCACCACCGCCCGGCTAAAGATGTTTTCTTAAATTAAGATTTTTTTGATATTGAGACATGTCAGCTCCTGACAGCACCCCCTATTCTACTCCAAGTAGAAGATGAGCATCGAAGAATCTCCAGTGTGAGATGGTTGAATTAGTGGCAAGCCTATCTCTTGGCAAGAAAAAACCCTTGCTTCAAATGTAGACAGACTGCTGTCCAAAAAGGACAAAACTTGGAAGCAGGTAAGTCGACAGCCTAGCTCTGCCAAGACAGGGTAGGCAAGTCCTTCATAGTTCCTTCTCTACAATCAATGTCTGTCAGAGAAACGGGACCAAATGGCTGAAGATTGATGCTGTAATGTATGGAGAGAAAATGAGAAGTTAATTTTAGAACTAACTTAAAAATTTGCAGCATCAATGCTGTAAAATCGAAGTTTAATATCTTGTAGGATAATTTGAGGTTCCCTTAGCCTGCCTGCATCATGCTGGCCTCCAGCTTCATGGCTTTAAATATGAAGCTATGCAGAATGGAATATCAAACAGATATGAGCACATATCCAACACACCATGCCAAGGAACCCTGCTTAATGCCTATGAGTATAAAAAGGTCCAGCATGGAACCTATGATAATATTTGTGTTGTGAGTTCCAGTATCTAAATTAGGTATACTTTTAAAAGATCTTGAGCTAGGAAAAAAGGTGGCCAGTTTTAGTATTTTATAATTTTGGACTGTTTTTATTCTTTTTTTCCAACATTTATTTATTTATTCAACTTACATCTCGATCACAGACACCCCCCCCCGCCCTGTCCTACCCATACCCTCTCCCCCTTCTCCCTCCTTTCCTTCTCCTCTGGTGAGGGGAGCCCCCACATATCAACCCCTCTCAATTCGTCACTCACATGAGGGCTAAGAGCTTCCTCTGCCCCAACATAGCAGCTCAGCTAGGGTAAGGTGTCCCACTAACAAGGAACAGAGTCAATGACAGAGAGTGCCCACCCTCTCCACCTGCTAAGGGATCTGTATAATGACTAAGTTGCCTATCATCATGTGTGTGTGTGTGTGTGTGTGTGTGTGTGTGTGTGTGTGTGTATTGGGGGGGTCTAGATCTAATCTAAGTATGCATTTTTCTTTTTTTTTTTGGTTAGTGTTTCAGTTTCTGTAAGCCTCTAAGAGCCTACATATTCTTTAGGTTCTAGTTTGAATACAACTCATCTTTATTCAACCTTGTAACTGAATATAAATGTTGACAGAAACATGATTATATGAAAAATACAGCAACATAAAATTTAATTCTATAGTAAGACATTCTTAAAATAATACAGAAAACGGTGGCAGAGTGTTTTCCATTTACCAAGCTTTATTCTGAGTACTTGATATCTTTTTCAGTAACTCTATGAGATGAGATACATTTAAGCTCTTTCGGCATCTAAAGAGGCCAAGGCACAAAGGAAATTGATGAGCTAATGTGAGTAATAATGAGAGAGAAAGATCTATCTGATGGCTTTCCTTACCTCAGAACTCATAACCCATGGAATCTGTGCATGTTCAGAAGGTGCTGATTAGAAAAGGCAGGCCGCCAAGCAGCAGCTGCTGCACTACAAACCTCTACAACTAAGCTGCTGTAAGCAAGTACTGCCTTCAAGCTTCTGGTCACAACAAACAAAATGTCACCTGCTTTTTGGAACACGTGGCTATCCTCTTCAACTTGTATCCAAATCAACCACCCAGCCTTGCCTTTGCCTTTGTTTACTATAGAGCACCAACATTCATTCTTCCTCTGGTTCATTTGTTGCCTCTTCATCCGTTAGGTGAGTAAATATCAGTTGGCATCTACAATTGGATTCAGGATGAGTCTCACAAACCCTTCTCATCCTTCAAAACCCACTGTAAACTATGTTGTAAAGAATGATTTCACTAGTATCTTATACTGAAATCTTTAATTAAACAAAACACAAAATTATAAATTCTTGGTATATTTTACATTGAATTTTTTCCAAGCTAAATATACAACATCTCATGGGAATGTTACCTCTCCCTGTCTTCTTAGAAACTTGCCATTTATGATAGTATTGTACAGAGAGAAAATCCTTAAGAAATGTCCACTGTTGGATTGTTCCATGTTGGTGATAATGATCATGCTTTAAAAAGTTACTTGTAGATGGTATGCTGATAACTTCCCGGGGTGCAGATGTTGAATGTTTTGGGTACAGCTCTCTAAGCCAGAAACTCTTCCTTCTGTAAGATATCTCCACTCAGTTCTGAATGTCATTCTGGTATCAAGAAAGGTTAATTAAGAATGAGTCTCTTTTTATTAGTTTAACCCTTGAGCATCTAGTTAACAGCCTCCTTGTATCTCTGCCATTTTTTTCTTCCTTATTTTTATTTACTAACACCCTTCTTCCTACCCCATCTAGTTTCATCTCTAAAATGTAGACACAGCTCTGTGGTTTTCATCTTCAGTGCACTGTTCAGAAGTTTGTAGTATCAAACTTATCTATTTAACTTCATGGCCAGTGTATCATCTTATATTTTGGAAAGGAATGATACAGTAGTTGAACAAGTATATTTTATACTTGGCATTCAGTAGCCTGTACCTAACTGCTCTTCTGAAATCTTCAAAGCACAATTTTGACTATGTAATTGCAATTCAGTTCTGTTAGTCTGATTTCTCAGTTATGCCTTATTAATCAAATCAGTAGTTTCTGTCCACTATAAAACCAGTCACTGCATCAGAGATTGGAGAACTATTTTATACTCATGTATCCACTCCAAATATATCTTCAAGTGTTCCTAGAGCTGATTCAAAGGATATTTAAAACTGAACATGTTCTCTCTAAACATTGAAAATGTATGTTAATCAGTGTCCTCATCTGAGAAGGCGGAGAATTCTCTGAAAGAGCAACCTTAAAAAGAAGACTTTAGCCTGGGAGCAGGCTACCAGATGTTGACAGGGTAGAAATTTTCATGGTCATATTTAACTCCCTTCTTCCAGCCTTTGACATCAGAGTTCTTAAACATCCTGTCTACACCACGTCCTGTCTATACCATCCATGTAGCCCTTGACTATAATGAAGCAGGTCTGTCTCAGACGTTGTCAGTTTATGTTTTGAAAACCAAATCCTGAGTATAGTTAACCGCTGACCCTTTGTCAGACTGTTCCTGAAAGAAAACCTTCCTTGTACATTATGTATTTCATTCTTTGCCCACTCTTAGCTTTTTAAGATTCTTCAGGCTGATGAATCCACACAATTCTATTATGTTTCTCCTCACCAGGGTCACCAGCAACTGTCCCTGAAAGCCAGGTAAACTGGTGTCATAGCTTTTCTTTTGAACTTTGGTGATGCATTTAACTTTGTGATCCAGCTCTCTCCGGATTTTTCTGTTAGATCCCTCTCCAGATGTTTCCTTTTGGTTGTCCTTCCATCCTCCCGCTATGATGCCTACAATCTAACTTTAAGAGATATTGGGTATTTCTGGATGACTCATCTACTGGTAGAAGTGGGGTACTGAAATCAGCCACCACCACTGTGTTGGGATCAATTCAATTATCTGTTTAAGTCTCTATCTATAATGGTGGTTTATTAAAATAAATAAAATAGCATATCTTGTTTCCCTTTATCTTCCAGCAGCAATATGATAATTTTGACTTTATTTCTTAACTCTCTTCTTTTGATAATAGTATATGTACTATGTAGAAATCTGACTCTAAATATTTAACAAATGTATGACTAAAGTCAGACTTAGGAAAAGAAACTGTGCTTCCTTCAGAGTATTTGTAAGAAGGAGAATCTAGGAAGCCCACATTATACTCATTAAACATGGTGGGGATATGTTTGATTATATTACTATAATTTGACCTTCTTCACAAAATGATGGGCACAGATATTACTACCACAAATTTCAGGGTGGAAAATTGAGGTTTAAAGTATTTTGCCTGACATCACATAGCTGATAAATTACCCAGTTGATCTACAGCCCATACCCTGATCACCAGAACACACAGCCAGAAGCTGAAGTTTCTAGATGTCAGAGTAACATGAGACTCATCTTAGATGCCATCATTGGTTTTTGCATAAGAGTTCTTATATTAATGTGTTATCAAATCAAGCATATTTTTAAAATATTATTGCAAGGACATTGAGTAGAAAGCATTTACTTTTCTAGTACAAATATTTCTAAATAATTTCATTCTGTAGAAGACAATTACCCTGGTATAGCATTAATTATAGGAAGTATTGATTGCATATCATTTGGGCCATGAATAAAATTTGGAAGGAAGTTCCTTTGGGATATTCTTGGGTTTGGTCTGTTTACAAATACCATATGGCTTAAATCATGACACAAAACTTACTCCAATAGGTTTCAGTTTTTTTATACTACAGTCTAGACATTCTCTTACAAGCTCTTAATGCATAGTACCTTTTCATAATTCTTAAGGTCTTTGGAAATGACTTCTGATGTCTAAGGGGTTTAAAAAGAGTCCTTTATGCAATTTTGAGAGTACTATAGACATCTAAAATATATTCTTGACCTACATTATAAAATGTACAAGTTATTCTAATTTGAAACAAAAGATATCTATATTAAACAATGATTTTAATAGTAATACTTGAAATTATTATTCAACACATCAATGTTATCATTCTATATATTATACTTAGGAGAAAGAACTGAGGTCTAAAGTGAGTTATCAGATTTAATAAAAAACCTGAGGCACTTTTTCTCTTTTTTTAAAATATTTATTAATTTAAGTTACATCTCCATCACAGCCCCCTCTGTCCACTCCTCCCAGACCCTCCCTCCAACTCTCTATCTCCTCTCCCACTTATCCTACTCCTCTGGTGTGGGGTGCCTCCACATATCAGCCCTCCTCAGTTCAGCAGCCATTTGAGGGCTAAGAGCTTCCTCTTGCACTGGGGGCCTACATGGCATCTCCACTAGGGCAAAGTGTCCCACTAACAGGTAACAAAGTCCATGTTCCTGTTCCTTTGGGTCTGTTTATTGTAGGGTAGTTATCCTGTACTATATGGCTAAAATCCAGTTATAAGTAAATAAATGTCATGTGCATTTTTCTGGGTCTGGGTTAGCTCACTCAGGATGAGCTTTTCTAGTTCCATCCATTTGGTTGCAAATTGCATGATTTCCTTGCTTCTGATAGCTGAGTAGTATTCCATTGTGTAAATGTATCACATTTTTAAAATTATTAAACACTTATTTATTAACAAATATACTTAACTACTATTCCTATAAATTCCTACAAATTCCTAAGACGGCCAAAGCCCCTATTAATTCCTACAACCCCTAAGACCTAACCACTAAACCTATTGATAACTATTACAACTATTTTTCTAAGGATACAGTCTCTGGGGCAGGACCTCAGTCGCCAGGAACACAGTCTCTGGGGTAGACTCTTTAATGCACTTAGCAGTCCTTTTTCTGGAATATCTCAGACGCAGGTTCGTCAGGGTAAATTGGCTATGGCAGTCTCACCTTAAATAAGGCTTGAGGCTTTCTTCTCTCTGAGAGACCTCAGTCGTCTGTAGGCCAACTTATTTCCTTTGTATCAGCAACTCTGCTGCTCTGCCTCAGTCTTTAAAGCTGGCCACGGTTCCGTTCAGGCCGCTGTTCGGACAGGTCAAACCCCTCTAGGCGAAAGCTGAGCCACAGGGTTTAGTCCTTGGCCTTTTGCTGTCTTGCTGAGGCTTTCTCTGCTCACCAGCTTCCTTCTGCCTCAGGGAAATTGGGCCATTGGTCTACCAGCACTTTCTCCAGCAGTACTCTCGGAGCTCTCTCTTATTGGGGCCCTTAGCACTCAGCTATCCGGGCTCATCCACTTGTCCTTAAATAGGATCGCTCCTTGTTCCACCTGCTTCAGCTTAATTTGGGCTCTGCCCCTTTAACAGTTGAAAACAATGCCAGGTTATAAAGTCTTTGCTTGTTTCACCTGGCTTCAACCTTGTTTTTCAGTCCAAAGAGACTCCCCTGTTTCATGTGACTTCATCCATAAGCTGATAAGCTAATTGCTCACAGCCAAGTTGATCTTCATGCCCCAAATTAAGAGACTGTATCAGAAACCTAGATATTCACTAAATCTAATTTATATTAATCTATCAACCCCTATATATCCCCTTTCTTGTAAAATAAAAAATAAATCTACAAGCATAACTACATATGCAATGTAAATAAATTGTCTATGTACAATACATAAACAATAACTTTAAATTTTCATCAATGTACATTATAGCAAGAGTTAAAATAACCTTAAACTTCTCACAATACATAGTTGTATTTACATCTTTTGACAATCAAAAGACAAGTAAACAAAATGATTTTAAATTCTTATCAATAAGCCTAGTTTCTATTATATACAAAATATTTTTAAACATGTATCAATAAGCAGAATCTTAAATTTCTAACAATATAAACAAAATCTTTTTTTATTATTTTTTTCTCTTTATTTTTTATTTCTTCAAGTTACATCTCAATTGCAATCCCCTCCCTACTCCCCCCTCCAGTCCCCTCCTCCCACCCTCTTCCGCCTCAACCCACCCATCCCCTTCCTTAATTTTTTTTAAGTTTAAGGTATATCTTTTTCTCCCCAACCGCTCCCCCTTTCAGTCCAACAAATGGCTCCTTCTCTTATAATGATAAACACAATATAAAACAACAGAGGTAATTAGGCCACAATTATGAGAGTTATATGGCTTAGCATACATTCCCAATGTCCAGTCCATATGTATTTGGCACTTGACTTTAATGTTCTACTATCTAACCATCTCCATGAGTTTAAAGTTCTATATCTGACTCAGCTTTCATACTAACTTGCATCACAATTTTAAAAACATCATCTTAGATCCAGAACACTCTCTTGATTCCTAAACAACTCAAAATTTAATCATGAGACTCTAGCTATTTATTCTTCAACCACCTCAGAGACCTGAGAAGGATAAATATATCTGATTATATAGGAAGTACAGGGCCTGCAGCTTCCAAAACTAAGAAATGACATACCAGTGGCTGCCTGGACAGTTCCCATTTTCTCTCCATACATTACAGCATCGCTCTTCAGTTGTTTGGCCATGTTTCTCTGACAGACATTGATTGTAGAGCAGGAATTATGAAGGACTTGCCTACCCTGTCTTAGCAGAGCTAGGTTGTCGACTTACCTGCTTCCAAGTTTTGTCCTTTCTGGACAGCATTCTGTCTACAGAGTTGGAGCAAGGGGTTTTTCCTGCCTAGAGATAGGCTTGCCACTAATTCAATCATCTCCCACTGGAGATTCTTCAAGGCTCATCTTCTACTTGGAGTAGAATAGGGGGTGCTGTCAGGAGTTGACATGTCTTAATATCAAAAAAAATCTAAAGTTAAAAGAACATCTTTGAATGCCATATTCTTCAGATCTCTTGAGGTTTTTGAAGAGGCCCTATCTATCTCTTATATTAGGATAATCAAATGTTGCTTGTCTCTTAGCAACTTGATTTCTGATTAGCTCAAAAAATAACTATAGTAGACTGTCATATCATAGCACCTAACAAAATGACAGACTTGCATGACTATTAGTTTGCATCTCCCAATTATCCTAAACAATTTATGGCAATTAGTAGCAAAAGGCCAAAACTTCACATTTCATTTTTTTCCTTTACCCCCGACCCTTCCATCCCACTTCTCTGGAGTGGAGTGCTCCTATATAACAGTCCCTCATCCCAGTTCAGAGGTCATATGAGGGCCAAGCGCCTCCTCATAAAATGGGGGTCTACGAGGCAGTACCACCGGTGAAAAGTGTCTCATTGCCAGGGAGAGAGAACTAAGAACCCAAACGAACAAATAAGCAGACAAACAGATAAAAAAATAATTAAAAAAATAAAAATAAAAAGTAAAAAGTCTATGTCCATGTTCCCTTTGGTGTGTTGGTTGTAGTATCGATATCCTCTATTATATAGCTAAAATCCTGCTATAAGTGAATAGATGCCATATGCATCCTTCTGAGTTGGGTTAACTCACTCAGTATGAGCTTTTCTAGTGTCATCCATTTGGCTGCAAATTGCATAATTTCATTGTTCCTGATAGCTGAATAATATTCCATTGTGTAGATGTACCACAGTTTTTTAACCCATTCTTTGGTTGAGGGACATCTGGGTTGTTTCCAATTTCTAGCTATTACAAATAAGGCTGCTATGAACATAGATGAGGAAACTTCCTTATGATTCTGTGAGGAGACATTTGGGTGTATACCCACAAGTGGTATGGCTGGGTCCTGAGGCAAAACTGTTCCAAGTTTTCTAAGATATCGCCATACTGACCTCCATAGTGGTTGCACAAGCCTGAACTCCCACCAGCAATGGAGTAGGGTTCCCCTTTCTCCACACCCTTGCCAGCATGTGCTATCATTTGAGCTTTTGATCTTAGCCATTCTGACAGGTGTGAGATGGAATCTCAGAGTTGTCTTGAGTTGCATTTCTCTGATGATTAAGGATGTTGAGCATTTCTTCAACTGTCTCTCAGCCATTAGGGATTCCTCCTTTGTGAATTCTCTAAGTTCTTGAAGAAAGAAATGGAAGAGGCCTTTAGAAGATGGAAAGATCTCCCATGATCATGGATAGGTAGGATCAACATAATAAAAATGGCTATCTTACCAAAAGCAATATATAGATTCAATACAATTCCTATCAAAATATCAACACAATTCTTTATAGACTTGGAAAGAGCTATTCTCAATTTCATATGGAACAACAAAAAGCCCAGAATAGCTAAATCAATCATTTACAATAAAAAAACATCTGGAGGTATCACCATCCCAGATTTCAAGCTGTACTACAGAACAATAGTAATAAAAACAGCATGGTATTGGTATAGAAACAGACCAGTAGATCAATGGAATCGAATTGAAGATCCAGAAATGAACCCACACACCTATGGGCACCTAATTTTTGACAAAGAAGCCAAAACCGCACAATGGAAGAAGGACAGCATCTTCAACAAATGGTGCTGGTCCAACTGGATGTCCACTTGTAAAAGAATGAAATTAGACCCATACTTATCACCTTGTACAAAATAAGTCCAAGTGGATCAAAGACTTTAACATAAGGCCAGTCACACTAAATCTACTAGAAGAAAAAGTAGGAGAAACCCTCGAACTCATTGGCACAGGTGACAACTTCCTGAACAGAACACCAACAGCTCAGGACCTGAGACCAACAATCAATAAATGGGACCTCATGAAACTGAAAAGCTTCTGTAAGGCAAAGGACACTGTCATTCGAACAAAACGGCAGCCTACAGACTGGGAGAAAATCTTCACCAACCCCCTATCATATTTTTTTTAATCCATTCTTCCATTGAAGGACATCTAGGTTATTTCCAGTTGATGTACTTTTTCTTTATTCTTAAGATTCCCTTGAAAACTAAGGTTATAATGCTTTTGTGAAGAACATTCATAAAAAAAAAATAAATCAATCCCATTGGCTTCTCATAGAGCAACATAGATGATTAAGAAAATTGATGAGGTAAGTGTTCAGGTAAAATACCTCAGCATACCATGGCTGAGTGTACTAGTGTGCATGCTGCTAGTGTAGAATATATGGCCTCGTCATTTCCATCAATTCCATTCAGAACAAAATGTATCATTAAATGAGCCATCTGAAGTGTGTTTAAGACTTGTGGTCCCTAGTTAAAAACACTCACACTCCATCCTTTCCTTTATGTAATTTTAACAAATACAGTTGCTATTGGTTGACTTTCTCTAAGAGGAATGTAATGTTCCACAATTATAGGAGTGCCATCTCCTCAGAGAGTTTAAATAAAACCAGCTCTTCCAGGGATAAAAAGACTTTACCCTCTCTCAGTAATTCTGTCTCCCAAATATAGTAGAACCTGGGGTGTAATTCAGTGGCGGAGTGAATGCTTAGCATGCGGGAGGCCCTGGGTTCAAGCTCCCCCACTGCTAAGTAAATAAGTTAGTAAGTATGTAAATAAATAAACAAATAAATAAATAAATGCTAGAGTTGACTTCAAAATGACAAATAAATCAAAATAAGTGAGCTTACTTTTTTCCTTATAAAGACATGGATGGAATAAATATCTTAATACGTTTATTACCTTCAGTGTATCATAATATACCTGTCATAATTAATATCCTTTAAATAAGAAAAGAAACAGCTTTAAGAGAACCAGTTGTATTCTATTTGCTGAAGGTCTTTACCATCCCCAAAGTCATGTTTATTGCTTTCTTTAAGTGTTAACAAAAGTTGTTTTGTTTCCTTTTTAAATCAGCTTATTATTCAAGATGGATGGCGTTTTTCCCACTTGTGCTTTTAATACCATGTATCATTGAGCACATGTAGATGGTAATAACAAAAATTGGTAATAAAGAAGAATTAAGTATTTAATAAAACCTTAACATCATGTCTTTCCCTGTAGGTAAGATTAACACACATTATTAAATTACCTTCCTTCCTTTCAGAGCCAAAACATTAGCAGAAATAATGAGCGAGAAAATGACTATGAAGAGGATGTTATCTCATTTTCCACTTATTCACCCTGTAAGTTTCCCTCTACTCCATGAATGCATGTAGATTTATAGTATGGTGTATGAAACACAAAATTTAGACTGTGTAGAATGTGGGAAGATACTTCATCAATCAAAGGATTTTTAAATAATATTACAGTAAAGATGGTTTACCTTTATTTGCTAACTTATATGCCTTTAACAAGATCAAGATTTAATGACAAAATATGAGCCTTTCTGCCCTTAAAAATTATAGGCATCACTTTGGTATCCTTCTCTGAGTATTTGAGAACTGTGTTTCCAAATCTGTTTTCCAAAACTGAATCACATTCTCTGTGGAGGTGAGTTCTATCAGCTGTGAGGTGGGAGGTTGAGGCAAGGATGTTTCATAAGATCCTCCATGCCATAGAGCATGTAATTCTATACTTACCATTTGAAGATGAATACAGTGTTCCTATATGTTCTTGCAAGTCTCATTAGCATACAGTGGCTTGTTTACCTTCTTCACCAGCATCTATAATGGGCATCTCACCCTTCATTTCTGAAAACCCTGGTTCCTGCTCTACCCAAATGCCTCCATCTGCTGACTTCCCTTCTCAGCCAGCGAAAATGCCTTTTCCTTTCAAGTTGGTTCAAAATCTTGAAGTCACTCTGGACTTCTATTTTTTGCCTCCCACTCTCTATCCACTCCACCATAATACTATTGACTGCACCTTCAAAATATTGCCAGCATTCAACCAGTTGTTATTCATTGTTCATTGTTATTTATCCTAGAGAGAGAGAATGACCTCTGCCTTGGGATATGTGCAGTTTTTGCTCCCTCCACATGCTCTTCCTCCCTGGGTCATCCTAACTTCCTTCTTTGCTTCATCCACATATCATAATTCCTGTTTTACCATTTTTTAATTTCCTGTTGCTTGTACCTCTCCCCAGTGTACTCAGCATCTTTCAGCATTGTATGATTCTTCTTCATGTATGGCCTGTCCAGTTAGTGTCCATATGGCCTATAACAGTATAGGATCAAAGCTCAGTTGTATACTACTGACCACAAGCTTTTCAAATGACAGGTTGATATGCATATCAAATAAAGCATTCAATGCAATGCTTACAAAGGATGCTTTGATAAAAATCCCTCAAACATTATCACAATACACATATTAATACCACGTATTAAATTAGTGAACTGATTGAAAGGATTATAGGTTATGTATTTTATCCCCTTAATAATGAAAAGTCATGATAAAGTTCATTATTAATACTGACCACACATCTATCTAATATTCCACCTTCTGAAGAACTGCCAATAACAACATTATTACAGTTTCTTGTAAAGAAAGATCTTGTCTCTCCAGCTGGAACTGAGAGCTGTCTCATCTGTGAAACCATTACTGGGCTCAGCCCCCAGTTTTCATGGGGCAGAGACAACAAGGTCAGAGCTCCCCACTCAGCATCACAATAATGATGGGGCATCCTGAAACCCTCTGCCTACTAACTCTACCTTGCCAGGGCTGGATTCTGGATTTGAGTGTATCTGACAAGCTCCTGGAACTTCTGTTCCTTGTTAATAGCAAATGCTGACTCTAAAAGGTGCTGCTGTGCACTTCCCTGTACTTTGACTGTAATTCTAGGCCGATGGCTGATTTTCTTAGACAAAACAGTCAAGCCTTTTCAGGGACTTGTGGCTGAGCAATCACTTCCTCCCAGGCATTCTATCATCTCCATCAGCATTTCTAAGGAATACTTTACTTTAGGGCCAGTGTGTAGGTGCTTGAACAGAAAAATGAATGAGACCTCTGGAGAAAAATCACACACACACACACACACACACACACACACACACACACACACAAACAAAACACATACCATACATACACACACCCAAGCCTGCCTGTTTTTCCTAGACTGGTATTTATAGAATCTAAGTTCAGTTCTAGAAGCAAAAACCATGTCTTTCTTCTTCATATGAAAGAAAAGACTGTACAGGGCACCATTCTTTTCCACGGGTCTTTTTTTTTTTTTTTCTTACTGTTGAAAATTTTCTGTGTGACTTCAATTTTCAAAACAAACATGTCTTCCCCCCCCCCACAATGTTTTATTTGATATTTAAAGCATATTTTAGTTTTGCAGCATTTTAAAATAACTTTTTCATTAAATATTGTAAGACACATTCCAACATCCATTTGAAAGATTACCCCTTTTTCATTTTCACTTTTAAAAAGAAAACATTATATAAGTTGTTCTACAGATGTGAAGTTATTACAACCTATTGTTTTTGTGCTGTTCCTGGGTTGTTAGAGTACAATTATGTAATATAAAAGCAAATGTGGTGTACTTAGTAAAGGAACAATGACTCAAGTATTTGGTTACATTTCAGAACAGAATACATTGTATCAATAGATATGCTTTTGCAGCAAAAAAGGGGGATGTTTTTACCATGTAACATCTTCAAAAATTAATAAAGTACTCATAAAAATTTATGGTAATTAATTATACAAATTATCTACATTAAAGAATATGTATAATAAATATATGGAGATGCTAATTAGAGTCACAGATTCATTTCCAACAATTACTGTATAGAATCATTATATCACTGTCTGTGTGTCTGGGTCATATACTCATAAACAAGGGTAGACGGAGCTTTGATGTCCATTAGGTAAAGATAGCTGTGCAATGGGCAACTTTTTACTGTATAGTGGATCCCAAAAGTTTATTAACTGCTACAGACAATGCGTGTAAGTGAAATTGTTCAATCTTCACCTCAAATAGCCGTGCAGTCTCCAGCATTTCATCATGAACTCAGGAAGACGCAGAGGGAGAGCACTGACAGATCTGAGGAACCCAAAAGAGCTGGGGACACAAGGGAAGAAGAGCCAGGTGCTGAGGCAAGACCCCGCCTGCCAGACATTGACAGTGAAAGCTCTGAGTATGATGATTTGTATGTGTTCATTCCTGGAATCGCAGAAGCCAACTCTCAAGAGCCAATCCCAATCTGCAGGCCTCCTCTGCCCCCGCCACGACCAGTGGCTGCTGCCTCCCAACTAGAAAGACCTCACTTCACCCCACAAGGTAAGTTCACAGCTAAAAATGCAAAGAAACAATTGAGTTGTCAGATCCTAGAAGACCATCAACTGTATGAACACTGTTTGAAAAGGTGAAACTTAGGGGCTGGAGAGATGGCTCAGCAGTTAAGGCCCCTTGCTGCTTTTACAGAGGACCTAGGTTCTATTCTCAAAACAAATGTGAGGGCTCACAAGTGTCTGGGACTCTATTCCAAGGGATCTGTCTCATTCTTCAGTGCTTCCTTGGGCATTGCATACACTTAGTCCACATACATACAAATAGGAAAATACTTATGCACATGAAATAAAAAATTTTTCAAGTGAATTTTTGAAACCATAAGGTGCTGTCTCTGAGAAGGCTTGTGTTTATCAACATTAGCTGCACTAAGTTTCGATTCTTTACTAGGAAACCAAACCTGGGACTCATCCGACCTGCTTTTATTGCTTGCCTACTATGTGATAAGCTTTTGTGGGACCCTGAGAGATAACAGTGCCATTGGCACATAGAAGTCTCTGGGAGAAGAAAACAGGTTAGCAGTAGACTGGCCACAAAATTCCACTGTTATTTTCAAATTTAAAAAATTTTAAATAATGAAGATTAGAAGATGGGAATATTGTCCTGTGTCAGGTTAAATATCTATAAGATATAATATATCATATTTTTCATAATATAAGTCTCCATATACAATATATTGGTCAAGAAACATAATACCACTATTTTATAAGTTTAACCAGATACCTATGACCAAAATTATAATTTCGGCCAATACATCTCCTAAAACACACATAAGAGATAACCCCCACCCCAAAAAAAACATTGTTTTTATTTAAAAATCATACTATCACATTCATTTTATTTTTTGTATTTTATATATAAATTTTTCAAATGAGTTTCATTATAATCATTATATATATATATATTTCCATCATATTCATTCTTATGTACTTTTTTGTCCCCTTCTCACTGGTCCCCTTCCTCTTGACAATTAATTATTTTTCTTTCATAATTTTTTTTCAATTCATCTTTTCACCATAACACTGAAAAGTGAGCAGAAAAGAAAATGGCACTATTTGTTAATGTATTTTTATAATTTTCCATTTTTTTAATTTATTTATTTATTGCTTCAGGTTACATCTCCATCATAGTGTCCTCTTTCAACCCTTCCCAGTCCCGCCCTCCCACCCTCTACCCCCTAACCCTTCCATCCCACTCCTCTGGAGTGAAGTGTCCCTACATAACAGTCCCCTGCCTCAGTTCAGAAGTCATATGAGGGCCAAGAGCCTCCTCATACACTGAGGGCCTACAAGGCAGAACCACTAGGGCAAAGTGTCTCATTGATAGGAAGAAAAAGTCTATGTTCCTGTTCCCTTTGGTGTGTTGGTTGTAGTATAGA
Organism: Lophiomys imhausi; assembly: GCA_907164525.1. Taxonomy (NCBI): domain Eukaryota; kingdom Metazoa; phylum Chordata; class Mammalia; order Rodentia; family Muridae; genus Lophiomys; species Lophiomys imhausi. The sequence continues at coordinate 1,137,066 of CAJQZJ010004763.1, forward strand.
TATCCTGTACTATATGGCTAAAATCCGACTATAAGTGAATAGATGCCATGTCCATCCTTCTAAGTCTGTGTTAGCTCACTGAGGATGAGCTTTTCTAGTTCCATCCATTTGGCTGCAAATTGCATAATTTCATTGTTCCTGATAGCTGAATAATATTCCATTTATGTAGATGAACCACAGTTTTTTAATACATTCTTCAGTTGAGAGACATCTGGGTTGTTTCCAGTTTCTAGCTATTACAAATAAGGCTGCTATGAACATAGATGAGGCAACTTCCTTGTGATTCCGTGAGGAGTCATTTGGACGTATACCCAGAAGTGGTATGGCTGGGTCCTGAGGCAAAGCTATTCCAAGTTTTCTAAGATATCGCCATACTGACCTCCATGGTGGTTGCACAAGCCTGCACTCCCACCAGCAATGGAGGAGGGTTCCCCTTTCTCCACACCCTCACTAAATTTCCATTTTTTTATTTATTCACTTTTTACTTTATGTGCATGATTGTTTGGCTGGCCTGAACAAATGCATGTGTACTGTATGCTTGTCTGCTGGATTCCATGGAACTGGGATTATGGCCGTAAGCCACTATATGGCTGCTGGTAATCAATCGCCAGTGCTTTTTTAAGAGCAGCAAGTGCAGACATATCCATTGGACAAACCACTGATATATACCCCTATAGAGCGTCTTTTTACCTTCACAATAACCAAGAAACTGAACTGTCATTATGACCTATCTGCCCCTCGGACGCAGGCCAGGGAATCTATAACTAGAATATATAAAATGCTTACTTTCAGGGTTCTTGTCTTTTCTATGCACCTGTGCCCTTTTATTTTACCAGTTGAAGTGATTTGTACATAGGAGTGATTCATTTAATATTTATTAGTATACAACCTGGAGTAAGAAAACTCAGGCCCCACTCCTAACACAAAGTATAATCAGATAGTTTGGGAGGTGAAAAGTAAAATGTATGATTTCTAGTGTGAGTCCAACTTCAGAAGGAGTTGGAAAGAGTGGTGGGTGGGGAACAAAGAGAGTTAACAGCTCAGGGAATGGGGTCATACAAGTGAGACAGTTGACACATTTTGCTAAAAATGAAGTGCTGTAAAAGTCTTTCCCACACACTTAATCAGGCTTCACCCAGAGGCTGTCAGGCAAACAGAAGTCATGGAGTCGAAATCACAAAGCCATATTATTCATGCAGAAAGAGGCAAGGCAAAGTGATTTTAAAGCTATGCCAGGCATATAGGTAATTAACGCTTCTTAGGAATGAATGAAGTTTCAGATGCTTTAGAAGAGTGTCATGGTGGCCCCCTCCAAGAACTGCCACAAGCAATTCCTGAATATTCTTGTAAAAATATCCTTTTGTGTGGTTCTATTAGTTGTATTTTCTCTGAGCATCTAAGATGTTCCACTAAATTCCAGTTATAATAATTAGCATCAGATTCATGTTATCCAAACGAAGGCAAATTGAAAATAAAAGAGTAAACAGTAATATTTTCATAGCGAAAGACCTTCTCACTGGTCTAGAGGAGAGGCAAAGTTATTTTTAACTTATTAACCAGAGTGTTTCATATGCTTCTCTGTTTAATGACTGCTTGTAAAATACCTTTGCATATATATTCTTACAAAATAGGTAAATGTTTTACTAGAAAAGGACACTGAAAGTCTCCTCTGAATGGGAAACCACTTTCTAATCACACAACCAATCCTTAGGCCAACCATTGCCCACACTCTCTGGTATGTCGGGCCCTCCACGTCAGTGCCATGTTCCGTGATGAGGTTCACATTCTCCTGTGAAAGCCAGGAGTTGCACTTTTGAAAGTCAGTTTGTCTTATGAAGGAAATACTTGCTAAGACAGACAGTGGCAATATATCTGGCTGTTCATGCAAATCATTTTCAGAGAAATTAGATTTTAGCTGAAATATTCAATATAAGCAGTAGGAAGGGAAGATGACTTACTGAAAAAAAGGCTTTTGAGTTTTATGCCTTAAAATACTCCCTTTAAAAGCATTTGAAGTTTGATATATAGATTTGTGACTAAATTTCCAGATAATAAATACATACATAAAACAATGTTTGAGAAATAATATTTTAAAAACACATATTAAAGTATATTCTTTGCAGAACTAGTAACTCCAAACTGTGTAAGTAAATTACACAGCTGGCTTTTCTTTTTGAACTTTTATGATAGTATAAAAATATTTTACTGAGCCGGGCGGTGGTGGCGCACGCCTTTAATCCCAGCACTTGGGAGGCAGAGGTAGGTGGATCTTTGCGAGTTCGAGGCCAGCCTGGTCTACAAAGCGAGTCCAGGACAGCCAGAGCTGTTAAACAGAGAAACCCTGTCTCGAAAAACCAAAAAAAAAAAAAAAATTTTACTAAAGACAGGTCCTTTTTTCATATTGTTTTCAAAGGCATTTGAGTAAACTGATATGAGATTATATAGGAAATTAAAGACAGCAAGAATATTGCATAAAATATAAGAATAAACCCAAGCTGAATGTTTCCTAAGCAGGAAAAATGGTGGAGGCCCAAATGGAAAGCAGTCAAAACTGGAATAATCTCAATGCAAGACAAGAGAAAAGAGAAGAACCCAGCAAAGAAGAAAACAAAGAAGATGAGGTGCAGGAAGAGGAAGAGGAAGAACACCTATACATGTTTGCTGAGACTAATGACAATGAGTATGATCTGATACTGGCCAGTAAGAGTGTAAAGAAAAGAACTGAAAATCAGTCTTTCATTATAAACAGACCTCCTGCCCCAGCACCGAGGCCCACTCATGCCCCTTTCAAAGAAGAAACAACACCTTACATAGCTCAAGGTAATATTTTGTTGTTTATAAACTTTTCCTAGATTTTGAAAATTTGTGCGCATTTATGTTTTGCCTGTATGCAGGCCTATGTAACACATGCACGTCTGGTACCCATGGAGGCCCGAAGAGGGCCTTAGATGCTCTGGAAATAGAATTTCAGAGCACTGTAAGCTACTGATGGTGCTCGAAATTGAACATGGGTCCTTTGAAAGAGCTGCCAGGAATTTTAAACACTGAACCATGTCCCCAGCTCCTACTTATTGATGTTTTTGTCCCATGGTTTATGGGAGATAAGGGGTTGGGGTAGAAAGTGCGGTGATTAGTGATTTAGAGCTCTAAAGGCCATGAGCATCTATCTTTTCAAGTCACAGATAAGTTACACTGGGCTAATTTTTAATATTTTTATTAATCCTTTGAGAATTTCACATATCCATACATGATCATATCCACCCCCCTTCATATCCACCTCCCCAACTTTCTGACTTGGTAGGCTTACCTACCAAGGGCCATATAACCTTCAAGAAAATTGACTCTCCCACTCCTAGAATCCATTAACTGTCAATGGCTCCTCATTCAGGTTTGGGATCTTCTGAGCCCTTCCTGCCTCCATGCAAGAATTTTGACTGGTGTGACATTTTGCAGGTCTTGCACAGGCAGCCAAGGCTGCTATGAGATCATGGATCCATCAGTCTTGTCCTGTCCAGGAAACACTGTTTTACTCCAGTTTTCTTGCTCTTACAATCTTTCCATTCCTTCTCCACAATGGTCTCTGAGCCTTGGAAATATACAGAAGTGGTGTAGATGTCCCATTTGTGGCTGAGCATTCCACAATCATTTAGTCTCTGCATTTTGTGCAGTTCTGAGTTTCTGTGTTAACGATACCATCCATTGCACCTCTGAGGAGGTCTGAGAGCTGTACTAATCTGTGAATAGGGAGATGTGAACTTAGACAGCAGTTTGATGTTATGTCCATTTACAAAAAGCATAGTATGTTCACTCCTCAGGATGTAACCTCTCCAGCCATGTGTTCTTGGCAAGTTTTACAGTACGTGGTAATCATTTACTCCTGAGGAGTGGACCTTAAATACAAGAAGTTGATAATGTCTATAACATCCGTACCACTGTGGTGCCCATGGCCATAGCTTGAAATGATTATCATTATTGTGCTTGATGGGTTTCATAACTGGGTAAGATTCATACTACCTTCCCGTACTATAAAATCTAGCAATCTGAGAGTCAGCTTCTTAGAACAAATTAGATTTCTCCATGCCCTATGACCTAAGTGTGATGTATCTTCAGCAATAATAGGGCCTTATATTAAGTTATGGTGGGGAACTAAGAGCATCGGTAATAATCTGTATTGTTTGGGGGCGGTGGTGGGGGATTCTGACATATTCCTGACCCATAACACAAGGGGTGGTACATCATAATCTGGCAATAGACTTTTTATTTACAAACTATGACTCTTGGGAGACCATAATCCACTGTTTAGGGTAAGTCTAGCTAAATACTTCTGTTATATATGTTTCCACATGGCTTTTTCAAAGATTCTTTGTATTAGTTATTCCCACTAAGCCCTACCCTTCCATCCCTCTCCCCTCTTAAACCTTCCTCCCCATTATTCCCACTATTTCTTTTTAAATTTAGGAAAATAATGAGTAAAGGAGTGGTGAATTAAATAAATACATTATTCATATATTAACCTCTCAAAGGACATTTAAAATAAAAAATGAATAGAGAAAAATTAAAATTTTGGATCTTGTTAAGTCTTCATTAATAAGGATGAATTTAATTTGATAGTTCTTAATTCTGCAAAAGTCAATTAGAATGAGAGAGAGTAGGAAATTTGGGTAGTGTATTCAGAATAAGCAATTGGTGGCTGAAGAGATAGCTTAGTATGCAAGCATGAGGACTTGAGTTCAAATCTCCAGTGAAAAAGTAAGGCATGGATGTACATGCCTATCCCCCCAGTATTAGAAGGCTTTTGCCACATCTTTCCTAGTCCTCCCATTCAAGCAGATCTACTGATGGAATGTCCATCATTTCCCAGAAAGTCGCCCATCCTACCATCCATTCATCAGAAGAACATCAATTTGCACCATTCTTGATTTGTGCCAGAGCATGGAGTGGGGATGTTGGCACATCAGTAGTGTAATGTAGCCAAAGAGGAAGCTGTAAAGTACAGAATGGAACAAGAAAACAGAATAAAGAAACCAAGTGTATAATTTCAGAAACTAAACAAAGAAAAAGCAGAGGGATAGAGGAAGCCATGATGACATTGCAAAAATACCTTTGTTCAGGATCTGAGCAAAGAATGACTTTGATACACTAATCCTAATATAGAAGAAAGGATTCTATGTGTTTCTTGGGTTCTAGCAAAGTCAGACATTACGTAAACTAGATAAGAAAGTGCAGTGTCTGGCAGAAAGCAGAGCCTGTGGCCTACGGAGATATGTGGGCTTGGTCTGCCACTCAGGATACTAATAGAGGCAACTTCTGTGATCTCTTACACAGTGGCCCTGTGTGGTTTACATTGCAAGTCTCATTTCAGAGACAAGGGAACTGACCCTAAAGGAATTTTGATGTACTCCCGAATGATGAAACTAGAAAGCAATACCAGCAACATGTGAGCCCCTGTCATCCTGCCCCCCATACCTGTGAACCAGGCATGTTTCTGATTGTTTGTGAAACACACCCTAAGATTAAAAAATGCATCAAAAATAGTTCATTTCTCTTTAAAACATTTTTTTTCTTATATGATCTCCCTGTTCTCAGATCTCATGTTCTTAACATTTTAATTTCCCAATATAAATTGGACAAGGACAAACTTACTAGGCATCAAAAATATAGTGGAATTCTATAGTTTTGTCTTTTACTGACATAACTCTTGATTTAAAACTACTCACGGGAAGAAAGTGGTAATCAGAATGGCACAGATAGACTGGTGTTCCAACTCCATCTTAGATGATGCAGAGATGTGAACTCCTATTCGGGAAAGATTTTGACATCAAGGAATTATTTTTCATTCTCCCCTTGTAGAACACATATAGGACTGAGTCCATGTCCCTGAGCTGGGGCAGGATACAATTCCTCTTTCAATTTGCAGTTCCTCCTGAGGTATCCTTGGCATTTTGCAGTGCAAGAAAGTTGTATATGACTGACCTTCTTGAGGGCACCTCAGCTACCGACACCCTAAAATGTCAAGTACAACTCTGTTGCTCTCAGAAAATTTCCACTTGCAGTTCACTTGTACTTGAAACTGATCACATACAATGAATTGGAGTGGGGGGGGTGGGGATTAAAGTAGGTCTTACAGCCAGAGCCTTGCAGCCCACTTTCTGCCCAGGTGACATCGTCCAAACCATTTAGTTGCAGACACCATATGCATGTCACAGGTGCTCTCAGAACACAGTGACATAATCATCCTCTGTCTGTAAGGCTAGGGTCCCTGCCTTTCCAGGTGAAGGTCTATATCTTTCTGTGAGAAGGTGCTGGACAAGCTCCACAAGAAGCTATCATTATTATGACTGAGTACAATGAACAGAGAAATGCCGCTGTGTAACCTGGGTTTAATGAATTGTTCTCCTTGTCCTCAGAGCAGGACACCATGGTCTCCTGGCTCATTCACAGAGACACTGAATGAGACCAAGAAGAATTGTCCAGGCCATTTATTCAAGCATCTGTTCCAGGATATACCTTACTGCCTTATCTTTAAAAAATTCAACTCCTTGGTCATGTCAAGTGGGAAGGAGGCAATATTCAAATTGATACGAACTGAAACAACAGATTTTTGCATGTGTGAGCAATGTGAATGAAAGTATCATTATGCACTTAGATTTTTTTTTTCAATAGCACCATTCTGTGGTCTTTTGGTTTTGTTTTTTGTTTTTTTGTTTTTTTTTTTTTGTGCACCACCCTTAATGTGTTACATGGGATGTATCTGTGGTACACAGTTTAATTTACGTATGGTAGTCATTCTCAATGACTCCCAGATGTCACTTAGCAATGTCTAGAGTGATTTTGATTTTCAAAAATAGGATAGTACTACTGAGTACTAAGACAGAGATCTCAGAGGTACCCGCTGAACATCCTACAATTTGAAGATCAACCTTCTACAATTTCAGGTTAAAGGTTACAGAGTATTAAATGTCAATAGTACCAATGTCAACAAGCTCTGATCCACGTTATTGCCATTTTTAAGCAAAAGTAAATATTTTTAAACTCTAGAAAATGTTCATTTAACAAGTGCCCGCACAGACACACACACTCTCCCTTCCCACCCTCCCCCACTTTAGACTTCTTGAATTTCCAATGTTTTCTTCTAGGGCTTTTACTGTGAGCATCTTTTTAACTCTAAGTAAAGGTTTAGAGAAGACTGTGATGCTCTATGGAACTCTCCCAGTGAGACACATCCCCTCTGAAGAAAACTCATCAGTAAAATTCAAGACCCCCATGAAGAGAATTGGAACTGAACCTAATGTCACTGTGCACTCAGACCTGTGTAACTTGGTGAGAGTTGTGCAGTCTCAATTCATTTTTTAAAATTTATCTTTGTAAGTTGTAATACCTGCTTTTCTGGGTTTTCATGAAAATGAAACTGCATATGCTCGGTGGTTGGCTCAGAGCAAAATGCAGGAGATGGTACAAATGACATTTTAAGTCATTCTACAGACACAGGATGCAGCAACCTCTATTCCTGTTAGGGCCTGACTTCTGACTCTTCCCTCTCATATGGTTTCATGTGTACATATTCTAGATTGCAAGCCTTTTCAAAATATTCAGCAGCTACCCATGTTGAAAACAACTAGAACAAATGAGCATAGTGCTGGCTTTGAATGTTTTCAATCCACGTAGGGTGAGTTCTATTAGCATATTTAGTATTTAGTGGTTGTAAAGTTTCCATAACCAAATGGAGCATAAATTAGAGTTTAAAGGCCAGATCCTATGGTTCTATGAAATACAACAAACAAAATCATGACCTCACTGGTATCTAGTATGAAAGTATTTGCTGACATAGATAGAGAAAGGAAAGAAAATTCCATTTAGATAATTACCAATGGTACACCAAAGGTAAATTGTAATAGTTTTTAAGACTTCCAGTGACTTCCTTACCAACCAAGCCAATTCTCTTTGAAATGAAAAAGAGGATTATTTGAGTTATTACTCAATTAATATTTACATTTTCATAAGATTTTCTAACTGAACAGAAATGACCAAAAACAAATCCACATGCTGGGCATGCAGCAGGTGTTCCATATATGTTGCCTGCCTGGTAAATAGAGGAGGATATGCCTACCCAGAGATGCATGGAGACTTAGCTAATAACCTCATTGTGATAGTCTCAAGCTGTCAATTCCCCACCCCCCAAAAAAACACCCTGTCTTCTTCCAGAATTTACCAGCTTCCTACATAGGAAACATTTTTAGAGTATAAATATTCCTGTGTATAAATAAAATAGAAATTAAAATTAAAAATTGGTTTTCTACTACCACCCCCCTCCAAATTAAGTTGCTAAGAGTAGAGGAAATAATTGGTTGTGAGACTTCTTGTGTGGAAAGAGGATTTTCATAATAACCTACCGATAAAGCTCAAATTTCTGTTACAAATTAGAAAGAAAATGAATGTTTTTTTCCTTAGGAAGCTAAGAATCTGTGAATATCACTCTTGTATTTCAGTTTCATGTCATTTAACTCCAGGTAGTTATATGCCTTCCATTATTCTGTCTTGCCAATCTCAAAAGGAAAATGTACTAACATTAATGACTGTGTGTGCACTGGCTGCTAAGTAGGCACACATTCTCCCTAGACACCTAAGCATAGTTTCCATTTGGCTACATCTGTCATTTGCCAAGTGGAAGAGCCTCATGTCATGTGGGAGACCTGACCATGTCCACTTTCCTGTTCCAATGTGGTGACCTGTGCTGGATAAATATTGTAGAAAATGAGGTGGAATTAACTTCAGAGTATCAGCACAATGACATGGCTTCAAGCTATCGAAGTGTTTGTCCTTTCTTATGGAGCTGCATATCTTCTCTAAGCTTCAGATGAGTCATTGGGACCGCCTATGGCGTTACAACATTCTCCTCCTCTGTTGACACCTACAGAAAAGGGTTGTTGACTCTGTTTTCTTTTTCCTCTCCTGCCTTCTGGTGATTAGCTTTTATACAGCACATAGTGGGAAAACAGCTACAAGAGGACTGAGTGTTGACCTCGCTCTTCCTGACTATGCCTACCTCTGTCCCCTCTCATCAGTGGGTGCTAATAGCGTGTTTGGTCACTGTCTAAATGAGCACAGTGAAATGTAGGAAGCTTTGGAAACTGGGATCTACCTGAGCAACAACAGGACCTTGTTAATACAGTGCTGGGCTGTGTAGTTTGCGAACCCATGACAGGTTATTAAGTGAGTAATAAAAGAACTCCCTCCTAGGAGACCATCACCGGCAAACTCAGGACACAGTACGTACAGAGTGTATGTTATCATTCCTCTCTTGCGGTGGGCACAGAGCATCCCAGGGTTTGTGACTTCTATTTCAAGATATATTGAATCTTCATGAGTGGCATTTGCTATCCCCCAGATCCTTATCAGCTTAGCCACACAGATAATCATGCTGAGGGTGCTTTGTCCATTCTTCTGGGAAGGGGCACTCTGAATGAGTTCTTGTGCTTTCAAGAGATGGATAAATGAGGGTAACACTAGGAATGTTCCCACAGAACAGCCTGGAAAGACAAACTATGCAAGTGAATTCATTCAGTTTCACCCTCTCCTCCTCTGCTACTTCTGCTTTGCTTAACATTTTTGAATATTTAATACTATGCTAATTTTTCCCATTCAATGTCATTTCTGTCTGGAGAAACTTTTACAGATCTCATTTTACCAATATTTAAAATAAATGACAGTGTCCTCTGGGATATTTGTTTTGTTTAGGGTTATTTTAAACCTCAAAACTTGTTGGTTTGTTTTTTTTTTCTTTCCTATTGGCCTTTTGTGTTTAAAGGTAAAAACAAGATAGATATTGTGTTCAACTTTTTTCTTTTCAAATTTTAATTGCAGATACCAAGAAAAAAAGTAAGATCACACTGACTAAAGATTAGCCAAGTTTACATATCATAATCACATTGGTAGCATTCTTTGAACATTAACCAGGTAAAATGCAGTTGGAATAATCTTGTTCAAGAATTCAATCACATAAGGTCAAGACTGTCAATATATTTTTGAAAATTATTACTGCTCTGTGATTTAAATTTCTACTTTTCTATTAGTCCAAGCCCTCTGATTACAAATAATAAGTCTTTCCTCATGGCAATGTTGTATTTGAAAATTGCCTCTGAACTCTAAAAGCATTGAGAAGACTATTTGCTAAGTCTAAATGTTTTAAGGGTGTAAAAGTCATCAGTAAGTCACAGGGGCAAGGGAAGAAGCTTGGGTGTATCTGGAAGTGAGGTAAGGAATTCTAGGATGGATTAGATGTTAAGAGGACTTAGTATTGTAACCTACTGCCTACCTTCCACCTACTGCTCTGTTATCAGCATTCCTCACAACACCACCCACCCCAGAAGTCCACCCTCACCTCCAGGTCCACCCTGGTTCAACTCTAGAGAAATCACACTAATGCATAGTAACTGAAGATAAGTATTAACTGCATGTCACATGGGCCAAACATTTGTTGCCAACAGAAAGTATTCCAAAAAGTATCCAGGGTAAATTCATACCAAGAAAGCTGGAAAGAGAAGTCTGTTTGCAAATGGTCTGCAGCTTCAAACCTCAGCAGAATCTATAAAACTTATAGGTAACATGCTGTTTAATTGGAGAAATTATTGTTTGCCTTTGCCTTCAAGTTAAATCTATTTCCCATATTAATGATGCCAGACTAGTTTTTTCAGTCTTAGACATTCTCCATTACATCTTAAGAATATTACTAGAAACAGGGGCTGCTTGTCATGACTACATGTTGTCAAAATGTAGAACTAGCTGATGAAAACAACAAGTACAACTTGGGGGGAAGGGGTATTCTAATATTCTGAAGTATCGTCACATCCAAATACCCCTCAGTGTATTTTATTTAGGAAAACCACAGCAAACCCAGAATGTACAAAGAAAACTGATTTTCAACCAGAGATGTTACTTTCCATGTGTAATTTTTTTCAAATGCATCATGTCTGACAATATATTCACTTCTCCTGAGGATATGGAGAGGGATAATATTTCTATTGCCATCATCTAAGATATTAAGTGTTTAATAAATGTTGCTTTGATTTGGGAACTGTGTTCTGAAGAAATTAAAAATATGTGTTCTTAGTTAATTCCGTATACGGCCTTGATATTATTGTGGTTTAAATAAGAGTAAACCCACAGTGGAATTCCATGATCATCACTGAGGGGTTTCTCCAGGTCACAATGGCCAAGTGCCATGAAGCTGTCTCCTTTCCCCCATGTGCCTCAGTTCCACTTTCCAGGGAGATCCTGCTGAGATGCCAACAAGAACAAGAACATGGCCATGTGGCTGTCACTCTTCCCATCCTCTTCCTCTAACTGTAGAAGGGAACAGTTACTGAGTGCAAGACCACATCATTGTTAGGAGGAAGCAACAGAAGGCCAAGACTTGAGCGTCTAAATCATTTCTCCGCTAACAACTCTGGGATCATTCCAAAATTCATTTAGCCCTTTTACAAGATGGTTACTTCCTCATCTATAAACATATGAGGCTGGATTAAATCTCCTAGGCCTCTTCGAATTCCCAAACCCCATAATTCAGACTGCCCATAAAAAAATAAATGTAACTCCGGATGCTCATTTTCCAAACGTAAAGTAGTAAAAGATCTGGTCTATTTCATTAACAAATACCAGAAAGTAACCAGAACTCTGTGGGTGCTTAATAAATATTAAACACTGAATTTTACCTTTCATCTACAAAATCGGGTGAGTAATGCTGACTTAATTCCCAGAATTTCATGTGAGAAATAATAAATGAGAACAAAGCACTTTCCAGATAATGAAGTAATTCAAACAAGCTGCTTTAATAGGTCTGAGGTCTGGGTGGGTGACGCAAGAGCACAGTGCCTTTTTTATTATTACATCTGTGGGACACAACAGGCTTTTCTTCAGTATAAGAAGAAACAATAATTAGGCTTGCTTATCACCCGCAAGCCAGTTTGAGTACTTTCTATGCAAATGGATTCTTTATGTGGGTTTAGCATTTATCACTTCTAACCAAATGGAGCTTTTATCTTTAATCTGATACCAAAAGAGAATCAGCTTGTTTTAACCAGTTTAGGAAAGTATTCCATCAGCATCACCGGACTCTGCCCAAGAAAATGCTTTCCAAAATTACTGATAAACTGTACAGATGAGAAGATTACAAATTTAATAATCCTTACACTCAAAAACGAATTCAACTCAGATACTGTTACTAAGAAAATGATTTATTGCATTCTGCCTTCATGGAGGCTTTCACGATGTATTCATATTCTTAAATGCTTTTGTCTAATAAACTTTATATACAATTTTTTTTTTACAGTGTTCCAACAAAAGGCCGCCAGAAGACAATCTGATGATGGAAAGTTCTACAGTCTCCCTAAGACAGCAGGTATTGATGTTAAACTTCAACCTATTTAATAATCCAAGTAAGATTTAAAGAACTCTTAGGAATCTGCATAAAGCCTCCTCGGTCAGATATAAACAACTAAGTTTGATTGATTTTACTCTCAAGTTTGTATCTTACCCCAAAACAACTATACCATAATAAAATGAATGCATGGCAATTATTTTCATTAACAAAAGCAGAAAAGGCCCCTCATCATATTGCCGATGGTGATGTTGTTATCAGGGCATCAGGAAGGACAAATAAGGCAAATTCCATAACTTGCATCAGAGGCCCCTTTTGTAGATCTGTAAAGAAGTATATAACGAGGTTAGCTTGGATATGTCTATAGTCAGCTGTGAATATCAATCAAAGGTGAATCAATTGTCCCAGTATGTTTTTGCCTTTAGCATTTGATCCAACACATTGTGAACAATCATTTATCACGCAGAGCTGAAGGCTACTATAGCCAGACAAACATCTCCAACAGGTGGGACATTTTCTACTTCCTGTATTCACTGGGACATTTATCTCTTGCAAGGATAGACTCTAGCAGGCTATTTATTACAATTCCATGAACAGTCAGGACTGAATAAATGTTCAAATATAAAAACCGTAAAAGTCAGTTGACACGGGGCTTAGGGTATCTGGCTTTGGTTATCCATGAGCATATGTAGATGCACCATTGGAATAACTCAGTCCCAAATCATGTCACCTTGAAACTGATAGCAGGTAATTATTGAGAAAGAGACATTGAAATAAAACCAAATAATCACTTCACAGCAGCCAAGAACCCCCACATGCTCCATCTCCATTAATGTCATTGAGAAGAGGCTATGGACAGGCTGTACCAACTTTCAACGCTCGCTGAGCAATATTCACCACAGAACTCAATGGACCTGCTCTTGGATACTATGAGTTGTCCCTCAAACAGGGATGCATTCTTAAATTAATAAGTATCACTCATCACTTCAAGTAGCATTTCTCGTGGCAGCTAAGTTGTACTTAGATTGTTCTAACAATTAGGGGCATGGTGCTTAAACACAATACATGGGGAAGCTGAGCCTCTACTGTTCTTTGAATTTAGATACACTGCTTGCAAGTATATATGGAAAAAACCCACTCTCTTTAAATGGCAATTTTCCATTTTTAACATGAATTTCATAATTTAGCCATGTCAAGATTTAGATGTAAAGTGTCCCCTATATGTTCCTGTGTTTTATAGCACTTGTCCCCAGCTGTTGTGTATGGAGGCTACGGAAACTTTCAGAGTGAGGCCTGACTGGTGAAAGTAGATCACATGGGCTTGGAGGTTTATAACTAGCCTTACTTTTGGCACAAACTCTCTTGCCTCTTGGTTTTCTGAGATGTGGCAAACTCCTGTAACCACAAACCCCATCTACTTCAGCATTCAAGCTGTTTCCCCTATGGGCATCATATGTTCCCAAACTATGAGCAAACAATGAGTCTTTTCTCCCTTAACTTACTTCTGTTGGCCATTTTGAGAGAGAAAAGTAATTAGTACCAAAAATTAGTACTAAAAGTAGGGTGTTACAGACCTTTGGAACTAGAAGAAATATGGAGGAGTTTAGAGCTGCACGTCAGAGAAACACTGGAGTGCTGTTCAGGGAGCTTAATGACTGTTTCTGGAGGGAGTACAGAAGACCATAATGTTGACAGAAATACAGACAGAAAAACCAAGCCTTTCTCATGAGGTTTTAAGCAGGAGCAAGTAATTAAACTAAGGAACATCCATGAAACTTTCTGGCAAAGCAGTTGTCCATGTGCGAAAAATGTGGGTGAGCCTGAATTTTAAAACAATGGGTTAAGTTGATGGGAGGAGGAAATTTCAAGGCAGCATAATATACAGGTTATAGCATATTTATTAAATGCTTCTGTCTAGGCTTACAGTAAGAGGACAGAAGGGTTTGGTGGGAAATGACTAGCACAATTGAAGACTGGCTGGACACTTTGTACTGGAACAATAGAAGTGGCACCTAAATGCAAGAACCCACCCGCAAAAGGCTTTAGAATATAAAATTGAAACCCAATTTTTAAAGCATTCATTTTTAAAGGAGGCCTAAAAAAAAAAAAAAAGAAGAAGATCCTGAATAGAGCATGTCTCTAAAGGTGTTCCCTTGAAAACCTCTGCCTAAGAAAATTCAGCCATACATGCACTTAGCAACTATAGCCATGATCCAAGTGGGCCAGGCTATATCTTAACCTAGAAGCAAAACTCAGCACTGTCATTTACATAGTTCCTTTGGTATGGCAGACAGCCAGAAGTTAAGAGTTGGACTCATAGAACTTTGTGCCAAGGTTCCAGAAAGACACTGATATCAGACAACGAGTAGAGAGTCAGAGTTCCTTCACAGAGCCCTTGAGTAAGATGTGTGTGACAATATGAAGGTGAAATCTAAGTTGGAATTGAGACCCAAGGGTGTCGGAAGTACAGGAAGTATACAATGTCTTCCAATAAAACCTGCAGCCCCTGAGAGGGTCCATCCCATGAGAGAGGCCATGTGTGCTCAAAGCAGCGGATCAACAGAACTGGGTCTCAGCAAGCTCCCCACAGAGCTGTAGGGTTTGGTGTTTTCCCTCCTGGGGTTCATTATTGCTTTGATCTAATCTTTCCCTACTGTCCTCCCTTTTTTTTTCTGTTTGGAACAAGTGCCACTGTGCGTTGGAAGTTGTTGCCACTACTTTGTGAGTTTTACAGAGGCTAATAGCTGAGTTTGCCTTGAGTCTCAGAAGAGACTTTGGACATTTGAACAGCATTGCTACAACTTTTGAAGTTGAATTGATTGCAATTTGTATAATGCAATAGTCACAAGCCTGTAAGGGGACTAGGGCAGAATCCACATGAGAAGGGAGATATAGAATGTTTCCCTGTAGGACGCTAATTGATTGTGCTGTTTGAGGAAACTGTAGAAACTTTAAAAGGTAAAGTTTGGTTTGTTTCCTCTGTAGGTCTTCTTGTGGTGTCCTTGACCCCTCTGACTCCTTCCATTGACTCTTCCATAAGACCCCCTGAGCTCCACCTATTGCTTAGCTTTGGGTCTCTGCATCAATTTCCATCAGCTGCTAGAAGAAGCCTCTCTGATGACAGTGATGTTAGACTCCTGTCTGCAAGCTTGGCAGAGTATCATTAAGAGTGTCAGGGGTTGGCTCTCTCCCATGGAATGGATCTCAAGTTGGGCCAGTCATTGGTTGGCCATTCCCTCAATCTCTGCTCCATCTTTATCACTACACTTTTTGTAGGCAGGATTTTGGGTTGAAGGCTTTACGGATGGGTTGATGTCCCCATCGCTCCACTGCAAATCCCGCCTGGATATAGGAAGTACTGACTTCAGGCTGCATATACCCTACTGCTGCTGCTATGAGTCTCATCTAGGGTCACCTCTATAGACTCCCCAGTCCTAGAAGTACCCCCCACAGATTTTCATTCTCTCTCTCAGTCCCCCCACCCCACCCCACTCTCCTCACACCTGTTCCCCACCCTAGTTCTCTACTACCCAATTCAGATGTCTATTTAATTTCCCCTTCTGAATGAGATTAAAGCATCTTCCCTTGGGCTGTCCTTATTACTTAGCTTCTTTGGGTCTGTGGATTGTAGCATGATTATCTCATACATTATGACTAATATCCAGTTGTAAGTGAGTACATACCATCTGTGTGTTTCTGGGTCTGGGTTACCTCCTCACTCAGGGTAATACTTTCTAGTTCCATCCATTTGCCTGCAAATTTCATGATGCCCTTGTTTTTAATAGCCGAATAGTGAGCCCACGGGGTCTCACAGAGACTCTACCACCAACCAAAGAGGCATGCAGGGGCTGTACCTCGACATGAGTAGCAGATGTACAGCTTGTTTTTCATGTAGATGCCTAACAAATGGAGTGGGGACTCTCCCTGACTCTGTTGCCTGCTTTTGGATCCCTTTCCCACAGCTGGGCTGCCTTGTATGGCCTCAGTGAGTGAGGGAGTCCTTAGTTCTGCTGGGATTTGATGTGCCAGAGTGGGTTGGTATCCTTGGGGTGGGGGGGGGGCTTTCTCTGAGGAGAATGGGATGGGGAATTATCAGAGGGAAAAATGAAGATAGGACTGGGAGGAGAGAAGGGAGGGTCTGTGATCAAGCTATAAAGTGATTAAACTAATTAATTAATGGAAAGGGGGAAAGGTAAAGCTTGGTGGATGGAAGTAGGAAAGTTGGTACAGTCTTTGACAATTCAACACAGCCCCACTTCAAGTTTTCTCTGCTTCCCAGGTTTCTAAAATGTAACAGGCTATAACGCATGTTCCTATGGCCTTGAATCATGATTGCCTACCATGATGGACTATACCTCTTCAACTATGAGCAGAAAGTAAACCCTGCCTCTCTATTTGTTTCTGTCAGGAGTTCTGCAGAAGTTTTTAAAAGTATCTAATGCTTGAGTTTTGTGCAGGGTGATGAATATGGGTCCATTTGGATTCTTCTACATACATTCATCCGGTTAAACCAGCACCATTTGTTGAAGATGCTAACGCTTTTTCATTGTATAGTTTTTGGCTTCTTTGTTGAAAATCAAGTGTTCATACATGTGTGGGGGGGGTTATTTTTGGGTCTTTGATCCAATTCCATTGATCAACCTGTCTGTTTTTATGCCAGTGCCATGCAGTTTTCATTACTATTGCTCTGTAGTACAACTTGAAATCAGAGATAGTGTTACCTCCAGAAGTTCTTTTACTGTACAGGACTGTTTTCACTATCCTGGGTTTTTTATTTTCCATAGAGTTGACAATTGTTCTTTCAAGGTCTGTAAAGAATTGGGTTGCAATTTTGATGGGAATTGCATTGAATGTGTAGATTTCTTTTGGTAAGATGGACATTTTTACTATATTAATCCTACTGATCCATGAACATGGAAGATATTTCCATCTTCTTAAAGTTCTTTCTTCAGAGACTTTTAGTTCTTGTTATATAGACCTTTAATTTGCTTGGCTAGAGTTACACCAACATACTTTTATATCATTAGTGGCTATTGTATAGGGTATTGTTTCCCTAGCTTCTTTCTCAACCCATTTATCCTTTGTGTAAAGGAGATCTACTGATTTTTTTTTTTTGAGTTAATTTTGTATCCAGTCACTTTGCTGAAGGCATTTATCAGCTGTAGGAGTTCTCTGGTAGAATTTCAAGGGTCATTTATGAATACTATCATATCATCTGCAAATAGAGATACTTTGATTAATTTTTATCCCCATTATCTCAAGTCCAAGTGGATCAAAGACCTCAACATAAGACTATATACACTAAATCTAATAGAAGAGAAAGTGGGGAAAAGCCTTGAACTCATTGGTACAGGAGACAATTTCCTGAACAGAACACCAATAGCTGAGGCTCTAAGATCAACAATTAATAAATAGGACCTTATGAAACTGAAGAGCTTCTGTAAAGCAAAGGACACTGTTGATAGGACAAACTGACAGTTATAAATTGGAAAAAGATCTTCACCAACACTACATCTGACAGGGGACTAATATCTAAAATATATAACGATCTCAAGAAATTAAACACCAGCAAACCAAATAACCCAATTAAAAAATAGAGTGCAGAGCTAAACTGAGAATTCTCAACAGAGGAAACTCTAAAGGCCAACAAGCACTTAAAGAAATGCTCAACAGCCTTACTCTTCATGGAAATGCAAATCAAAATGACTGTGAAATTCCATCTTACACTTATCAGAATGGTTAAGATAAAAAAAAAAAAATCAAGTGATAACACATGCTGGTGAGGATATGGAGGAAGGAGAATGCTCCTCCATTGCAAATGGGAATGCTAACTTGTACAACCACTACTGAAATCAATCTGACAATTTCTCAGAAAATTGGGAATAGTTCTTCCTCAAGATCCAACTATGCCAATCCTGGGCATATACCCTAAATATGCTCCATCATACCACAAGGAAATTTGTTAAACTATGTTCATAGCAGCTTTATTCATAATAGCCAGAACCTGGAAACAACCTAGTTGTCACTCAATCAAAGAATGGATAAAGAAAATGTGGTACATTTACACAATGGAATACTACTCAGCTTTTAAAAACAAGGAAATTTGAAAATTACAGGCAAATGGATGAAACTAGAAAAGATCATCCTGAGTGAAGTAATCCAGGCCCAGAAAGACACAGATGGTATGTACTCATGTATAAGTAGGTATTATCCATACAGTACAGGATAACCATCCTACAATCCACAGACCCAAATAAGCTAAGTAACAAGGACGACCCAAGAGAGGATGCTTGAATCTCACTCAGAAGGGGGAATATATAGACATTGGAAATAGATGAAGAGAGGAAACTGAGAGAGAAAAGTGGTGGGGATCAGGTGGGGGAAAGCAAGGTTGGGAGGTGGGAGGGCTGGGAGAGAGAAGGGAAACTGATGGGAGTGGGATCTCTGGGACAAACTGGAGACCTGTGATGGGGTAGGCTCCTGTGAGGATATATGGGTAACTCTAGCTGAGAATCCTAGCAGTGTGGGGATATGGAGACTGAAGTGGCCATCTCCTAAAGCCAGAAATGACTGCGGTGGAGGGAGGGGGACACCAACTCACCCATAAAACCCTTGACCCAAAATCTACCCTGCTTACAAGACATGCAGGGATAAGGATGGAACAGAAATTGAGGGAATGGCAAGCTAAGGACTGGCCCAACTTGAGACCCAACCTATGGAAGAGAGCCATCCCCTGACGCTATTGATGATGCCCCGCTGTCTACAAGCATAGGATGACTGTCCTCTGAGAGGTTCCACCCACGAAAGGATTGAAACAGATGCTGAGACCCACAGGAAAACATTGGACAGAGGCACCAGAAGAGGACAAAAACTATACAACAAGACCAACAGAGGCAAATAACCCAGGCCCCTGGGGGCTCACAGAGATTGAACCATCAACCAAGGAACATGCATGGACTGAACTCAGGCCCCCTACACTCATGGAGCTGAAGGATAGTCTGATCTTTATGTGGGCTCTCCAGCAATTGGAGTGGGGGCTATCCCTGCATCCACTCTGTTGCCTACAGTCAGATAACTTTCCTCTAGCTGGGCTGCATTAACTGGCTTCAGTGGAAGAGGATATAGTCAGTTCTGATGCAACATGAAGTACTGGGGAAGGTTGGTGAGTGGGGTACCTTCTCTAAGAAGAAGGGGAGGAGGGAATGAAGGCTGAGGGTGGGAGGGTAAGATTGGGAGGAGAAAGGGAAGCAGGCTGTGAACAGGATGTTAAAATGAATAAATGAATAAATTAAATTAAATTTTAAGAAAAGTACCTAACACAAGGATGGATCATGGACCATTTGAAAGTCTATTGTTCCCTTACCATGTCTTTATATCTCTCAGGAATTACATGCAAAACTCCAAGAGAGAATCATTGTACATTTAGGATCATAACAATTCCTAAAGATCACTCCTTTCTGGACTCCCACACATGCCTCATAGTTATATAAAGACTAAAGCAAAGAGATGGGTGTTTTGAGCTCCTTCAGAGAAAAAAAGAATCCCTATTTTTGCTATAAATATTCAAATATTATAGTTATAATTCATTTGTGTTAGCATTGAAGGTAAGATCTGGAAATGTCAGGATTTCTCCTCTTTCATATGAGATTAAATATGGTGAAGACCTGGGGAGAGCCTGTTCTTAGCAATTGACTGTCTGTCTGTCAGATGGCCATCTGTCTATCCTACAGAAAGCAGTTCTGTAGGAAGAGCTGAGGATTTCCCTTAAGCCTAGAAGGACTGATTAATGTTCCACCATGTATATGGAAAATAATTTTTGACTATGCTGGAATAAAAATCTAGAGAAGAATGCTGAAACGAAACAAGTTTTACAGTACGACTTATTGATAATGAAATTTTTTTGTTGATTTTTACGTACCTAGTCATATACTCTTGGCTAATTTGCTTCACAAAAGTCAGTTTTCATTAGACTTCTTTTTTATAGGTCTCTGGGGACTAGGATGCTAAAAAATAAAATTGTCCTATATTATTTGATTTTTTTTCCATTTTGATTCTTGAATCCAACTTGTAGCATTTTACATTAGTGGAAGTGGGATATTTCTTTACTCTTAGACATCAAGAATTTCCCAGAACAGAAGAAAATATTGTACTATTTCTAAGAGACCATCAGATCTTAGGAAATTGCATTTTCAAAATCTCTCTGATGACTATAAACATGAGGAAAGTCAGTCTCCAGCATGAACCAGCCATCATCATCAAATTAAAGGGTGCTTAAAAGACTTTTGTGTTAGGCAGAATTTTCCTCACTGTAACAAAATGCCTGAGCTACCAACCTGAGAGAAGGATTTATCCTGGCTCATGGTTTCAGGGGTATCACTCCTTCATGTGGGGCAGGGTGACAGAATAGAGTAGTTTATGTCATGGATGCCAGGAAGTAGAGAATGGCCTACTCCCTGCAGATTTGTTGTGCTTCATAAAGTTGAAATCCCCTCCCAAATAGCACCACCACCTGGAAGCAAGCATGCAGTATATGAACCTGTAAGGGATAGCTCACATTCAAACCATACAGCAGTATTTCTTGAAGCTGTTTCAGTACTATGATCATCCAGACAATAGAAAAACACTGCTTTGTACAATTCTCAGAGCTTTCTTCAACTATCCTTGTATTTCATTATGCAGTAGGAAGGAGAGTAAGTAGATGCTTCTCCAATGCTGGTGTCTCTCAAGGGAAGTGGGGGAACATGAAATCTTCATGAGTTAAGATTTTCTGAGGGACCTACACAGGTTTCCTAAAAAGGGTTAAATAAGGTATTTCTCCTACTGTATGCTGGAAGGAAAAGGATTCATGAAAGCCAACTATTTCCCCCACGGAAACCAAAAGCATTTCAGAATCTCTAAATTCAACATTGCCAAGGAGTTGCCAGGAAGTTGCATTATTGCTGAGCCAAGGAATTTTTCTGAGGAACAGAAAAGAAAAATTGATTGGCATCATTTCTGTGGGAACTCAAAGGAATTCTTTGACTCAAACTTTACATCTTGTAGAAATATGAGGGGAAGTGCTAAGGACCTGGGATCTCAGATAAAATTTTTCATTAAAGTGCAATTTTAAAGTCAAGTTTCCCAAGTTGGTTTTGGAATCAGAGACTGCCAAAGCATGATGTCACAGATAGAATGCGCTTCCACTCCACTCCACTTTCTAACCCTGATCCTAGCGAGCAACCAAAGGCATATCCATTGCCACAAACCAGAGGACTAGACCCTGTGGGCATATTTGGAGTGAGCTGGGGCTCTGGAATCAGAGTTATGCTAACCACACTGACCAAGCACTGACTTATTCATGAAATTCTCCCTGGGGGAGGGTTTCTGCATCCTTTAGGTGCTTGCCAAATAGCAAACATCCTATAAAATAGGTTGGTAGTAATCAGGCCACTAGACTATCACCAAGATATCCTCGAAGTTTGCTAGAGGCACACGATGTTCCTTCTTCGGGGATGTGAGCACAAAATTATATCGTATTCTTGGCTTCCAGATTGCCCATGTTTCCCAGAGTTGTGGTTTCTGTTGGATTTTTCTTTCTATGCCAAGACCAGCTCCATTTTGCTATCTCCACTACTATCTTATTGTAAGTAAGAAACACAGCAACCAGTGAGCATTACAAACAGCCTCCCTGGTCATGGTTCTTACATACACTCTGTTTACCTCAGAGTTAATAAATGGACCAAATAATGGATTTCCTGTTGCTGTCACTCAAGGCAAACCGTAATTTACAGGGTATGCTTATCATTATCAAATGTCTGCAGCAGTCAGCCCCAGATCTAGATAAGTGTAAGAATTATTTATAGAACTTCCAAATTATGGCTGCCTAAGATATTCATACCCTGTATGTGAATGTAAAAGTTATATGTAATTTGGCCATATATAACTATTTCATTATCTTTCCATGTGGATTTCTTATGTTTGGATATGAGTTTTTCTAAAGTCATAATTTTATCTAAATTATAGAATGGAAAGAGTCATCAATACCAAAAATCTGAAAGAACATTTATCTGTGATAATGAGAGCTATTTTAATATGTTTAACAATCAGTCACTGAAAATTTACCTAGTAACATTGTGTTTGGCCCCTTTGGGCTTATATGTTTGTAACCCCTGGCATGGTCTCTGCCTAATTCTTTACTCAAAACTTCAGAATTATTATGGGCTTGTCTTTTGGTAGAGTTTGCATCCCCATGGAAAAGGTCTTGTCAGAGAGCATAGTTTTATGTGTTCTCAGAATACACAGTGCTGGGCAGTTTGATAAATGTTAAATAATAAAATTGTCTTTAAGCAAGAGACCTGAGGAAGCATAGAAGGTATTACTCCTATGTGGGGAAAAGAGAATTCTGAGCCTTGTGGTATTTCCATCAGGCTGTTCTTGCCAGTTCTGGATATATTAAGTAGAAAAGAGGGAAAATTGTCAAAATGTGGTCATTTGTACTCCATAAAAGAATAATGGCTTCAGCTCCCTTCTCCAGTATAACTTATATTTCCATTTGTCATGCTGCTCACAAAACAGTTGTTTTTTTTTTTTTTTTGTTAAAGTTACACCTGAAATTTTTTTATATACTTTTTTAGTTTTTGCCTAAAATGGAATGATGCTAGCAGTACACTGAGAGTTCTGCCAGAAATGAAGGCAAAACCTGAGAAATACAAACTTCCTCATAATAATAAAGACAGAAACTAGAAAAAAAAATGAGTTCAGAAGAATTTAGGGCTAGTTCTTACTTTTTTAAAGGTGATTGATAAAATCAGTGTCAACAGTATACCCTGCAGTCTGAAAAGAGAGGGAGCCATTTTCCCAGAAAGAAGGAAGCCATCCAATCCCTCCCTTACCTTGGAACACAGATTATCACTCTCTTCGAAGGCTCATACTCCTCTTCAGCTTTTGTTTCTTTTAATGCACAAAGCACCCTCCAGTAGACAGTGAGGACATGTGAGAATGAGGTTTCTTTTTTGGTTCCTTAGAACTCTCAAGTAAAGCTCTATAAGGGAGAGGGGGGAAGACAAGTATTCCGTTGGTTGTTTGTTCACAGGCAGGAATTCATGTCCCCTTTCTACATGGAAAAGCTGCTACACCCGAGGACCTGATTTGTATGCTGCTGCTATCAAAACCCTCTGTAGTCCTAGGTCTGACAACAAAATATGACTTGAACTCAAGAAACAAAACCAAAGACAGATAGACACTAAGTGTCTTAGTGAACAATGAGTTTGTCAGACGTGTTTTTAAACACCTACAGTCCTGGCAACTGGGAAGCCAAGGCAGGTGAATGAGTTCAACACAAACCTGGATAGCATAGTCAAGTTCCCACCTGTGCTACATAGGGACACCTTGTCTCACAAAACACCAGGACAATGCAGAGGAGGGAGGTGAAGACAAGAACCAAAAATTTAAAATATGAGTTTTATTGAATTAGTTTTCATTTGTTTAACTTAAGAATTCAGCTTAAGTTCAGTACTAGACACCTGAAAATAAAATACAGGAGGCGAGAAGAGAAAGGGAGGAGCATCAGAAAATGGAGAACTCATATATAAGGTGAATAAAAACTGACAAAGTCAGGGATTAAGATCAGGCTGAAATGAAGACAAAATGGGTTAAAGATATTTTAAGGGAATGACAGAATAAGAGATATATATCATATAACTTTAAAGAAAGGTGTTGTTTTATGAGGTTCCATTTATTGATTGTTGGTCTTAGGTCCTGAGCTGTTGGTGTTCTGTTCAGGAAGTGGTCACCTGTGCCAATGAGTTCGAGGGTTTTTCCCACTTTCTCTTCTAGTAGATTTAGTGTGACCGGCCTTATGTTAAGGTCTTTGATCCACTTGGACTTAAGTTTTGTACAAGGTGAAAGTATGGGTCTAATTTCATTCTTTTACAAGTGAACATCCAGTTGGACCAGCACCATTTGTTGAAGATGCTGTCCTTTTTCCATTGTGCGGTTTTGGCTTCTTTGTCAAAAATTAGGTGACCATAGGTGTGTGGGTTCATTTCTGGGTCTTCAATTTGATTCCATTGATCCACTGGTCTGTTTCTAACCAGTACCATGCTGTTTTTAATTTTATTGCTCTGTAGTACAGCTTGAAATATGGGATGGTGATACCTCCAGATGTTTTTTTATTGTACAGGATTGACTTAGCTATTCTGAGTTTTTTGTTGTTCCATATGAAATTGAGAATAGCTTTTTCCAGGTCTATAAAGAATTGTGTTGGTATTTTGCAAACTTCTGTAAGGCAAAAGACACTGTCATTCAAACAAAAAGGCAGCCTACAGATTGGGAAAAAAATCTTCACCAACCCCACATCTGACAAAGGGCTAATATCCAAAATTTACAAGGAACTCAAGATATTAAATGCCAAGAAACCAAATAATCCAATTAAAAAATGGGGAACAGATGTCTGTCAGAGAAACAGGACCCAAAGGCTGAAGATTGATGCTGGAATGTATAGAGAGAAAATGGGAACTGTCCAGGCAGTCATTGGTATGTTCTTTCTTACTTTTGGAAGCTGCAGGCCCTGCACTTCCTATATAAGCAAATATATTTATCCCTCTCAGGTCTCTGAGGTGGTTGAAGAATAGAGAGCTAGAGTCTCATAGTTAAATTTTGAACTGGTTTAGGAATCAAGAGGGTGTTATAGATCTAAGAAGATACTCTTAAAAGTGTGTTGCAAGATAGTATGAATGTTGAGTCACATATAGACCTTTAAACTCATGGAGTTGGTTAGATAGTAGAATGTTAAAGTCAGGGGCCAAATATGTATAAACTGGACATTGGGAAGGTATACTGGGCCAATTTACTCTCATAAATGTGGCATATTTATATCTATTATTTTGTATAATACTGTTATAAGAGAAGGAACCATCTGTTGGACTGAAAGGGGAAACTTCTGGGGGGAAGAGGGTGGAAGGGCGGGTTAGGAAGGGGGAATAGGGAGGGGTTTGTTACTGAGATGTAACTTGAAGAAAAAAAAATAAAGTATTTAAAAAAAATGGGGAACAGAGTTAAATAGAGAATTCACAAAGGAGGAAATCTAAAGGCTGAGAGACACTTGAAGAAATGCTCAGCATCCTTAATCATCAGAGAAATGCAACTCAAGACAACTCTAAGATTCCATCTCACACCTGTCAAAATGGCTAAGATCAAAAGCTCATATGATAGCACATGCTAGTGAGGGTGTGGAGAAAGGGGAACCCTCCTCCATTGCTGGTGGGAGTGCTGGCTTGTGCAACCACTATGGAGGTCAGTATGGCAATATCTTAGAAAACTTGGAATAGCTCTGCCTCAGGACCCAGCCATACTACTTCTGGGTATACATCCAAATGACTCCTCACCGAATCACAAGGAAGTTTCCTCTTCTGTGTTCATAGCAGCCTTATTTGTAACAACTAGGAACTGGAAACAACCCAGATGTCCCTCAACTGAAGAATGGACTAAAAAAACTATGGTATATCTACACAATGGAATACTACTCAGCTATCAGAAAAAAAGGAAATTATGCAATTTGCAGCCAAATGGATGGAACTAGAGAAGCTCATCCTGAGTGAGCTAACTCAGACTCAGAAGGATGCACATGGCATCTCTTTATTTATAGTCAGATTTTAGCTATATAGTACAGGATATCTATACTTAACCAACGCACCAAAGAGAACATGGAGATAGACTCTTTTTTGTTTTGTTATTGTTTCTGTTTTTGTTTGTTTACTTGTTTGTTTTTTTCTCCCTGTCATTGAGACACTTTTCCCTGGTGGTACTGCCTTGTATGCCTCCAGTGTATGAGGAGGCTCTTGGCCCTCGTATGACTGCTGAACTGGGGTGGGGGAATGTTATGTAGGGACACTCCACTCCAAAGGAGTGGGGTGGAAAGGTTAGGGGGTAGAAGGTGGGAAGGCGGGACAGGGAAGGGTGGAAAGAGGACACTATGATGGAGATGTAACCTGTAGCAATAAATAAATAAGTTTTTAAAAAAAGAAAGGTGTTATGTGGTGAGGGAAAAGCATAAAACATACTAGAAAGCTGACATTTCAATAGAAAACTGAAATCTATATTGATCACAGCAAAAGTGACTGATCTTGTAAAACTCTAATGTTTAATAGAGAATGTTCTGGAGAAGGTTTTCTGTCACTGAAAACTAAGAAGAAAACATGGAACGCAAAGGTCTCATGTGTGTGAGTGTGTGTGTGAGTGTGTGTGTGAGTGTCTGTCTGTCTGTCTGACAGGTATTTTTTAATAGAATAAAAGACATAGCCAGCAACCTAACTGATATGACAGGAGTGATATTCAGATTGACTCGACTGCCTATATCTAGTTTTAACACACCATAGCAAATAATTTAACTATAGGAATAAAGAATAACCCCAGGGTTTTTGAGAAATGTTTAACACAGATTTTTATAATGTTTTGTAAAGCAAAACCAAAACATACATGGTAGTGGAATGAGAATTTTGTGGGAGGAAGGGTAGGGGTGTGGGTGGGAAGCAGAAAAGAGGGGGAACTACAAATAAGTGTCACTGGACTATAATAGATAAATTTATTAAATTGCCAAAGAATAAATTTTTCTAAATAAGGAAAGGAGGGAAGACATGGAAAAAGAAAGGAGAGATAGTGAGAATCAGTTGTAAAATAGCAGGATGTAATAAATTAATATCAGGGAGTTTTCACATAAAAATATGTGACTCTTTAAGGAAAATAACACATTAAGAAAATTATGTCAAATGAAGTAATACTACTAAACTAATAGGAAATGTTTGTGTAAGCTTATAGAGATAAATTCTGGTGATTCCTCATTTCAAATCCATGTAAAAGAAGGCCAGGCGTGGTGGCACACCCCTTTAATCCCAGCACTCAGGAGATACAGTCAGGTGCATCTCTGTGAGTTTGAGGCCAGTCTGGTCTACAAAGTGAGTTTAGGACAGCCAAGGCTTGGTATACAGACAAATCTTGTCTCAAAAAACCAAAACAAAAAACAAACAACAAAACCACATGACCATGTAAAAAGTTTGTAAATAATAACCATCCCATATAGAAATCAATATATTAGTTATTTCATTAAGAAATATATAATAATCTTAGTTATGAAAATATATATACCATTGTTATTTAACAATTATGCTTTTAAAATTTTTAACAAAAATAATTATTCTTTTTTAAATTTTTTTTCCATTTTTAAAAATTTATTTATTTCTTCAAGTTACATCTCAATCATAGTCCCTACCCTCTTCCCCCTCCCAGTTCCACCCTCATTGTCCCCCTCATCCTCCTGCTTTTTTTGAAAATTTAAGGTGTATCTCTCCCCCCAACAGCAACCCCCTTTAGTCCAATAAAAGGCTCTTTTTCGCCAGGCGGTGGTGGCGCATGCCTTTAAACCCAGCGCTTGGGAGGCAGAGGCAGGCAGATCTTTGTGAGTTCAAGGCCAGCCTGGTCTACAAAGTGAGTCCAGGACAGCCAGGGCTACACAGAGAAACCTTGTCTCGAAAAAAAACAAAAAAGGCTCTTTTTCTTATAACAATAAAAAACAATAAGAATAATTAGGACATAATTATGAAAATTATAAGGTATAACATACATTCCCAACGTCCAGACCATACATATTTGGCAACTGATAATAATATTCTGTTATCTATCTATTTCAATGAGTTTAATGTTCTATACCTAACTCAGTTTCCATCCTAACTTGCATTACCAACTTAAAAACATCTTCTTAGACCTAGAACATCCTTTTAATTCCTAAACAACTTAAAATTTGACTGTGATGCTATAACTGTGTAGTCTTCAACCACATCAGAGACCTGAGAAGGATAAATATATTTGAATATACACCAGAATCTTTTAATTTCTTCTTTACTTCAAAATGATAGCTTGGGTAGGTACAATAGTCTTGGTTGTCTGTTTAAAAAATTTTCTCTTCAGTACTTTGAAAGTGTCTGCTCACTCTCTTCTGGATGATTAGGTTTCTGCTAATAAATCTCATACTAGACAAAACAATCTTTAAGTGTTTTATTATAAAATGCCTTGGGCTATACATGATTGAGTTAAAAATATGGCTGGTAACTTTTGATCTTTCTGTATGTTTGCATTCCTTTCGAATTTGAGGAGTTTTGTTAGTTTTCTTTGAATAACTTTTCTATTCCCAAGTCTCTTTTCAAACCCAAATACTTGCTCTTGTTTTTTCTCTTCCAAAGTTTCTTATAGTTTTTCATTACTTTTCATCTTTTCTGTTCTTGTTTTCTCCTTTGTATACTTTCAAATTCACCAATTCTTTCTTCTGGTCTGGCCTGATATTACTACCCTTCGTTCAGTTTTTAATTTACTGAGTCTGTGTTTTGGCTCATAGATTTCTGTGAAATTTTTTCTTCTGTCTTATTATTTTTAATTGCTGCCTGTCTTTATTATCTGAAAGTATTATTATCTGAATAATACTTTCTGTGTTTTTTGAAACTCATTAAAACAACTATTTTAAATTTAAAAAATTCTTCCAACTGAACACAGTCTGGTAGTTTTGTTTTCACTTCTTAGTTTCTGTTTAGCGAGATCACGGTTTACTGGAAGTTATTGAAGGGTATTAGTATGGGATTTTTCTGATCACTGAAGGATATGGTTTTTATTACTGTTCCTAATCTAGAGTTCTTTCTACCCATATTCTAATAATTCTAAGCATGCACTTGTTTTTTTTTCTGAGCATGTAACACCTTCTGGTATTTCAGCAGTCAGTACAACGCAGCTCCAAGGTTTCTGGGAATATGCTGGTCATATTTCAATATTTCAGCTTTGGAGAGAGATACAAGCACAGGTTTGTTTCAAATCCACAGTTTGTGTGTTGTTTAACTTGAACACAGGTAGTACATAGAAAGATAGTGTAGACTGAAAATTGTGTATATAGATATTCGTGTGTATGTGTGTATGTGTGTGTGTGTGTGTGTGTGTGTGTGTGTGTGTGTGTGTGTCTTAGTTAGGGTTTCTATTGTTGTGAAGAGATACAGAGACACCATGACCATGACAACTGTTGCAAAGGAAAACATTTAACTGGGGTTGATTTATACTTTTAGAGGTTTAGTCCATAATTGTCATGGCAAGAGACATGGTGATATGCAGGCAGACATGGTGCTGGAGAAGGAGCTGAGAATTTTATATCTTGATCTGAAGGCAGCAGAAGGACACTGTGACACACTGGCCAGACTTGAGCATATGAGACCTCAAAGCCCACCTCTACAGTGACACACTTCCTCAAACAAGGCCACACCTACTTCAAGAAGAACTAGTGCCACTCCCTATGGGCCAAGAATTCAAGCTATTCAAGTCTATGGGGCCCATTCCTATTCAAACCATATATATATATATATATATATACATATATATATATATATATATATGAATATTACTCAACTCTAAAAGAAAATGAAGTTAAAAATTTGCAAGAAAATGGATTGACTTAGAAGGCATAATATTAAATGATATCATATAATCTCAATTTTTTTATTTTATGTACATTGGTGTTTTGTCTGCATGTATGTCAATGTGAGGGAGTCAGATACATGGAACAGGAGTCACAAACAGTTGCAAGCCACCATGTGTTGCTGGGAATTGAACCCAGTTCCTCTAGAAAAGCAGTCAGTGCTCTTAATCTCTGAGGCATCTCTCCAGCCCTAATAATTTCTCAAAATATATGGAAATAAATTTCTAGTTTCTGGCTGATGTTAGGAATAAAATAAATCTTCTCATTATCAGCATTCTTTCTTTTTTTTTTTCAGAAAACTCTAGGTATTCCAATAGCATATACACTTAAAATAACTTATCTATTGAGAATTAGAGAATCCTCATTTTCAGTTAATTATGTATATAATGTCTAGAAAATCTGAACTTTTTTATTTAGACATAGTTAAATAAAAATTTTCTTTATTATAATTGTAAATATTTAGAGATATTATGAAACATTCATTCACCATACATTCAAAATGGAAAGTTACCTATCTGAACAGAGGAATGCCTTTTTTTTTTTCCTGATAGGGAATGTTAGTCTCAATTCTTTTTAAACTAAAAAGATTTAAGGAAATCCTAGATGTGTATAAATGACTTTTTTCTGTCAAAGCAGCAAAAGCTTCAAACATGGTTCACATTTCATCCACAGTCAAAAAGGAAGTCAGAGAGAAGGGACCAATGAATTCCTGTGCTTAGCTACACTTTCTTTTTACGAAGCACTGGACCCAAGCTCAAGGAATGGTGCACTCCATTTGGGGTGGGTTTTCCAGCTCAGTTCACCTTATCAATATAATTTCTCATGGGCACACCACAGGCAACCCTAATCTGAATAAACCCTCACAGTTGTGCCTGGAGGCTTGCCTCCCAGGTGCTTCCAGATGCTCTCAAGTTGATATCAACAATACAAAAATGACTGAAAATTTCATGGTTGGTTGGTTTGTTTGCTTAAATGAAGCAATGTGATACTGTCAAAAAATGTATAGTCAGGGAACTTCCCTGCGGGTAACAGGCTCAATACTTCTAGAAAGGTGTGATTAGCAGAAAGGATTCACAGCTTTAAACGTATTTATGCTCAAAACTCACAAGTTCAGCATCTGCCACTTTAAAACACACAGCAGTACAGGCAAGGAGACATGTTGAAGCCAATGCTGATAACACACGATGCACAAGCACTGAAAACGAACAGCATCCAAGAGTAGAATGGATAGATACTTCATTGATGACACAGACTTTGGGATTCAATGCATTCATTCTAAACCATGTTGTGTGAACAACAATATAAGATTCTTAGGTTGTAAGACTAAGAACAGTAAATAGCAGTAATCATAAATAAGTAAATCAAAAAACGAGAGAAAACTAACACTCAAAATCAAGAAGCATCAAGACTCCAATAGTGCTTTTTTCTGAAGAATCTACTAATGAGTGATAATCATCTCAGTTATTAAGGCTGTTCTATTTCCTAATTGATAGGAGAAAACATGACTTAAACCCAATAATCAAATGAAGTGATAAACTATATATATATAATATATATATATATATATATATATGCAGTGTTGCAAAATATTTGATCATATTGTGAACTACAAGATTGTAACCTGGAAAAACCTGTTTCTAGTTGTGGTGTGGCTCAGCCCTACCACATACCTTTAACCCAATAGCTTTCTTTTTACTGTAAACAAATTGTTGTGGTGTGGCTCTGCCCTACCGCACACCTTTAACTCAAGAGCTAAATAAAGTCGGCCATAAATCAAGAGGCAGGGCAAGAAACCAGTCTATAGGGAGTGAACATAAGAAAACACAGGAAGGAGGAACATTGAGTGGAATGGTATTTAAGACAGAATGGTGTTGGGGAAGGTCTAATAACATTGCTTCTGATAGGCTGAGATCTGGTTACCACCCCTTCTGAGGCATTCTCTTGATTGGTTAATAAAAGTTGCTTATGGCCAATTAGCTGGGCAGAAGGAGTATAATAGGAATGTGGCACTTCCTGAGATTAAAACAGGAACCCTGCGTTTTACACGGAGGATTAGCTCATTCCACCAGGAGACATGGAAGCAGATAGATGTGTTTGAGAACTCTGGAAGGTAATCACAGGCACATGGAGGTTTGGGATTAGGTGATCTGGGTTAACTTAGAGTAGCTAATTGAGAATCTGCCCAGCTAAGGGCTAAGCGTTGAAACATTTAAAAGTCTTGGTATATTTAATTATTGGGGAAAGGACCACAGCAGCTTATAGGCTGTCAGTCCAACCAATCCAGATCCGTAGGACTCCAGGTTCCGGGACTCCCATTGAACTCCAGCAAATCTCCCACCAAACCACCAGTAATTCCACCAGCCTAATATAACAACTTATATTACTTAACAGAGTTTACATTACAGGTGGTGTAGGCCACCCTTGGTCCGGGGCTCTTTCCCCCAATAAATCAGGCCACCAGTTAAGGTGGGCCAGGCCCGTCATCTTATATCTTGCCAGGCCACCCACTGACTGCTCTGCCAAGCCACCTGCTGCTGCACAGGCCTGATCTTACAGTCTATGCTTATTAATAAATACGATGATAATTAAATTGCAGTTTCAGCATGGAGAAGGAGAAAAGACTTTTTCCTTTCTGGGATGCTGGTGGAGTAAGAGATTGGTTAGTTTGGTACTTTCTCTGCCTCTCTGAGCTAGCAGGCTTTTGCCCCAGGATCTGGCTCCTGAGTCTTCATCAGTAAAATCAAATGACTGGGATTTTGGTTTTTTTTTTTAAGCACCAATGCAGACCTCAAGTTAAGGAGACATGGAGGCTTTAGTTAAAGTTTATAAAAAAAAAATTGTAGTCCAGGTATCTCTGAGCTTGCCCTTGAAGAGCTTGGTTAAGTTGTCTACCAGTTCTCACACTCATTAATAAAAACAGTCAGGTTTAAATATGTCCACTGACTAAGTCCTAGGAGTTCTTGCAATGTTACAAATTTATTTGCTGTGAAGATGTAATATATAACCTGTCCTAATCTTTTTACCATGAAAAGAAAGGAAATGACCATGGACATTGCTCAGTGGGTAATGTGCTGACCGCACAAGCACAAATCTGAGTTTGGATGCCTGGCACCATATAAAAGGATGGGTAGATGAGCATGTCCATGATGGCAGATCTAGGGGCACAGAGACAGGCAGACCCAGGGGGGGCTTGCTGGCCAGACAATCGAAGCCAAAATGGAAAGTTGTCGTTTCAGTAAGAGTCACTGATTTAAAAAAATAAGGTGTAGAAGCAATTGGGGAAGAGACCTGACATTGACCTTCTGGTCTTCACACACATGTATACCCACGGATGAACACATACATAAAACAGAAAGGGAGGGAGGGGAGGAGAACAAAAGATGAGGGGGGAAAGACAGAAGGAAAAAGTGAAGGGGAACAGGAGAGAAAAGAATAGATAAAAATGGACCATAAGGGTCTTTACAGTGTGGGGTAGTTCTTACTGCAGTGCATAGACCATAAGGACCAAGGTAGTACATCTCCATGGGGGAAGCCTATTGGAAAAGGGCAATATTGTTCTTATTGTAAAGCCAATACATTATTATTTTTTTTTTTTTTGGTTTTTTGAGACAGGGTTTCTCTGAATATCTCTGGCTGTCCTGGACTCGCTTTGTAGACCAGGCTGGCCTCGAACTCACAAAGATCCGCCTGCCTCTGCCTCCCAAGTGCTGGGATTAAAGGCGTGCGCCACCACCACCCGGCGCCAATACATTATTTTTATAGAAAGTTGTAGGCTGAAAGAAAATCCTCTCTTCCCAATAGTCATCTGTGAATATGTATTAATTTTTCTTTTGATGCTTTTACACATATAGAATATGTCACTATAGAATAAGCCCTTGTATGGAGGCAGTCATCGTTTTTATTATGTTCTTTGTAACATGGTATTTATCAAGCAAATGTTTCACATTTGCTTGTTGCTAACTGCAGGGCCTATTAAGATTTTTCTTTTCCAAAGTTTTAGCAAAACATTTTCTAGCTAGTCACTCACCAGTGCAATGCTTTCTGACCTGTTGTAAACATTCACATATTCACATAATAGGTTATTTTGTTGCTTCTGTGGACAGTATTCAAATCAAATGAGAAGATACTAAAAAGGGAAATTAAGGGGAATGAAACCATTAGTTTGTCTTAAGGCTTTTACATTACAGGACCACGAGTTTCAAACTTGCAGCTAGCAGTATGACAGAAGCTTTTTGATGGAAATAATATAAAGAGCACACTAACCTTCTAAAAGTAAACAGAAACATAAAATTTGCATGGGAGAAAAACCTGCCATCGCCACCTCTGTTAAATGATAAGCTGGATGAGATAAAAAAAAAAGAACCTATCAACATTGCCAAAAATTACTCAAAAATTCTAAATTACATTTAGAATAATGAGCCTGCCTTGAATGAGAAGGAATAAAGTTTCCAGGTCATTTTTCTTTGGAGCTTGTCACCCCTAATAATAATTTATCAAGGCAGGTCCTTTATTATATTTATATGAGAAGGAAAAGCATGTGTGTGGAAAATCAGCTTGTCTACAAGCAGCTGACTTTTAGGACTTGAGACTGGAGACTTTTTTTTTTTAATTTGGGTCTTTCTGGTGTGTTTATGTCATTGAGAAGGACCAAAACATATTTCTTTCTGCCTTGAAGTCATCTTATTTACAATTTGAAAGTTAAGAATTAGAAATTAGATGGGGTAATTGAAATGGATATTATTTAAAGGATTCAGTTCTTTACTAGTTTCTATGTGCTGGAGGAGTGTCACAATGTACGTATAGTCAGAGGACAACTGTGGGGAGCCCTTTCTCTCCTTCTACCTTAAAAGGGTCTCAAGGACAGGATTCATGTTTCCAGGCTCGGTGAGTTTTACTTTACCCAGTGAGTCGTCTTGACACCCCCCACCCCCAGATGCAGTACTTTAATTCATTGAAAGCTGTACATGAAGCAAAATTGCAATTGGCACTTTTCTGGGAATAGTGTGCTGGAGATTCCTTCTATGAACACAGAAAATGTAGCTCTATGGATTACTTGAGATAAAAATTGGTTCTCGTTTAGGAAAAGGGGGCGGCAGAAGTGCAGTGATGGCTAAACATTTACATCAAATGATGCTGCTGTCCTCCTGCTCTGGCAGGAGGACACTTAGATGCTACCGGAAGCCTAGACATAGCAAGTGGTAAAAGAAAGGAGATCTCAACAGCTCTTTGTGCTTTTTGCTACTCAACCAGTTAACCCTCAGGCTGGCTTGCAGTCTCCATTTCTCCTGGGATTCTGCACTCTGTCATCCCTGCAGGAAGATTTAGACTGTAGAATCCATTGACATCTTATTAGTTCCAGGGACATAAACCTCTGAAATTTCAAGGGCCTCCCTCCAGGAAACCAGAATGCCTGGCCATGGAGATGATCTAGATACAAGGAAACCCTCCGGAAAGAAAGTCTTCCAGTGTTCCCTATCCTGGACTCACTGTGAGAGGCTTTCTCAAACCTGAAATGGACATTAGAGGTCAATCCAGACAGTCTAGGGTTGGCACCCTTCGGATAATTAAAAGTACTGCCTAGAGCTTAAAATGTCTTCCAGAAAAATCATTTTCAATTCCACCAGTGACCATACTGATAGATAAGAGCACCCCTCCCCCATCTCCCAAATCTTTGATAATATGATTAAATGATGATCAATCAGTTTCTTCTCTTCTTGAATAAGGATTCCCAGAGATTAGTGGTTTTCTTCCCCCTGGGGCTATGTAACCAAATTCTATCTGAATAGGATAGGTTTATGTCCTTCTACACTGGGTATATTTGGAAGTGACAACCTGTTAAGAACATGCTTCTCCTGAAACATTACAATGAGTATGTCGGGTTTAATGGAAATACACAAACAAGAACTTGTGATCTCAGATGAGGCCAAGCAGGTGATCCAAATGTGCTGTCACTTGGTAACAGGGATCGAGGTGGTCTGGAATTCCCATAGACTCCCCAAAGGCATATGAATCTATTTGTGTCTTTGAATACCACAGTGGGCAAACGAATTTGTCTGTGTCCTGCTGGTAGGCTCCCTGCCCCTCCCCCATGTCTCATTCCAGCCTCCAGTGTTCCATTGGCATCCTCATAGGACACAGGGCCCTCTTCTGTGCTACACAAAAAATACATGGTAACCTCCAAAATAAACTTTTTTTGGAAAAGAAAGCATTTCAAAATGAGTAAGTATTTACTTCCATCTTCTAAGAATAAGGTTTCAAATGACACTAATTCTGGTAATATTTAGATATTTTTACTGAGGTCTTTTTTTCTCAACATTAGAGATAGTGTTTCTTCAACAAATGTTTAATATTAATGACAACAAATTTTAATATTAATGACATTAATATTTTATATGTGGCAGGGCCTAGATTAGTCATTTGTCCACATATCTTTATTACAATTTGTTTTTTTACCTTTAGAGATTTATGAGAATTAATACATGTATATAGTGTGTTATGATCAAGGCAAGGAAGTTACAGTTACTTCTTCTGGAATACTTAGAATAATTACTCAGTTTTTGAAACTTCAATTTAATTATCAATTGTATTTATTAATAAGTGTAAACTATAAGATTAGGCCAGCAGGCCTGCCCTGGCTTAACTGATGGCCTGACCCATCCTAAGAAAAAAGCCCTGGATCAAGGGTGGCCTTCACCACCTGCAACCTAACTTTTAATAACTATACGTTGTTATATTAGGCCAGCAGAACAGCTGGCAGCCTGGAGGGAGATTGACAGGCTTGGCTTGCCTTAAAAGTCTGTAAGCCTGGAGGGATGGCCTGGCGGTATGGTCCGGTGGCAAAGCTGCTGGGGTAGCTGCCAGATACTTGTTAATATTAGACAAGCAAGGCGGCCTGGGGGGGACAGTTGCAGGGTTCAGTGGGAGGCCAATGGCCCTGGATTGCTTAGAATGGTGGCCTATAAGCCATGGTAGTCCTTTCCCCAATAATTAAATATACCAAGACCTTTTAATGTTTTGATGCTTAGCCCTCAGCGGGGCAGACTCTCGACTAGCTAATCTAAGTTAATGGGACCATTTAATCCCAAACTGCCATGTGGTCCATTTTTACCTTCCAGAGTTCTCAAACAGGTCTGTCTGCTTCCATGTCTCCTGGTGGAAAGAGAGATTCCTCTGTGTAAAATGCAGGGTTCCTGTTTCCATCTCAGGAAGTCCCACTTTCCTATACTCTTTCTGCCCAGCTAATTGGCCATCAGCAACTTTTATTAACAAATCAAGAGAATGCCTCAGAAGGGGCGGTAACCAGATCTCAGCATTGAGATCAGCCTATCAGAAGCAATGAACTAGACCTTCCCCAACAATTTTTGGAACAGTGTGATAGTTCAGTGTATATACTATGTACTGATCAAACTAGGGGAATTAGTGTTTCTGTTTCATTACTATTGTTTTGTGTGTGGAAGCTTCACCCTCTTCCCCTTCAGCTATTCATAAAGTACATACTAGGTTATTCATCCCCTCACTGTTCTGTAGAATATGACTATTTATTACTTCTTTATAGCTATGTGCCCGTTCATCACCCTCTACATGTCCCTCCTGTCCATTCCAATCCCAGCAGGTAGCATTGTGAATTCTACCATCTAATTAATTTTTGTAGCAGTCTCATGTGGGAGGGAACATGCAGATTTTTTTGCCTGCTGTGTCTTAGTTTACTTAACATGATGACTTTCAATTGTGCTTTGGGGGTCTGCTTTCAAATGATTTTTAGTGTTTTCTTCTAGTTTGGGCAATTTCCTTGGTATTTTGATGGCAACTCTATTGAACCTGTAGATTGTTCTGACTTGTATGGATATTTTATAGCATAATGACTTCCAACCCATGGACAAGCATGGACTTTTAATCTTTAGTGTTTTCTCTGTAATCTATACTGGGAGTTTTGTAATTTTGATTTGCATGGATCTTTTAGCTCCTTGAATTTATTCTAGGTATCCTCCCTACCCCTACTTTGTAGCTATTGACATATAATTTGTCTCCTGAAGTGCAAGAGCTTGTGGTCTAGAATAACCTGTGCTCTGCTGGGACACGCTGGGTCTCTGAAGCTACAGTCCCCTTTGCTATTGTGTTAGGGTATCTGTGAGGTACCAGATATTGAGATATGCACAGGTCTTTGATCCCTACATGTCAGTATAATCCAGACAACAGCTGCCTTCACATGATGACATCATGCCACAGCACCAGGGCAATAGGGATTCTTCCTCCAATGAAAAGCCACTGCGCAGGCTCTAGTTTGCTTCCCTAAATGATCTGCATGCTGATGCCAACAATGAAATTTTCCAATAGCTGAGATTGCCCATGTCTGTGCCAGTGAGCTTTGCTGAGACCATTCCACTCCCACTTTTCTCAGAAGAGTGTCTCTCTTTCCCGCTAGCAGCTAGGGTTGCAGTTGCTGGCTCCTTCTGCTCTTATTCCATTTTGTAGTCTCAGGTTTCCAAAGCTTTCGGTTTCTGCCTGGATGAATTTCACATCTCCCTGACAGTCACTTACCTCAAAGTATAGCAATCATCTTTTGCTCTGGTTCCCTTTGGGAAGAGGAGGCAGCCCCTGCATGCCTCTATTTAGCCACCACAGAATCTGCATCCACAGGATCTTGTTTTAATTCTCACAAAAAAATGGGATGGGGGAATAGCACTTTCTACAAGTGTATCACTTTTGTTTGGACCTTTTGTTTTACAGTGATAAATTCTTTACCCATGAGATAGATGCAATTCATTAAAAGTTTTTATGCTGCCCAAATGTAGTGCCATAGGCCTGAGATCTCAGTACTTGGGAGGCTGAGGCAGAGGGATCTTAAGTATGTGGTCATCTTGGGTTACACAGTGATAACTGTTTTAGTAGACCTGAGGGACTGACTGGAAACCTGACCTGGCTTAGGTCTCCTGATGATAAGGCCTGAGTCCCAGCACAGCACCTCCATGCCTGTAAAATAAATACAGAAAGACCTTTTAATATTTCAATGCTTAGGCCTTAGCTGAGCAGACTCTCAACTAGCTCATCTAAGTTAACCCAACCAACTATTCCCAATCAGCCATGTGACTCTCAGTACCTTCTGAGTCTTCCTAGCCCACACAGAGATGCCTGTCTGCTTCAGCATCTCCTGGTGGAAAAGAGGGCTTCCTCTATATCTTCCCAGGGTTCCTTTCTTCCTCCCAGGAAGTTCTGCTTTCCTATGTTCTTTCTGTGTAGCTAATTGGCCATCAGCAACCTTTATTATCCTCCAATCAAAGAATCCCTCAGATAGGGAATTAACCAGATCTCAGTGCATTGAAATCAGCTTTTGAAAACCATACATAAGACCCTCCTCCAACAGATAACTTCTCTCAAAAAGAGTGAAACAAGACTTCTAGGCTCACATTTACCTCAACTGTGAATATACAGTTAAGAGCACAAAAATCCAATGAGTTATTATGTGGAATGATTCTTGTCCCAGTGGTTCAAATGTTAATTTCCTATTAAAATACATTCTTCTTGTATTGTAGACAAAGCTCGGATGGAGGGCCCAACCTTCTCCAGTGCAAGGGATTATCTGACCACTGGGCAGGAAGAACTGATCCTCCTGCAGGAGAAAGTCAAGAATGGGAAACTGTCTGTGGATGAAGCTCTAGAGAAATTTAAACACTGGCAGATGGGAAAGAGTGGTCTGGAAATGATTCAGCAGGTAATATGACCTTCTGGAACATTCTTTCACTTATGGCTCCCCCAAGACTCTTTAAACGTTTAGTCTTTCAATTTAGTCTTTGAGTGTTTAGTTTGCAAGAAATATAGACAACTATTTTTTGTTGTTGTTGTTTTAACTAGCCATTAAAATGACTTTGCAACAATCAACTGAAAGCGTGAAGATAACATCCAAAATTTGCATTCATGTGTTCATTTCTGTGAACTCAATCTTGGAATCTATACATCAAAGCTGATACCAAATCTGCTTATAATCTCTGCCCTGAGTGCAGAAAACATTTTTTTTTTAATCTCATTGCTGAAAGTACAACTTTCTTTGAGTAGCATGAAACACTAGTAAAGATGAAGCATCCTTAGAGTAACAGGGGTTCAGCATTCTAAGATCTATAACTTAAAAGGACTTAAAGGGAACAAAAAATAATTAATGTCACATCAAGCACTTAGTCTTACATGAAATCACTTTTAACTTCCTTCTCCTTATAAAATATGCCACTTATGCCACCTCGACTGTCCTCAGTTGGAGGTATCTGTGCCATATTCTCGTTATCTCATGGTTTTTCCCACTCCTGAAATATTTTAAGGTTGTATTCTCTCCATTGCAGGAAGCCTCCTTGCCTCAGAACCCAGTTTTCAGGTAGCTGCTTCATTAAACACATTGAGTATGCCATGCTTGGACAAAATACACAGAGCTAATATTAGCTGAATATGCCACCTCTACCAAGAGATTGTTTGTTGTTGTTTTTCTTTTTTTAAAAAAAAAGACAATGTAGTTTCTTAACAATAGAAAAAAATGAGTCACTATGATGAAATTTCTAACAATATGGCATATTGGCCAAAGCATGTAGGCAAGAGGACTTTTCAAACACTTCTGAGATCATAGCTTATCAGAAACAACCTACCCACAAGGGCAGCTCCGGTTGCCATTTCACAGCTAAAAACAGTCCAGGCTTCACAATACGAATGCAAGGCAATTATTTTTCCAAACAAAACAAAAGAAAGTGGAGGGTGGAGTTCTGCACCTGTGCCTTGCTCATGAGCAGAAAAGCAACAGAGTTTCTCCATCCTTACCAATATCATCAACTTGACAGTCACTGTAACCCTGAAATGGGTTCAAGTACAAACTCATGCAACTCATTTTACTCTCAGGGATATTTTATCCTTCTAAACCCCTTTAAAAAATAAAAATTTCAATTCAGTTTAGTGTAATGATGCAGCTTCTTAGAAACTACTAACCTAATCATTTCTTGAAACATTTGGTTGTTTCTATTTTGTTGGTATATTTATATCCATGAGGAAATATTTAAGGCAACACATCCACACATGTGCGCACACTCTCCCATACTTCACATTCTTTTCAATATACTTCTCTAGCTCCAAATGTATTCTTTTTATCCTGGAAATGAATTTAGCAGCAGTTACTGTGACCTGGTATGACTGTTGGAGGATGATCCCGTGGAAAATGGCTCATTTTCATGTATGTAGCCAAGGAGCTTGAAGAACAGGGAAGAGTCATGTAGCATCCCCAGCCCTGAAGCTGAGGTGGTAGCGAAGCTAAAGTCTTTGCCTTTCTCCCTGCTCATTGGCATTCCCAAGCCACCAACTACACTCAGAGCAGACCATCTGCAAAGCCATGGAAATAGCCTCCAGGAAAGAGGCATTCCTGAGGACAAACAACTGCTCGAGTTTTCTTCTGAAGAAATCTATGGAGTACTAGTATGCTTTTTGTTTCTGCTAAAATGATAATTGATGTGGTAAGCAGAATATTTGAAAAAAAATCACAAATATTCTGAGAAAGGGAATCTAGTCTCATAGTATTCTCCTTTGAGTCCTCTATTTTTTTATAATTAGAATAGAAAAGAATATACCGCATGGAGGCTGTAGATGGGCTCAAACAGTATCCAACCATCCTGGTGTAGCTCTTCACTCAATGGAGGCCACACATGTGTAGGCAGGAAACTACGGTCTGTTTCCAATCTTGACTTGTAACTGTAATTTAGAGAAGTTAGGCTCTCTACATCTCAGTTTCCACATCTATAAAACAGGATGCTACCATTTTACATCTACTTCATGAAGAAGAATAGTATCATGTATAAAGTACCAAAGATGTTTTGAACATCTTAAAAGTGGCAACTTATTCCTAAGTAGTTGTTTCGGCACTGGTAATAGTAATAAATGCTTTTATTTTGATCCATTAAAGACTTTAAATCTTGATAACTGTATCCTGGTTCTGTATTCTGTGCTTCCATTAAGGAAAAGCTACGGCAACTACGAGACAACATTATTGGGAAAAGGCCAGAAGGTGAAAATGCCTATGGTGAGTAAAAGTTTCCTACTACTCAAAAAAGATAATGTGATTGAGTAGAAAATGCAGGAACTAAGGAGCCAAACAGACTTCATTTCAAACCTACACATTTCCTCACTTCCCAGTATCTGAGCTAGAGACTTGTTCTCTCTGGTTCCTTATTCACACATCCACCCAGGAGAGCTCTCCTCACCCAGATTAACCAACCAATGTGCACTGCTTCCATTTGGTGTCCATGTAACTTGAGAATAAGATTATCTTGTTCCAGTGTTCTTTATTGGTCAATATATGGGGAATCAAATAGGTAAGTCACTCTTAGACAGTTAAGTCTCACCACTGTCCACACTGGATCCTTTTATCTATCTCAGGTTGGCCTTCTTTCAAAGCCATATATTTCTTGTGAGTGCAGGTTTCCTTTGCTAATAGTTAACAGTTGCCCTGGAGATAGGGGAACACCCCATGTTAACAGACCCAATATCATTAAGATGGCAAATCTCCAAAGATGAAAAGTACATTCGATAATTAAAAGTAAGTTATACCATCACTAAATGGCCACTCTTTTCCCAAATCTCTCCTCTTGTAAAGATTAAAAACAATCACTAAGAACAAGCACTTAAAAACTTTCTTCTGTCCCCTGTATGTATATATTACATAGCTTTAGGTTGAATATGTGGAATTTATTCTCCTTGTGTTATTATGTTGATATTTCCTTGTGTTATTGTGTTGATATCTATTTACCCAGAGAGAATCTCTTAAGCATCCCTACAAATATTTTCTAAACTAGAAATATGCTTTGTAAAATAATTAACATAAGCAAGAGATGTATTTATATATAACTGAGATTTACAAACTTAGATTATTAAGTAAAAGAACATTGCTATTTTAACAATATATAAAATTACAAATTATATAAATAAATTTACTAAAAATATTTTGCAAAATATTATCTTTCATATCTAAAAAGTGCATATTGAATACTAATATTTCTTACAATGGCCATGGAAGATAGATTTGGTTCATAATCTAAAAATAAGAAAATAGGGCTTGAGAAACTGGAAAAAAAAAACACCAATTAGAATCTACCACACATTTTTTTAAAGATTTTATTTATTTATTTATTTATTTATTATGTATACAGTGTACTGTCTGCAGAAGAGGGCATGAGATCCCATTAAAGATGGTTATAAGCCACCATGTGGTTGCTGGGAATTGAACTCAGGACCTCTGGAAGAGCAGCCAGTGCTCTTAACCTCTGAGCCATCTCTCCAGCCCCCTACCACACACTTTTGTTTGAATTCAAAGATCAGCACTAATGTCTTAGCAAAAAAATCAGTTCTCTTTTCAGCTACAGTGGAACAAAAAGCACCAGGCACACACTCCCAATTTACAAAATGCTAATAGTGATCAAAGACAAGTAAGTAATTTTGAGAAGTGAACAGTAAGCAGGTGAAGTGTATATCGTTAGGGGCAGGCAAGACTCACGCGGTACAGCTAACAAGTGTCCACGTATCTGCCAAAGGAGCATTTGCTGACTGTGTGAAAGCAAGGCAAGTCAGTCCTGTGACTTTGAGGATGTGGAGAATCATAGTTGAGGCCATTGAATTTCCTGGGGTGTGCACTGAACTGAACAACAGTGGGTTCAGAATCACACAGGAGAAACTTCAGTCTGTGGCTGAGAGATGAACTGAGTGGGTGTGTGCGATGTAACACCATGTGAGGAGCACAAGCTAGCAACCTCTAGGGCTCTGAAAGAAAAAAGAGAAGCCAGAGAAAGGTTGAGTAGAGGTAGGCAGGGGCCCACTGGGAAAACCTTTGCTCATGATCTGCCAAAGTGACCCCATCTTAATATTTCCCAGCATCCTCTAGGACC
Organism: Lophiomys imhausi; assembly: GCA_907164525.1. Taxonomy (NCBI): domain Eukaryota; kingdom Metazoa; phylum Chordata; class Mammalia; order Rodentia; family Muridae; genus Lophiomys; species Lophiomys imhausi. The sequence goes on from CAJQZJ010004763.1 coordinate 1,180,819, forward strand.
CTGACTTAGAGTAACTTTTGTTCAAGACATGCCTGGCAACCTCTAAAACCAAACTATAAAATCCTCAGAAGAAGAAGAGTTTGTACCTCAGGCCTTATGTAAAGCTGAGGGGTTTCTGCTGGTAAATATTGGCAAAACAATGAAATCAAACCTATAGAAGTGCATGTCAGAAGCTGAACTGCCTTCTAAAACAAGATCCCACACAGAATCCATAGGATACAATAGGTAAAATAGTCAACATTCCAGTCGAGAAAGACAAAAAATTACATAATAATAAATAGGAATCCATAGTGAAAAAAAGGAAAGACATCAATAGTGAGAAACTAATGGTCCAACACTGACTTTTGTAGAAGGTACATTAAAGCATCTCTGATAAGCATATTGAACTCATGAAAAAGATGGCTCTAAAGAGTGATAAATATAACATATCATGAGAAATTTTGAAATAATTTAAATAACAAAAATTATTAAAATAACTAAGGGGAAATTAAAATATAAGAAACCTTTTCTAGATGAAATTAGTGTATCACATATAGCTAACTATTATTGAACATGAAGATGGATTAATACAGTTTGCTCAATGTTAGAAAAGAAGATGAATCATATATGAGGAAAAACTTAAGGATGTTGACTAATATCTTGTCAGAAACAATGAAGAGTTAAAGACTGTATAGTAGTATCTTTAATGAGCTACAAGAAAAAGGAAAAGAAACCCCACTTCTAGAAAAAAAAAATATTCTTGGAACTTTTGGTGAAATAGTGATGCTTTTAGTTAATGGACTTGTAGAAAAATTGCATTGTAATAAACATTAAAGATTTTTTTATAGGTAGAAAAAATAGTAACAGAAATTAATTCAGATCCACATTAAGGGGATAAAAACACTTAAAATCATATAAATGAGGTATTTACAGACTGTTATGTTTTCTGTCTTTTGGTAAATTAATGACAACTACTTAAAGCAAAAATTGTTGTTTTATGTTGTATAAGTTGTAGGTTAGAACATGCCAAAGAGAAAGATATTTAAATAATACCACAAAGAAGAGAGGCTCCAGTTAAGTAGAACTGGGTAAACTTTTATACATGATGAAGTGCAAAGTACAGAATGTGAAGAATGAACTAAAAAACAAGAGGAAGGGGATAAAATAGGAAGTATGAAGGGGGAAGTGTAAGCCAGGAAGGAAATAGGAAGAGGGGATCTATTATCTCAAAGTAGTTTGAGAAATTGAACTTGCATATTTTGTTAACAAATCAACCACTTAAAAATAAAATAATTGGTGAGAGAGATGGTTCAACCGTTAAAGCACTTGCTGCTTTGCAGACACCTTCAAGCCACCCACATGGTTTCCCAGCACCCAAGTGATGGGTCATAACCTGGGGTTTCTGTCTCCTTCTTCTGGCCCAATGGGAACTGTGTGAATTTATTACACATGCAGGCAAATATATACATACACACACACACACAAATAACAAAAAAAGTAAACCTAGGAAATCAATAGAGGAAATTAATTGGAATATTAAAAAACATTTAATTCTGAAGAATAAATCAAGAAAATTGCAAATTTGGTACACAACAAAATAGACAAGAAAAAATGCAAGAAATGAAAATAATAGTGGTAGTATATTGAGTAATATCAATAATTGTGTTCAATGTAAATTGCTTAAACACTTAATTTTTAAAAAGTGTGTTTTTATGCTGAACAAAAAAACCCACCTAAACCTAGATAGTCTAAAAGTCATACTTTTAAATAAAGGGAAGATAACTAGAAAATGAAGATCTACCACCATGCCAAGAGACAAGAAAGCTATGGTGGCCATGTGGACACACAATAAGATAACCTAAAGATAAAACCCATGGCTGGAAATGAACGAATGCATTAGCTAGAAATTAAGTTCAGTAGGAAGACATAACACCTAGATGCTTCTGTTTTTCATGTTACATGTACGTTTATAAGTTTTGTCACACCTAATGAAGCAAAATTTGGCAATGCTCAAAAATGTTCTCACTTTTTTTCTCAGTAGTTAACTGAACATAAGACAGAAATCAACAAAGATGTATAAGCCTGAATCAGAACTTATTCAAACAATTTAACATTTACTAAATAAGACATAAAAACACTGAGTGTCACATATTTGTGTAAGGTATGTTTGGACAGCTACTAAGATGGAGCATGTGCTGAGTAATCAAACAGTTTCTTGACACTCTGGAAGATCAAACCTTAAGAGAATGCTAAGTGTTACAGATTCATTCCAAAATATTTAAGAATGTTTCAAATACAATGTTTCAAAAATAAAACTATCAAATAAGAAATCAAAGAAAATTATTTTGAAGTGAAAGCTATTGTAACTAGAATAAGAAACATTGTAGAATGAAACAAAATGCAGTTAACAGTTAAATTAGAGGAAAATATGTAATCATAAAAGTGAAAAGAGTTTAGTTATCTTTATGTGACTTTTAAGGATTATAGTTTATATACTTAATAAATAAGAATTGAGTAGGGAACTCAAGGAAGAAGAGGAAATAGAATGTCAAAAGAAAATATAAATAGGGAAAATTGTATATTCTGAGGTTTGTAATAACAAAAAAGCAATAGATAAAATTATGCTTTGCCCTAGGTTTATTTCTCCAGATAGCTGTAGTGTTATAATATCAAAACTTCAGATTTTCTAAGATTGGTCTAACAGATAAATATACTACAGATAATGGCAGTTTCCTGTTGTCAAAGACAGGAGTATCAACTAAGTTAAAAGGAGGCTGATACGAATCTTGGGAGGGAGCACTGGATTTGGGGCAAAAGTTAACAAATTGTGGCTGCTAATGTATAAATTTTCAGATGGGTAAGAATAGAAATAAACACATACACACACACACACACATATATTCATGTATTTATGTACAATTCTGCCTATTGAGAGGATCTAAGAATAGTGACAGCCTAGCTCTTACAAATACACTTTACACTCAGATCTTAATTTACAAAAGCAAATGGCCAACAATTGAATAAAAGATGCTTGTCATCACTAATATGCAGGAAAAAACGAAGGAAGCTTCAATGAGATGCCAATGATCAACTTTCGGAAACATGACTTTAAAAGGCTGCCAGACCAACATAAGTATGGTTTAGAATATGGAACTGGATACACCTGATTGCTGATGGAAGGTCAATGTATGTAAAGTCAGATACATGCTTAGTGTATGGTCTGGTGATTCCAACCCTGGATATTTTTCAACACAAGTAAAAGCGTTATATCCACACAAAAAAAAAAAATGTGTATTGATAAAGTCTATGGAAATTTAATTCATCATATCTATGAACAATCAAAACATCAAGCAGCAACATGGATAATTACATTGTGCCCTTATTTATGCTGTGGTACTACCTAAGCAAAAAAAAATGAGTACTTCTACTATGAACAATATAAATGAATCCCAGTCAGTGTGTTGAATGAAAGGTATCAGACATAAACCCGAACATGATCTAAAGATTCAATTTTGCTGGATTTCTAGATTAAGCTAATACAAGCAAGACTAATCTATAGAGGACCACAACGATCTGAGCCTGTGAGGAATAATATTCTTAGGAGGATTAAAAAAGGGGTTCTGAGTATATATTCTGTAGCTAGCAAACCTATTGGGCTAGTGGGCATATAGTTAATAGATCTGCTTTAAAAATCATCAGCTTGTCCACTTAGAAATGTTTAAACTGTATAATATGCAATCATTTCTGAAAAACTTAGATTTTTTTAAACAAATGAAGTATTTCAGACTAAAGTAATATCAATGCACAGAACACAGGGTTCCATCAGTTGTCAACAAACTTCAGATTGTAACACCTCAGGACAAGTGTCAGAAAATACAATAGTAATGAGAAACGTGGCTTCGCACAATAGTCTATTCAGTTTACACTGTAAATTTAAGTTACCTCAAAGACAAAAAGTCATCAAACAAAAAGATGGTCTCTTGGGGTAAATATTAAACAAACCTCACAGAATATGTTTTTTGTCTTTTAGATAAACTCACCATTGTGCACCATCCAAGTGGTAAGTGTTTAGTATTAAATGGAGGATTTAAACTATAACAAAGTACATATGAAAAATTTTTAATTGATGTAAACCCAGTAGTTTTATTTCAGTGTTCAACTTTGCATAGATTGCATGTTTATGTGCAAACCCATCTGATGTCAAAAATAAAAGTGTGGTGTCTCTTATAGCAGCCAAAGGTGTCCCATCATAAAGAAAAAAAAGGGACTTTGTGGTTTGACTAACTGTCCTTTGGCACATAATTTAAGCTCTTGGTCTTTGTTTTTATTCTTTAATTAGCAGAGTATTAGACATGGCATTTTCAAACATGATTTGTCTTTGTTGATCTTCCTTCCCTCTCTTCTGCTCTACCCTACCGCCTTGCTCAGTAGTCTTTATTTGCATTGCACATTTGTTTGATTGTTCTCTCTCCCTTTCTCCACACCTCTTCTTTCCCCCTTCATGGTCTTCCATAGCCTACCAGCATGTATTCATGGAAACATTAAGACTAGGATCAACATGTGAAAGACAGTACAAACTGTTTTCCCTTGGATTCCGGGGCGGGGAGGGGGTAGTTTCCATTATAGAGCCTTTGACATCCTTGGTTCCGTTTATTCCTACCTATGGTTTTGTTTGGATATGTTGTTGTTTGTTGGTTTGTTTGTTTGCTTGAGTTGATGTGAAAGAAATGTTTTCTCCAAAATTTCTTTCTCCAGATTTATTCCTTAGAAAGTTTATTATTGATATAAATGAAAGGTGATGGTTTCTGTCTATTGATTTTGATCCTGCAACATTTTGTCACCTGTTTATTAGATTACAGAGTTTTCTGGTGGCGATTTGTAGGGTCTTTTAATTTTAGAATCATGTAGTGAATAGGAATAATTTAACTTCTTTTCCTATTTAACCTTTTTATGTCTTTATATTGTCTAATTGGTCTAGAGCTCAATATTTGAGCACTATAATGAAAAATGGTGGAGTGAGTACCCTTTTCATCCCCCTGATTTTACAATAAATGTTTCAGATTTTTCATATTAAATATGATCTCGGCTATAGATTTGTTTTATATGTCTATATTATATGTGTATATTCTTTATCATTTTGAAGTATGTTCTTCTTGTTTCTAAATTTCTTCAGGACTGACATCATGTGAACTTTATAAAATGCTTTTTCATCTGTTGACATGACTGACTCTGTCCTCAATTTTATTTATATGATATTATGCTCGGTGATTTGCATATGTGCTTCCAGACTGAAAGCACAGCCCACTTGGTTGTGGTGTTTGCTTTTCTTAATATGTTCTTCAATTTTGTTTGTAAGAATTTTGTTGAGAGTTTTTCACATATATGCATCAAGTAAATTAGTCTGAAGTTTTCTTTTTAGCATGTTTGTTTCCAGTTATTGAACTAGTGTGATACTGGCTTCATAGAATTGAGACTGCCTTCCCTGTGAAGGATTTTCTCAGAACATTTTGGGAAACATTGGTGTTAAATCCTCCTGAAAAGTTTGACTGAATTCAACAGTGAGTCTTTTCACTCCTGGCCTTTTCTTTGTGGAGATTTTTGTCAATCTTGTTCATCTTTTTGAAAGAACCAATTTTATTATTTATTCTGTATATTTTCCCTTTTGCTCCTGTTTTGTTAATTTTTGCTCTAATCTTTACTCTTACCATCTACTGCATGGTTTGGCTTGTTGTTCAAGAGCCTTCTGGAATACCATTAAGTTATTTATTTGAGATTTCTCTTATTTTTTTTTTCTGCTAATGCTCATAGCTATAAACTTTCTTTTAGGACTACCTTAGCTGAATCCAGAGGATGTGGTAGGGTGTACTATTGATTTTTTTTTTTTTTATTTTGGGGATATAAAAAAATAAATTTGTCGCCGGGCGGTGGTGGTGCACGCCTTTAATCCCAGCACTTGGGAGGCAGAGGCAGGCGGATCTTTGCGAGTTCAAGGCCAGCCTGGTCTACAAAGCAAGTCCAGGACAGCCAGAGCTGTTAAACAGAGAAACCCTGTCTCGAAAAACCAAAAAATAAATAAATAAATAAATAAAAAATAAATAAATTTGTCCTTAACCTCTTGAATGCCCCCCTACTTGTTCCAAAGTAAATTATTTAGTCTCTGGGTATTTGTATCACTTCTGAGTTTTCTCTTGCTGTTTATATTTTTATTCCATTGTGGCCCGATAAGATGCAAAACCCAATCGGGTTTTTTGGTGGTTGTTTAGTGAGAATTACTTTGTATCATATGATGTGATAAATAAAAAGGTCTATATAGAGAGAGAGGAGTGAAAGTCTCCTGCTATTATTGTGTTGGTATCTATGTGATCTTGTATGTCTTTTAGTGTTTGTTGTACAATATACAATATGCAGTGCAGACACATTTACAGCTGTTGTATCTGCTTAACGAGTGTCCCCTCACATATGAATGTAACGTCCCTCTTTATCTCTTCTGACTAGTTTTGAACTGATGTCCACTTAGGAAGCGTAATAATTGTGATGCTTGCTTATTTGTGGCTTCCATTTGATTAGTAAGTTAATTTTCATCTTTTCACCCTCCGTTTTTTCGATACCTTAACTAGGTAAGTGAACTTTTGGAGACAACAGATAATTGAATCTTGTTTTTAAATCCAGTCAATTAGCTGTGACTTTTTAGAAAGTTAAGAACATTTTCATTTAAAGTTATTGCTAAGAGGGGCTTGATATTTCCTGTTGTTTCGGTTGGCCACATTAGTGTCTTTCTTTTCCTCCTATTGTATTAGTATTGGAGGCCTGCTGATTAGCTGTGTTGGATAGTATTGATCTCTTCTTTGCATGTTCTCCTCATGGCATGAACTCTTTCTTGTTCTCATGAATGAATCAGTCTCAGTTTTCTCATGTGTAAAATGTAAGTGAAAAACATACATAGGTATTTGTTATAAAGGGTGATAATGATTTATGGAACTGGATTCTGATTGTTGATAAATAGAAGCCATTGATAGAGGAAATTAAATTTGTGCAGCACTCAACAGAGTATTTCATATGACTGTGATAGAAAGAGGAATTTATGACAAATGTTGGGAAAGAAAAGAAGAAGCAGATATTTATTGAACAACCAGCCTAAACCAGTAACTGTGAGAGGAAGAGGCAGTAGCTACACTGTGTGAATGGGCTGGAAATAGGGGTCTCATGGTAACATTAGGGGAGCAGTATAAGCTGCCAGTGGGAAGCCTAGAAAATCGTGCTTTGCAACAGGCCAGTCCTGGCAAATCTTGAAAGAAAAATAAAAGGACTTAGTGAAGTAGAAGTTGTTACTAATAGGGTTTGGAAATTATTTCTAAATAGAACTGGCTCCTCAAAATACAATTCAAGTCAGTCTGTATAAAGATGACATTCAGTTCACCATGAGTACTCTTTTAATATACCCTTGATAGCTGTTTAATAATTTTTCTATTTACTTCTCATATCCAATTCTTTGCATTACCTTAATTGATAAATAAATGAATTGTTATATGTGTTATTAATTGAATAAATAGTAAAGGTTTATATTTATAGGTAATACTGCCCACAATGAAAACATATTATACAGTAGTCCCTCCAACAATAAGGTAGGTTGTGTTCATTTTAATTTTTTTAAATGCAAAGGAAGACTTTCTCTTCGGGGTAACATAAAGTTTCCATCTTGTCTTTTTTTAATACAATATGAATCAGAAAAGTTAGATAAGCATTAGTGTTTAAAATCTATGTGTAGTAACTTAAGGAAATTTGTAATTTAGAAAAAATAAAGTTAAAACTCTTAGGGGAGAAAAACCAATGTGGCTGGATGTAGTGTGTCCATGAAAAATAAATGTTAGAGGAACTGAGTATATCAGTTCTAAAAATATTTTAAAAATAAGAATTTTTTCAGGAACTATAGTCTTTATGGCCAATGTATAGGAAATACATAGTCCCGAGATAATTATTTTGCAAGAATGTAGCATTTCACATCATAGATAAGAAATTGCTAAGAGCACAAGAAAAACATTAAGTCAGGCAAATACAACTGAAAACCAAGATACTTCAAGACGTCATAGTGAGTATCCTGCACACAGATTTCTTTGTGAAAACCACATTATTTCACCCATCTGCACATGTGGCACAGGAAATGATCAAAAGTGATGTTGCCCTTGCATTTCTTGCTAAAATACAGGATTTAGAAGTCCTTGGTAAACTTTCTAGTGAAATCACCCTAATTTTCCAGAGTTGTAGTAAACCTTTCAGCTGACTTGCTTCAGATAAATAATATTTTTTATCATAAGTAATTCACACTTAACAGTGAATTGAAGTGCTTGCATTTCTGGATTTCATGACCCACTAGAGAGCATGACTATAGGCTCTTTGCTCATTGGAGTACTGAATTGGAAGCCGCAGTGAAGCACAAGAGTCTATTTAAAAAAATGCTTTTTCAAAGAGCTTTATTAAAATCTGAATAGTATATATTATGTCTATATATACTTTAAAATATAAATATACTTTTTCATATATATATATATATACTTAAAATATAAAGTATATATATTTACTTTTTGAAATCCATTTTTGCAAACATGAGAAATTTTGAGTAAGAAAAGAGTGTAAGTTCCCAATGCTGAATGGTTTACACTTAAGATTGAAGCAAACTTTAAGGCAGGCATGGTGTATCAGTTTGTAATCCCAGCGCTGGAGAAGCCAAGGGAAGAAGGAAGCAAATGGGAGGTCACCCCAGATGACACAGTGAAATCCTGCATCAAAAGAAATTAAACACTAAGATTTTCCTGTAGCTGAGTTTTACTGTGATTGTTCCCTTTTAAGTTGCAGGGTTGTCAACAAAGGGATTTTCCCCAGAAAAATGATAGGCAGCTATGCCTTATCATGTTTCCTTGGTGAGCCTTAAAATGGAAAAGCTTTAGTTCTGTATCATCTTTTATTATTAATTTTTAGTGTCCTGTTCGACTCCAAGTTGAAAAGGAATTTGGTTTCTGCTGCAAGAAAGATCATTAAAGAAGGTAACATAGGAAATTCCTTATTTCTTAGAAAATCTAAACTTGGTATGCTATGGGTTTCAATCAATCATTTAAGAAACAGGAGCCTTTAAATATTTCATTGTCGTCTCTTGAAAGAATAAATAAACGTGTTTTGAGCTAAAGAAAAATGTTCCTTAGAAAAGTTTATAGATGAGGTGATTTTAAGCTAGGTAATAAATGTTCATTGACGATTAATCCATTTCCCTGTGGTCTTATTTTCAGATTATAATTAAACTCAAAAATCTGCAAACATGTTTCTATCTAGATGAAGCAAGCCTGCTACTGGAGTGCCTGGTTTCCAGAGCTAATCCACGTATAGAAAGGACACAAGCATGCCTTTGGATTTCAGGATGTGTTATCACCACAATTTATTGGTACTGTATCACTTCAGATGGGTATAACAAAAGATGGAGACTAACAGCATTCTCTAACCAACCATTCATTTTTACAACACCTTTTGCCACTGAAGGAACTAGTTTTCCCATCTTAAAAATTAAAGAAAAAAAATCAGCAAAGTTAAATGTAGCATAGCAAAATTATAGAACCAAGCTACATAGATTATTCTTCCCATTCTTTCTTTCCTTCAAATAAGAACTTACTATGTATTTGCTTTTTTTAATAATTTATTTTTTATTTCTTCAAGTTACATCTCAATCACAATCCCCTCCCTACTCCCCCCTCCAGTCCCACCCTTCCACCCTCCTCTCCCTTAGCCCCCCATCCTCTTCCCTTCCTTTTTTTTTTTTTTTAGTTTAAGGTATTTCTTTTTCCCCCCAACAGCTCTCCCTTTCAGTTCAAAAAATGGTTCTTTTTCTTATAACTATAAATACAATACAAAACAACAGAAATAAATAGGCCACAATTATAAGAGTTATATGGCTTAGCATACATTCCCAATGTCCAGTCCATATGTATTTGGCACCTGACTTTAACATTCTACTATCTAACCATCTCCATGAGTTTAAAGTTCTATATCTAACTCAGCTTTCATACTAACTTGCCTCACAATTTTAAAAATATCTTCTTAGATCCAGATCACCTTCTTGATTCCTAAACAACTCAAAATTTAACTATGAGACTCTAGCTATCTATTCTTCAACCACCTCAGAGACCTGAGAGGGATAAATATATCTGATTATATAGGAAGTGCAGGGCCTGCAGCTTCCAAAACTAAAAAATGACATACCAGTGGCTGCCTGGACAGTTCCCATTTTCTCTCCATACATTACAGCATCAATCTTCAGCCATTTGGCCCCATTTCTCTGACAGACTTAATGACAATCTGCCGTCTGTCTTTCTCACATTTAGAGCCATATTCTGTTGCAGTGTGTTTTCAGATAGTTTCTTTTATTTAGTGCCTATTTGCATGTACTTTTGAAATGTACTTTTATTTACATTTTCCTTAGTTGATAATGTTTTATTTCTCAGTGCTAAGCAAGCACTCTGCCAGGGAACCATGTCTCTAGGCCTCTACACTGCTTTCTGAAGTCATGTTAATTTTATTAATTAATGATGTTCACTGTGGTATTTCAGAACATGAATCCTTCACACATTGGTTGTATTCTTCCTGTCCTTGTCTAGAAAACACTCTTCCCATGCCTCCTTGTCCTCGAGTCTTTACAAAATGACTTTCTCTCAAATTAAAGTATATTTTTACAAATTGTGTTTCTTATTATTAAGAGTTTGTGACTTTGTCGACCTGTTTCTCAGAGGCAGTTTGCCAGCTTAGATGGCAGTTCAAGTTTATCACACTGATTTTCATGTAAAATGCTACCAATAAATTGAGTGTTTAAAACTATTTCTGATTCTCTAAAATAAGTTTATCAGGATTAACCACTATGTGAGCACACAGAATGGGAAAATTAAAGTTAATTAACCCTTTCACATAGTAGGGAAGGAACAGTTTGTTTAAGAAGAAACACAAGCAAAGCCATGCGTTCCTGAAGCCAGCACTTGTCTTCACTCCGAGCTATGATGAGATGGAGCTGACACTTCGTAAGTCACCGTACACGTCAAAATGTTTAAGAGAGCAGATGAAACGGGGCGAGTGCAGCCCCTTCAGGACACGGGCGGTTAAATATAGAGGATATCTAACACAGTGGTTCCGTGCCTGCTGTTCTGGCCTCTGCGTTTCTTCAGATGCCTCAACTTTGGATTTAATGTAAAAATGCTTAAGGAAGGAGGTTAGGGGACATGAATATGATCAAAATACGCTGGGTGTGTGTGTGCAAATGCCAGAATGCAAACTGGGGAGGAAGGTCATCAATGTGACCGTTGCTGCGCAAACATGAAGACTTAGCTCCAGGTCCCTTGGGAAAAGCCAGCCACCATAGAGCCTCCTGGGAAAGGCAGGGCAGGAGGACCCTTGGAGCTTGCTGCCCAGCCAGTCTTATCAAACTGGTAAGCTCTGGCTCAGTAAGAGACTCTGCTTTAGAAAATAAGGAAGGCAATTAAAAAGGAGATATGTCACATCAACCTCTGGCCTAGGCCTACACACACACAGTTCCTGCATACATCCATACCTGCACTACTGCTGCAATAGATAAATACAATATCATTAAACCCACAACTTTGGTGTTTAATGTCTTCAGTTCTTTATAAATTACAATTATTAGCCCTCTGTTGGATGTAGGGTTGGTAAAGATCTTTTCCCAGTCTGTAGGTTGCGATTTTGTTCAAATGACTGTTTCCTTTGCCTTACAGAAACTTTTTAGTTTCATGAGGTCCCACTTATTGATTGTTGGTCTTAGAGCCGGAGCTATTGGTGTTCTGTTCAGGAAGTTGTCACCTGTGTCAATGAGTTCAAGGCTTTTTTTTTTTTTTTCCCCTTCCAAAAGGAACAGGAACATAGACTTTGTTACCTGTTAGTGGGACACTTTGCCCTAGTGGAGCTGCCATGTAGGGCCCCGGTGCAAGAGGAAGCTCTTAGCCCTCATATGACTGCTGAACTGAGGGGGGGCTGATATGTAGGCCACCCTACTCCAGAGGAGTAGGACAGGTGGGAGGGGGGAAGAGGGTGGGCGGGTGGGACTGGGATGGGGTGGAGAGAGGGGACTGTGATGGAGATATAACTTGAAGTAATAAATAAACATTTTTTTTAAAACCCACAACTTTGGACAATTAACACATGCTGATTTTTTTTTAAAGAATCCTCTTAAAACTTATTGTGGTTTTGGTGGTTAAAATGTTTCCTATTTTTCTCTTTTCTAATTGGTATAAAACACATACTATTCCAATAGTACACATCTAATAACTGATCATGTTGATAGACACCAGTGTGGTCACCTCATTGTGGACACAGAGATCACCCCCATCACTCTAGAACCTTCTTTCATCCCTCCTAACATCTCTACCTAATGTCCTTTCCATTTTTCTCCACAGCATATAACATTGTCTCACTGTCTATTACAGAATTATTTTATTGTCTATCTCCATCACAAGAATAAAGCTTTATCCATCTTTTTCATGACTTTACCTTAGACTTAAATTGGTGGACTTGTGAAGAAATAAAATGAATGTCTTAATAAAAAGACTGAGCAAAAATATCATTATAATCATAAAATTTTTCAAAATTAAAATATATGAAGTATGATCTGTAGTATTGCATTAACTGTAATAGAAGAGAGGAATCTATGTAAATATTTGACAAAAGGGTTTTAGACATTAATTAACCCTTCATTCAACAGATGATTTCATAGTAGGCATTTCTACATGCCTTACTGTATTTAATTTATTTAAGTGGAAGAAGCAAACATTACATAAATCTTTATACCACTATCCCAGTTGTTAATACCTACTATAGCAAAATTAAAACTAGGAAATATTAGACAGTGAGAAAGTACGGGACTCTACCCAACTACATTAGGCAGCATATGTAGACAGTGTTCACAGTATGTGTGACATATAACACAACATTACAGTATGAACACCTAATAAGTCTGTTGACAATCATGGTAGCTTGAAAAATAGCAAACTATGGAAATTTTAAATTTTCAAATTTTTCATTTTTGTATCATTTATCCATTAGGAAAAAAAAAGAGAAAAATGGAAAAGAATACTCTGGAACAAAAGACTCCAAAAAAGAACTTTTGGAGAGACACACATTGTAGAAAAAATGGTTAATTAAATTATTACTTAGTATTTAGATTATCATTAATTGATTGGCAGTTGTTAATCCTTAACCCACCATTATAAATGAATACACACAGACACTGGATGGATTTTAACAAGCCTTAGCCTGAATTGTACAATCTTAGCCCATCTAAGCTAGCTCTTAATTCTATTTCTCAAATATGACCCTATATATACATACATCCCTGTGGACTGCTATTCTCCATACTATGCCAATGTTTCAGGCCACGTGGAGTGATCTTCTCTTCTCTAACCCATGACCTGTATACTTGCTTGCTCCTGGCTTCTACTTCCCAAGATGCTCTCTGTCTCAGAAGCCCGAGCACCTTAGTCCTGCCTACCTCTATCTTTGTCCAATCTCCAGGTCTCAGCATTTATTTAACCAATCAGAGACAATGTAAGTAACAGACAGCAAGCAGGACCAATTAATTAACATTTAGAATGCTTAAACTCACCCCATTACACACATTGCTGATACTGTCTCCTAGCAAAGCTGCATATAAATTACTTCAAATTTTACAAATTAAATTTTGGTAGGTTAGAACTTTGAGCTAAGGATGTCTTTTCTTACATCACTGTATGTATGTTCAGCTTCTCTTATGTTTTATTCTTTAGACTACCTAGATTTCTGAGCAGAAACAAAAATATTTAATTCCATTAAAATAAATAATTCTACAATCTACCATTCATTTATACTTAAGGTCATTTATTACAATGCCTATATTTTATATTTTAATACCAAATTTTCTATTTCACTCATTTTGTGAAGTTTTAATTATTTTGTTCAAGGACTTATGAAAATTAAAATCCCTATGGAAGTAAAACTTCCACCCAACTTTCAAACAATTAATAGTTACCATTTGTAGATTGTGTTCCTTCCAGTATCAGTGGCCAATAGCTAACTTAGAAGGAAGGAAATTCCAATCTAGTTTACAATAGAATTTAGGCATTTAAACCTATTGATATTTGCTGATATAGATATTCCCTGGAGCAGTCAGTGGTCATATGTGGCCTGACTCTGGGTTTTTCTTGCTCTTTTTCTACTGTCTCTGCCAACATCCTTTTTGAGAATTTTCTCCACTAACTATAGCAGTGGTTCTCTACCTACCTAACAGTGAGACCCTTTAATACAGTTCCTCATGTTGTGGAGACCCTCTACCAAAAAATTATTTCAGTGCTACTTCATAGTTGTAATTTTTCTACTGTTACGAATTGTAATGCAAATATCTGATATTCAGGATATCTGCTACACGACCCCAGGGAAAAGGTTGCTTGACCCAAAGAAGTCATGACCCCCAGGTTGAAAACCACAGAGCTATAGTTTTGGCCAAAGGCAAGTAATGCAAGTAAACTTATTCCACATCATAAATTAAAAAGAAGAATCCTTCTTCAAGTGACTCTAATCAGAACCAGTCCCTAATTTCAGCCAACAAAGCCTCACTTCTGTGCCCATGTTGTTAAGAAAAGGTGAATTTTTTTAATAATTTATTTTTTATTTCTTCAAGTTACATCTCAATCACAATCCCCTCCCTACTCCCCCCTCCAGTCCCACCCTTCCACCCCCCTCCCCCTCAACCCCCCCATCCTCTTCCCTTCTTTTTTTTTTTTTTTTAGTTTAAGGTATTTCTTTTTCCCCCCAACAGCTCTCCCTTTCAGTCCAAAAATGGTTCTTTTTCTTATAACTATAAATACAATACAAAACAACAGAAATAAATAGGCCACAATTATGAGAGTTATATGGCTTAGCATACTTTCCCAATGACCAGTCCATATGTATTTGAAACCTGACTTTAACATTCTACTATCTAACCATCTCTATGAGTTTAAGGTTCTATATCTGACTCAGCTTTCATACTAACTTGCCTCACAATTTTAAAAATATCTTCTTAGATCCAGAACACCCTCTTGATTCCTAAACAACTCAAAATTTAACTATGAGACTCTAGCTATCTATTCTTCAACCACCTCAGAGACCTGAGAGGGATA